>VXBO01003099.1:9852-33581 GCA_013400135.1 Rhinoptilus africanus | reverse complement strand
TTTTTTTTTCTCATATTATCTCATACAGATATTTCTGACATCCTAAAAAGTTTCAAATAACTCTGGGCAGCAATATTCAGATGACTGTATGGAGCCTTTAAATCTATTTGGCTTACAGTGGTCAACAGTTTATACTGGACATACTAATAAACTTTCCATTAACTGTAATGAGAGCTTAAAAAATTATTTCTTAGGTGAATACCTACACTGAAACACCTAAATTTAAGGATCAATAGTCTGAAGATGGATTTCATCCGTACAGATAATTTGGTTACCCAAATATAGGCATATTATTTAAATGCTATAGGTTATTGAAGACATCCATATGTAATGGCCTTCCCATTTATAGGTCAGATAGGATCCCTGGAATGTCTCAAACAACAAAAAAGAGTCTCTGTTACAGCAATTAAATTCACATCTGAATGCTGAGTAATATAAATCTTTTGACTTCTTTGTGGTTAGGATTTTACATCAGTTTGTGAGAAGTTCTTGATAAATATTACTAAACTATAAAAGTATTTTGGAAACACATGTAATACGACTCCTTGTAATTACCTCCTTAATAGTGGCCATTTTTACATTAATTTACCCTTTAAAAATGTATCTAAATAGGCTCTCAAAACTTTATTAACATTCCATGCATTTCAACAGCTGGATTTGTTTTCTGCATGGATTTGTTTTCTGCATTGTATTTGTATTATTAATAATTTAGAAGATCATTATTTTGTTTACCTTTGTTGTTGTTGTCACTACAGTCTTTGTTGTGGATAAATGTTTTGGGGTAATTCTGTCTTTTGAGCATCATAAACAGTAACAAATGCTTTTTGATACACTTACAAATTATAAGAGAAGAGCCATGAAATTTTCCTAACCTTTTCTGCAGCTCAATAAATCACAAACAGACAAGAAAGTTAAGCACTGCTTCAGTGGAAAATCAGCAGACAGATGTAGCACACATTCCCCTCAAAATAATTCAGAACCTGTTCCAATTTATCAAATGCCTACTTTATCTGTCAAAACAATGTCCTTTCTCAAATAAAGGGCATTGTTTCTGCAGCAAGAAAAAGGTTCTGATGTATTGTTATCTGCAAATGGATGGTGGAATAATGGAACAACAGGCAGCGTTTCAAGCTAAGAGATCAAAGGGCGGAATGCATTACAATTCTTGTTAAAATAAATTAGGCTGAAATCGTAATTTTAATAAAGACATTTATAACCTTAAACAATTTTTGGAGTTTACAGATCAGCAGAAGCAATAAGAAAATCCCTTTCAATATATAGGTTGATGCATTTCTTCCCATTGTGAGATCTTCAAATTTCAGAGAAACCAAGATTTACAGAGCTGCAACGTACATTAGCTGGTATCTTGTGCTGACATTGCACTATCTTACATTTGCAGAGGAAACATTTTCAATTGCTTTATTCATTTTTTATTTTCATATTACCATCATGCTACAAAAACATTAATAGATTTCTAGTTTAAGAATTTCCATAAGTAAGATTTATTGACTTGAAATCTTCCAAGATAATTTTGATCTTTGAATGTTAGATGATGTATTATGATATTAAGTCACAATAGTGAATAAAATTCCTCTATAAAATGACACATCCTTTCCAAATTCCACTAAAAAACTAAATTAAGAATGAAATAATTTTAAAGCCCTATCCTCTCTAGAGTAAACTGGAAAACAGAAAAGTAAACTGTTAATAATTATCAGTTAACTGAAAAAACCCTGGAGTTTTAAGTGTTCAGCAAATCTGTACACTCAAGCCTGGTTCTATTACTAAGTCACTGTAATGCTCAGATACTTTCTTTAACCTCAACATGTCAGATATTTATGATGATTCCTGCAGCCAGCTTGATCCTGAGCTGAACTGTGACAACTTTGCACTGATGTATCTGTCTCCTCCATGATTGCATGTGGCTCTTTCTTTCTTATATTCTTCCATTTTTCAATTCTTTTTTATGTAACTGTGACCTCTGTCAGTTATTAGGTTTTTTCTCCTTATGATACATTTTTAATATCACAGAGTCCTCTAAAAATACCTGATTGAATCAACTCCTTTAGAAAAGTATCCATTTATGATCAGCTAATGACAGCTTCAGAAGTTGGCAATATTTCCCTTTTTTTAATAAACACTTTACTTACAGTTTGATATTCATAGGTTCTCCATCATTTTATTAAAAGAAACTATATGATCAGAACCATAGCAAAGTAAAATAAGAACATTTTGCTAAATGCCTTGTGATGAGAAGGCTAGATTCCTTTCCAATTGTACTAGTTTTTATTTCAGCGACATTCCTTTGCAAAGCAAAAACTAGGCCCAGCATCTAGAATTTTGGACATCTATTAAAGCTGTTATGCCAGCTCTTACTCAGCTGCATAAGCAGATGTCTGCTTTTATAGATAGTCCAGCTGAAATCAATTAGTCCTCATACAGTACAATACAGCTGATGGGGAATTCTAGAATTGTCCTAATTAAGCTTAGACTAACTGAGAAAGGTTACTAATATATATAANAAAGGTATGTATGGTTAAGTTAGCACATGCAGACTAAAATTCATTGAGAAATGTCCTCAGACATTCTTTCACTGATCTTTGCTGCTGGAGCGATTTAGAACATCACTAGTTTGTCCTAACTGATCAGTCAAGCAATGTTTGGGATAGTTTTGTCAGACTAGTCAAAACAAGTTGAAAGCAACAAATAAAGAAAGAATCCTACTAGCAGAGTAAATAAACACTAATGTTCCAAAACTGAGCTAGACACACATAGTATTAGCAAATATTCAAGCATCCCTTTAAAATCTACATCCCACCTATTTTTTCAAGAAGTAGTTGACAATAGTTACCATCGTTTTATAAGCATAGAGCAGAAAAATGGTTTTCAAAGAAGAATCTATCTAAGGAATTATGAATATATATATTTTTATGACTGATATTTACATTCACGAGTGAGGAAAAGTAAGAAACAAGAAACTACTACAAATGTCATTTGAATTTAATGAAGATATTCTGTAGCTATTGACAACAGAAAATGGTCATTAAATAAAGATTAATGAAGAAATGAATTCAATTCAGAGAATGTGAAGATAAAATAAAAAATGTATCTGGAGAAAACAAACCTTTCTCTTCCAGATATTCTTAATCAAAATCAGACACAAAACCTAAATTGAAACAGTTAATTAGGACCCAGGCCTAAATCTCTAGGCAACTAAAATGCCAGCTGAAATTACTGAGGTTTTCGTATGCACAGACGATTAGGAATAGGATGATCCCAGATCAGTAGAATTCATACAGAGGACCACAATATCTATTGAAATCTGACTTTGGGTTGCTCTGGAAGCAAGCTGGAAGAGTGAAAAACACCTAGTTGGAATATCAGCCATAAATACTATCTGAAGCCAAAGTCAACGGAGATACATCAGAATGAATGGTTGGCTAAGAGTAAATAATTTGCCATAATTCTCTGGAGAGCTGCACCAGAAACTTTTCCTCAGAGTCATTTCTGATGCTGAGAAAGCAAATTAGGATCTTGTTAACACCAGTCTCTGCTGTCTTGCCCATTACAGCCTCAGTCCCCTCCATGAAACAAACATAAAAGTGCAGCTACAAATTAATGGATAATTCTGATGTGATAGAACATTTCCCAGAGGAAAATGACATGACAAAGCACAAGAGACTGGGAATTAAACCTTTCATATTTAGGACATGCAAAGTACCCCATATCAAGTGAAAAATATCCACAAAACCAGTACTGCTGCTTGTGGAACACTTTCAGATTCATGTTTTTATGTGAAATTTTACAGAAGGAAATCACACAGGATTTTTGTTTTGTCACTGTTTCCTTTCTTTTAACTACATCTTTCTTTTGCTTAAGAGAGTATTTTCTCACCAATAGTTCGTAAATACAGTATATAAGAAACAAAGTGAAGACAACAAGTTTTTCCTAGGGTTTTTTATGAGTAAAAATTTTTAAAAGGAAGTGATCAAGACTATAAAACGTACTTTCTGTGTAAGAATTAATACTGATTAAAAAAATAGGAAAAAAAGTTTGCCTTCTTAAGGAAGTTAAAGTATTCAGGAAATGTTTTACTCACTGATAGTCTAAAAAACAGGATCTTGCCTTTTTTCAATATGAAGTAATGGAAGAATAAAATAAATTATATACAACTGACTTGACAAAGCTCTTCCTAACTGTAATAAAATTTCACAAGGTGGTCAAAAACCACATTGTTATCAACGCTTCCGCCGAATGCGATTCTGCTCAATTATCATTTTTGCTTTGAAAGCTAGGTTCACTTTTTGAAGAGGTGAAAGGAAAATGAAGCCATGTGTGTCATTCTCTGCTTTAAAAAGAAGTGGTTAGTGGTTCATTTTTTCATCATCTTTTAACAGAAATTCGTAGGAAATGAAATATGAAAGCAAACAGATACATAATGTCCTGATTTTCCACTTTATAGTCACATGTTTATCTTGTAATTAGGGAAAGAAAATCAAGACAGTTTAATCTGACTTCTCTCAAGAAAATTACTTGGAAAATACAAAGACCTGCATATAGTTAATAATTTAGGAGTTAACTATGACCAATAATTACATGAACAATCAGGCTTACGAAATCTTGATCTTGTCTGCAAAGTAGTTTTATAAAAATTGGTCACAAACAGAGCTCCTTTTCCATATATCATTCATTTGAAAAAGATAAAAACTCATTTCATTTAGATTTCAAGAAATTATATTGACTCTGGTAGTGTACAGTGTAAAATTAAATTACTACACACCATATTTTTCTCCAAAGTCAAAATTAATTGTGAAATTGAGGAGATACTTAAACATACAGAAAAAGCGACAATTATAAAATGAAATATTTCATGCTTAATTAAAAAAGGTTAGGAATATTTTCCCATTTAGAGTGCTTTACAGTTCTTCATCGTTTGATATACACATCAAACCATGGAAATACAAACTATGGATCTTCCAGTCTAATACACAGCTTACAGTAAAGGGAACTTTGAATATCCCCTTAGAGATTTCGGCAATGATTTTCCACTCCATTACACCAATTTCATACTGGGATAAGTCCATTGATGTCAATGGTGTTACATCAGCTTAAAAACAATATGACAGAATAGAAGATCAAGGTTATTCAAGCTCTTATTTATGGTTATGGAAAATTACACACGTCTGATGTACATGTACATAACAAGACTCTGTGTTGTTTTGTATTTCTTTGATAATGAAAATGTCCTCATATACAAAAAGCAGAAAGCTGAAGTTGAAACATAACAGGTATTTACCAGCTAAACATACATGGGTGTAGACAGCAAATACTGGTTATAAAATAACCACACAGGATGACAGCTGCTCAGCTAAACTAAAATTAAATGTGAGAAAACTTTGAATAGACTGAATTTTCAGGAATGAAGAAGTCCCAGGAAACTATAAATTGGGAAACTAATAGGTTTGCAGTTGTATCTACTCATGCATTGCTTTAGTATTTTATTTTTATTTATTTTATGTTTCCAGAATGTAACCAGACTCATTATTGAGAATTTCTGCAATATGTTACTATTGACACAATAGCTACACAAGTGAAAGTGCTGTTGTGGTCACAAAATTAACTACAAAACCAAATTCCTGTCAGGACTATAAAATTGATGTAACTGGCTGAATCTTTGTTGTAGCCGAGACTGCACCTGAGGAGCAGTCTGCATTCCTGATTGCTTCCAATACCCAGTCCTTGCCAAATACACCACCCAAATGCAAGCTGTTTACACATATTGTCTGTCCTGTCTGGTCATGTCTGAGCTTTCTGTGAAAAACTCTAGAGTGTCTGCAAAAGGTATCTTCTTCCAGGGCCTATTGCCTCCCACAAGAGCAAATGAGATAGCATAGGATTCTCCCCCTCTCAGTCTATACTGCAAGTAAATCCATGCTGGAAAGACAGTTAATCCTCAGAGACCTGCAGATACACTCACAAAACTTTGTGAGGAACACAGACAGGCAGTGTGGATAGGTAGGTATTTTATTCTGAAGCATTCTCAAGCTGTTTTATTCTCTGTGTATCACATGTTCATGGAATCCTCTGCTGCCTTGTTTAGCTTTTCATTCATTTTGCTTCCAGATTTTTTTCTAATGAAGTAATACCTAGTAGTACTTTCGCTTATCTTGTATTTGTGCAGGAATTTTTGTCTGAGTACTTTGCATTTGTACTTATTGAATTGCATGCTTTTTCCTTAAGACAGTTTATCTAATTTGCTTAAATATTTTTTAATTCTGATCCCGAAAGCTCCTTATATCCCTTTCCTCTGAAGCTTGGTATCATTTATAGAGTAAGAACTATTTTTAACTGTCAAACCCAGTAATGGAAATATGAGATAGACCTAGGTCACTCTCTTCCCATTTTTCTCTCTCCTTCATTTTTCCAATATGATTGTGATCTTCAGATTAACACTTTGTCAGTAGTTTTCCAACTATATAAGTACCTAGACTATTTTTGCCATACGAAAACATAACGTGGAATCATGTCAACAGCTCAGAATTTGTGTCATTCACTGCTTTTTACTTCTTACAAATCCTGCTCTCTTGGAAAAGGAGAAATATTATGTTGTTTAAACATAAATATGTAGATTGTTTCTCATCACCTTAACGTTATGATGATTTTGTATGTGTCTGGATTTTGTCCCAGCTGTTTGTTTACATTATGGCACTAACTAGGTGTTCTTATCAGGCTCAGAATCTTATTATTACAAGGAACTGTGAGTAAGGCTACTCTCTATAAATGCAACAATATCCACTGCAGCATTATGAAACATGCTAGCTGTTACATTTTCCTCTGGAATATTTTGGAGAAGAATGGACAGTGTGATGTCCTGGAGAAAGTTCCTTTTTTTTTTTTTTTTTTTTTTTTTTTCTTTTTAAAGCACCACATTTCAGCACCTAAATTTAGTGTTTTACAGAGCATGTATCTACTTAACAGTAGGAAACCCAATCTATTTGCCTAATGATATGTATATAGTACCATCTGAAATAGCAGAGTCAGAGTATCACACTTGACCTTTAACTTTGGAAGGGCATTTACTTCCAGTATGTCCTGTGTCATATCTTCCTGTCCCAGAAGTTTTGATATATTTGAATATATCAAATTACAGCAGGTAGTAAGTATCCTATCTCTCCTGAGCATAGAGGAACTTTGACCTGCAGATCACATTTAGATAGCTATATTGTAAATACTAAACTTAGGGTTTTTTAATCTACATTTGAATCACAAATAAATGTCAAATTAATTTAACTGACCTATCAAAAGTAAAACTTAAGTATTTTCATAAAAAAAGCCCAAACAGTAGGACAAAACATAAACTTTATGACATAATGTATAAAAAAGCAGAAAAGTATTGATACAAACAAGAATGAGACAAGTTCATAATGAAGCGTACCATAGAGACCTTGAATATGAAGATACATATTAAAGTAAAAAAAAAAAATCAATTTCATGTATTACAGTAGAATGGATGATTTCCTATTTCTCATGTATAAAAAGGTAGGTTAAATTAGACAAGATCCTCTGTCAAGTCTTTCCTCCTGTTAGAAACTTATTTCAGGATGAACTAAGCCACCTTTTGGAAACATCTATCTTTCTTCTTTCATGTAGAATGAGAGTAACCAAGTCTCTTACACTAGCAGCTAACATTCAAATGGCTGCAGTTAAGCGAGATTAATCCCATCCTGTCGGTCTACTATGCCAATTGTTTGATAGAGTTTTAATCATCTTGTGCTTCAAATGTTAAATCAGTGGGGTAACAAGTTACTTGCCATAAAACATCTTCATTCCTGCCTGGATTAGTTCATTAATCGTTTTTTTTTTTTTTTTTATCAGTGCTATATTAACACTTAGCAAGCTTTCTCCAAAAATATTTTTTCTTAGTTAGGTCTTTACAATCTGCAAAAGTTTGTGGGAGTTTGGGTTTTGGTTGTTTTTTGGTTTTTTTGGTTTTTTTTGATGGTTGATTGTTGTTTGTTTGTTTGTTTGTTTAATTTTATTCTATTGTTGGTCAGCTGGAGATATTGGGAAAAAAGTGTTTTGAACATAATTTTTAGTGAAGACATTGTGGTGGATTACCTTGGCTGGCTGCCAGAAGCCCACCCAGCTGCCCTCTTACTCCCTCTCCTGAACTGGACAGGGGAAGAAAATAAGGTGAAAGAGCCCATGGGCTGAGATAAAGACAAGGAGATCACCTACCAATCAGTGTCACAAGTAAACCAGACTTGATTTTCTAAAATTCAATTTAATTTATTGCCAATCAAAAATAGAATGTAATGGTGAGAAAGAAAAACTTTCCCAAGGCACCACAACCTTGGCTGTGGGGCCCAGCCGTGTCCGGCTTGGGGCAACCTCGGCCTCTCCTCACAGAGGCCGCCCCTGTAGCACCCAATGTCGTGCATGTCTTTCTCAAAAGAAATTATTTCCAACAGATAATATCCCACTTTCCTTACAGCTGAAACTGTTTTTTTCTCTAGTTTTCACAGTTTATTTTAGGTCTCAATAAATTATTCTCTCCCCAGGGACTTGCCCTTACCAAGCATTATGTCTGCTTTCATTATTCCTTTCCTTTCATTTGTCCTTTTAAGTGGTTAAAAAAAATAAATGGAGAAAAAAAAAAAAAAAAGAACGGAAAGCTGAGATGATAAATTTGGTTTGGTTCAAGCAGGACATTTTCTTCAACTACAAAATTATAAAATAAAACCCCAGAACCTCATATTTTTGTTTTAATTTACCAATAAAATACACAATTTATGAAAGAATACCCCCTCCAAGAAGAATTGTTTTTCTTCCCCAGAGCCATGAAATTATGTGCACAGTTCTTTTCAACTGGATTTTTCTGACAGCTTTGCCTCGTTACCACTTTTACTGGGATTTTCCTGCTGGTATATTCTTCTTGTAGCTGGAGTAAACGTTGTCTAGTTTGAAACTGTCTTGGGCTCATTGTGCAACCATTTTTTGTCTTGGAAACAGTTGGTCACATTAATGGGTGGCTGTTGATAGGGACTAGGTCCCTAATGTTTCATAACGTAGATTAATTGATTGAGGTATCCTCTGACAGCTAAATGCCTCTTGATTTTACTGTGAGGATCAAAGAGGAAGAATAGATCTCGGGATCCTAACAGTTTATAGAAATCAAGCCTACTGTCTGATGGGCATGGGTATGACTACTTTGCAGTCATTGCTATTCATACTCTCAGGAAGTGTTACGCAGACAAAACAGCAATACGTAGAGGCAAACTCTTGAATTTGGCCTCGTCTCCCTCTTTGTGAATTTTCAGAATGGCTGCAGACAGAGGATATTTTGCATTTTGTTCAGAATAGGAGGAAGACAAGTAAGTGTGCCCCTCATAGTGATTTAAGCACATCAGGTGTCATTATTTTGCTGTGGACAGGAGAACATTTTACTGTCAGTAATGCAAAAGTGGCTTATCTTTTTGATATATGAGAACAACTGAATCATGGTTGAGCCAGCGGAGGTTTAGGATGGATATTAGGAAGAATTTCTTCAGAGAAAGCGTCATCAAACATTGGAACAGGCTGCCCAGGGAAGTGGTATAATCACCATCCCTGGAGGTATTTAAAATACAGGTAGATATGGTGCTTAGGGACATGATTTAGTGGTGGTTTTGGCAGGGTTAGATTAATGACTGGACTCAGTGATCTGAAAGGTCCCTGCCAATCTAGACAACCTATGATTCTGTGATTGTATGGTAAAAACTTTTAAGCAAAAGACATTAGGACTACATTTACACAAAGGAAAACAAGGTACACGGTGCACGAGTACAGGTGTATGACTGTCCAGGATGCATAATAACTAACATTCCTAAGCATAGTTTCAGGCCACGGCAACTAGCAGTCTTACAGTCATTTCTCACATCAATCTCGTAAGAAAACATGTGCCAGTGACCACTCACAGTAGACAGTTTTGGTGTAGATACCCTGTTTTGCATGGAAGAAAATTCATCTCCGAGCCATGTCATGTGTCTTGGCTTCAGAGCCAAAGAATAATCTCTAACAGTAGTAATGTTAAGTGCAGCCTGAGAGAACAGGAAGCAGAATAACACAGAATAATTTGAACAATTCAAATACAAGTGCTAAACGTGAGTTAGTTAACTAAATTTGGATCATTCATCAAACTAAACACCTGTTTTCCAATAAGGAAACTAAAACTTATGTGAAACAGTCCACATTAAGTTGGGATCTAACTTAATCTGTAAACTGGTATTTCCCTTTCAATGTGTTGTAAAAATTAGTTTAAATAAACACATCTGGTGAGTGGTAGTAGCTTTAGTGTTTGGAAGACATATATACATGTGTGTGTATAGATATGTGAGAATGGACATATTATGTAACGTAATTGTGACATAAAGATTCTTCAGTTAGTATTTTTTTATATCTTGAACGTACTTAAATGTAACTTGTCAAATTTTTTTCTTTTTCTTTTTCTTTTTCTTTTTCTTTTTCTTTTTCTTTTTCTTTTTCTTTTTCTTTTTCTTTTTCTTTTTCTTTTTCCTTTTTCTTTTTCTTTTTCTTTTTCTTTTTCTTTTTCTTTTTCTTTTTCTTTTTCTTTTTCTTTTTCTTTTTCTTTTTCTTTTTCTTTTTTTCTTTCTATCTTATCTCTTTTTTCTTTTGTTTTTCCTTTTTGTTTTGCTTTTGCTTCTCCTTTTCTTTATACCTTGAAGTATTTGAGAATAACAAATGAGATGTGTTTTGATAGCTAACAAAATCTTTTTTGAAACAAATGAGACCAGAAGATTAACTCCTTCTCACAGAATTTCGTAAAATTCACATGACTATAAGCAAACAGGTAATCAGTGTATTTTTAGAGAGGTATCACAAATACTACGTAGGCATAGAAACTAATGAATTTTACTCAATATTTTCAGCTTGAGGCTTTCTAATGTTATGTCATGGTTTAACCCCAGACGGCAGCTAGGATAATGCAGCCACTCACTCACTTCACGCAGTTGCAATGGGGAAGAGAATCAGAACAGTAAAAGTGAGGGAAACCTCATGGGTTGAGATAAAGACAGCTTAATAGGTAGAGCAAAAGCCACACATGCAAGCAAAGTAAAACAAGGAATTCATTCACTACTTCCCATTGGCAGGCAGGTGTTCATCCATTTCGATGAAAGCAGCATTCTATAATGTGTAATGGTTACTTGGGAAGACAAAGGCCTTCAAATGCCCCCTTCCTTCTTCTTCCTGCAGTTTTGTACACTGAGCATGTTACATGGCATGGAATATTTCTTTGGTCAGTTGGGGTCAGCTGTCCAACTGTGTCTCCTCCCAACTTTTTGTGCGCTCCCAGACTACTCACTGATGGGGCAGTGTGAGGAACAGAAAGGCCTTGAGTGCTTTGCAACAGCCAAAAACATTAGTGCACTCATTATTGTTTCTCATCCCAAATCCAAAAAATAGCACTACACCAGCTGCTAGCAAGAAAGTTAACTCCATCCCAGCTGAAAACATGACATGATGCATCTAATGCCAACTTAAAATTAATGCTGAGCTGATTATTCAGGTATATTCCATGGTAATCTTAAAGAATTAATCTGATCTACTGTTTCTGTTCTCGTCGTCTTTCAGATGCCTATAAATTTTTCTTAATTAACCTGTCAGCATCCTTTGGCCTTGATCATGCTATACTATTTCAATGTGTTTGTGTTTTCATGTTTTCTTTAATCTCTAATTAAGACTATATTACTTGTTACATTTTTCTTTGTAAAGCACTTTTCCCCGCTCCTTTTTTTTTTAGGAATAGTTCTCATTAGCTTCCTTTGTCTCATTTAACAAAAAGCATATTAAAATATTCAATAGTTTCATAATGAAAAAATTTTTTAAATAAAAGTGTTTTTTATCTTTTCTTTGACTGTCACCCATTGTTTTTGAATAAAGAATGAAGTGTTTTGTGTTTATGAGGTAACTGCTTCATACATCTCAAGGTAATTTTCTTAGTTCGCAGTACTCCAGGTACAGTGTGTCAGCAATTACTCAAAGCCAGGTACTCTTACAAAGGTCTGCCTGTGGGTCCTCCTAAGAACAGTTCATCTTCTCATAAAATAGTTCGAGGTAGATGAGATAAATATCCTCTTGAAGAGCCTTGGGGATTTTTTTCCTGCACAGACAAGGCTTGATACAATTGCTCACACTTCAACGTGAATTGCCATTTGAAGTCGCCGGTATCCTGTGTAGTCTCATGCTGTTCACACAGCTCTTGTGTCGTATTTTCAGTCTGGTGCAAAAGTCTCAAACATATTTCCAGTGGCACTAGACACATATTTTTAGGCTGTTTAATAAAGATTGTAGTCTGAACACCTGCTCCAAATTAGCATCTACCTTTGGTCAGGTTATTTGTCTGTACTGACTAGAGGTTGGACTCAATTTCTAGTATCACTTACTGTTTTTTTTATTTTATGGTTTATTCTTAGTTGCTGTCTAACTGCTGATATTTAGCCAATGTTCTTCCAATGTAGTTATAAACAATAAGAAGCTCTCACAAACTGAGAGTAACATCCTGGCCCCACAAAAGTCAGTTGGGATGAGATTTATATTTCTTAAAATTCAGCATTAAATCCATTGATAATCATGGATATCCAGTGATGTGTGAGATATCTGACGGTATCTAGTGTGACCTGCAATTCCTCACCAGAAGCATACGGATTTCCCCTAAATCCTGCATCATATATACCAGCTGTGTGCAGAACACCTCAGATGTCTTGTGGCATCTCAGGTAGTTCTCAATCTGGATCACAGCGCTTAAGATTTGTAGGTGAAATCCACCTGTGTATTTATTCAAACTCACCTAAATTTCACAGAAGAAACATCACAATTAATTTTACAATGTTTGTGTAAAACTTCCCTTAAAGGCTGCTCCCTATAGGCCAAGTATTTGTTATGTACTGATGATACAAAGAATAGTTTGGTCTGTACCAGAATTAAGTGAGCATACTCCTCATTCTCATCTTCAGGAGGCAGTTACTGCTTAGATTTGAATATTTTGGTTTAAATTAGTACTTTTCCTATGCACTTAATCAGAAAGCGACTTGAAAAAAGGGAGAGAAATTATGATTACTTTTTTTCAAATTTAATTAGAAATCCCATGGAGTCAGCATGTCCGTACCTTGAGGGAGGGACTGACTCATATCAGTTAGCAGCAAGCCATCTGGTTTCATTAGAAGAAACATTGATAGTGTTTCCAAATTTCCTTGACCAGAGGAAGGGACTGTGGTTTTATTTATTTATTGAGAAAGACACAAATATCACTTTATCACTGCAATCACACTGTTTATACAGGTTTGTTTTGAAAAAAACCCCTCCACTTCTGAGTAAGAGAGACCTCTAACACTTTAATTATTAGCATCCTGTATCCTAAGGTTTTTACAAGCCTTGGTACAGCCTGTCAGTTACATAAAAAGGGAAAATCGTGAACAGGTTGCCCTCCTTCCCCACAAAATCTACCTCTGTGATGCTAACATCTCTAGAGCTGTCACTGCCCCTTTGCCAGTCTGTAGAGGGTTGTAAGCTCTGGCAGTGAGCAGATCAGAAACATGGCTGGCTCAGGTCAAAGCAGAACTGGTGATGTAAAGGAGATGTGCCGGCTCACTGCTGCCAGCAGCCTTCAAGGCAAAGGAAAGTGATTCCTTTTGATGTGAGTGCTTCTACTTTGGTCTGAAAGGAGACTGTTAAGAAGGTAGTTTTTGAAGTCATATTGGCATGTTAGGAGAGAGGGTGACGAAGTGACCTTTTGGGCTGAAGCACTTTCTGTACAGCGATCCATTGGAATAACACCAGTTACTCAAAAATGATAACGGGATTTTTTATTATTTTTTTTTTTAATCCAATTGAATATTTCTTAAAAGCTTTTGTTATTGTTTGAAATGTTTCAGGCTTTGGTAAAATGGTTTGGAAAGAAATAAATGCTTCAATTCAAAGGTTATGACTATACTGCTAATAAAAGAGAACAAGAGACCAATCCCTGCCGCCCCTGAGGCCCAGTGGCACTGATAGGTCACATTCCACCTGATTAAGGATAACACCTCTGTTGCAGATTTATCTCAGAGAGAGCTGGCTGAAGCAATTCAGAGCTGACAATTCAACGGGGTGAACGATCAAGAATTTTAGTGTTCATGCTTACTCCCTAGCCATCTTTTATGCAGTGGTATGGGCTGAAACTGAGAGAACATTTTTAGAATCCCTTTCATTTTGTATTAGAGGTGAATGAGGGAACAGAGATTCATCACACAGCAAAGCACTGCGGATGTGCAGAAAGGCACACCAACATACATGGGCCAAGAGAAGCAACCATAAAAGCCAAACCAAAACAAAAAAACCACAACAAACACGGGGATCTTTTCAATGTGCATAGGCCTGATGAGAGGGAATGAAGAGAGAAGCAGGATCATCTCAGTACTGTACAATGACGGGATAAGAGGCACATATTTTAAAACACACAAAATTCTACCTGAACACATACTTTTTATTTATTTATTTATTTATTTTGCTCTGGGTGTGGTTAAACACTGTGAGAAGTTGCCCAGAGAAGTTACGAAGTCTCCATCTGTGGAGGTGATCAAAACCGAACTGGGCATGGTTGTAGACAGCTGGTTCTAGCCGATCTGCTTGAGCAAGGGGCTTGGACTAGATGATCTCAAGAGGTGCCTTCTGACCTCAGCCATTCTGTGGTTCTGGGAGTGAAGAACTAGAAATCTGCTTTACTAAGTAGCTGGATTTATTCAGCATATCCACAACAAATTAAATATATAATATATACAGTTTGTAGACACCTATCTGAGAAGAAGTGTCTAATGATGAACAATTTATTAACACCAGTTACACAAAATTCAGAGGTTAAAAGCTTAAGCAAAGTAAATTCTGTTTAGTAGTACAGGCCAAATTTTAGCAGTCTGAATAATGAAAATTGGACCAATTTGCTTTGCACTTTAAGTATAAATGGGTATTTCTATAAGCAATATGAGAATAATCAAACAAAAGTTACACTTTAACAGCAGAGGTGATATTTTTCCATGTGTACATTGTGAGGTAACCATAATGGTTACTATTTATCTAAAATGCTGTTATTTAATACGTAAATCTGATCTAAAACTAAATCTTCATGCATCTAGAGATAGCCAGAGATTTAGATGGAAACATTCAGGACTAATCAGCATATCTTTGTTGCTGAGATGAAGACAGTTTAATACCTTTCACATGAATGTTCCCATCTATTACAGTACTCTACATTAAAATTTAGGTGCAGGACAGTCAATACAACCATCAAGTGGGTCACAAAAATGTTAGGATCTTACAGCAGTCCAGAGGAGAGCAAAAATTCCTCCTACTCCAGGAGAATGAGACATTTATACAAAGACTGAAGTTTCTCCTCCCTCTGGGAGCCAGGAAAAGAGAGTACTTCTCTCCATAGTAGAGAAAAAAGGAAGAAAAACATAAAAGAATGGAAGAAAGATAACTGCACTCTGTCAGATAATGCAAGTAGTGTCTTTAAGTCTTCTGGCCAAATATCACTCCAAGATACTGTGCTGAAAGAATGATCTGTCACTATTTTAAATATTTTTGCCTTGACTGTATATTTCCAGAGCTGAATATTCCATATAGCACTTGTAGCACTCTCTTACTGTATTGCCCTACTGAAATCTGAAGACGTAAGAAAGAATTTGAACTTCAGTCGTAATATTTTAATTATATAAATTCTCTGTATTTATAAATTAAATATATAAACTTAACTTTTCTTGTTAGTTGTGGTTTTGCTTCTGCCTGTCCTGTGGAAAGTGGAAAGAAGCTGTGACTGAATATCCTCTTTGTTCCTTTACAAAATTCATCATTTTAGAAGGATGAGTCCTTGCACCTGAAAGGTGTTGAATAGGTGGATTCAGAAGCTCATAAACACATTTGCTGTTGAACTAAGCAGCTTTGTATGCTGAGTACCTCAGATTAGAATCTCTACCAGTGTTAGCGTATTCAGCTTGCCAAGAGGCTTCATCCTTTCCACTAACGAAAAGCAGATTCTTTACACATTTATTCCATCATAATTTCCGTGGTCTGATCCACACGCTAAAAGGAGTGCAAGGACATTTGTTTGGATACACTACTGAAACATTCTTTGTAGTGCATGTTATTATTCCATAAATAGGAGAGGATAATTTTTTTCCTCTAATAGGGTGATAAAATAAAACACTTATATTTGGGGGTTGAATTACATGGTCACAGTCATCATAAAAGTAATTGCCATCGGGTATCTGTGCCACTGAGGGTCTACAGTGATGAACAATACACTTTAAGAGTACATTTTTGTCTTTTAAGTTGGGTTTCTTCCATAAGCCATCAGGAGAAGTTCTTTAAACAAGTTATTAAGGTCAGGGTTGTTTTGAAGAATGTTCCAGTGTTTGCCTGATAATTGCTTGGATTCCATCTACCTATTCTTTAACCTAGTGACATGGCTAATAGAAAGTTATTTGTGTTTTGATGCAGAGTTGTTTCAATAAGAGCTCCACTCATGCTTTCCTAACTCCAGGTTTATTCTAGGCATGAGGGAATTGTACTTAAGAAAAGCACCAATAAAATAAATAAAACTTCTCTCTCAGCCCATCAGACCTTTTCAATAAAGGCCTTTATGTTAGAGAATCTCTTGAATATAAAATGTTATTTAATCAGTAAGTCATGGCTTTTATTAAAGCTAGCAATTTTTGTATTATTATTTTTTTTTTCCTTGTGAATAGGTGTGTTTTCTATGATAGGCAATATTTCATCTTTAAACTTGTTAGTAAAACCATGTATCAAAATAATGTCCCTATTTCCCATTATGTTCAATATGATGATGAAATATTTTATGAATTTTTTGCTGCACCTGTCAAAATAAACAAAATATAATTTCCAGGATAATTTGTAATGAATTTCAAACTTCAGGTTTTTCTTAGCAAGTTATATTTTCATCTTTCCAATGTGGAAATAAGGGCGATTCATGTATGTTTTTCTTTGGATATAAAACATGTCACTTTGCCTGGAATAAATGAGAAAGCTTATGGAATGAAGTACCATTTGTTGCAAGTTGAAGTATCACAGTATGGCCCCCTCTGAGTTTTGCTACAGTAAGGTATATAAGATCTACTAAATAATGCAGAAATTATTACCTGTATACATTTTGCAAATGAAATGACTTGCATATTAATTACACTTCCCCACTTATTTAAATGCTATTTTCAATATATTTTGTTTTGTAAGAGAAACTCCATGTAAAGCTTATGTTTTTATTTATGATGATAAAAAGCAGAACAAGAATGGTAAGTTTAGCTACAAACAAAACAATGTTTTATTCTTTATTTCAGTGCTAGAATTCTACTTCCTTGTTTGGGAAACACCTCAGAGGTGTCCATGTAGAATGAAGAATGTATACTTCATTCTCTTGACATTAAAAAACCCTAAAGTGCAGAAAGAGAACACTTGTAATCAAAGTGGGTAACAATTATGACTAAAATGCTTGTGGAAAATATACAGAAATGCATTAAAAGTGCTAGTAAAAGATCTGAAAAAGTAAAGTTTTGAAAGAAGCAAATTTAAGGAAAAAACCCCATCTATTTCCTGATTGCTAATCTCCTTATTAAGGCTGAGTCTGTCCAAGATCTTTGCATGTGTGACGCAACCCAAAGGCCCAAACAGTGAGTTAAAATGATTGCCCAAACCATAGTGATACTAGCCAGAAACTGATGATAAAGAAAATACACCCTCTAAATACGAAACTGGAAGAGTTTATCATCTGAAACCCAGAGCACAAATTAATCATTTGTGTAATTTGAATGAAGTCAGTTGGAATTACCCCAGGAATGAATATAGCCCAATTTGTTAAAGATATGGTACTGTAAATACTGCACTGTGTCAGAGATACATCTGTTCAGCAACTGCCTCAGCTAAATAGATAAGAGACTCTTTCCCATTAGCTAAAAGCAACCTAAACACTTAACTCAAACTGACCCATTCTGCCAGGGTGCAGAAGTGGCCTTTAAACGAAGCATCTCAGTATTTTTCACTTCAAGTCAGGTAAGGCATCTAAAATTGGTTTAAAGGAAAAAAAGAAAGGAAAAGAAATGACCAAAGCTCAGAAAGGAATAAAGGGAGGAGAGCAGCATGAAGGGGTATTCAGAGGAAAACATTCAGGCACTAACAGTCTGATCTTCAAAGCATTTCAACCAAGTCATTAAAATAGGAGGTTAGTTTTTAATGAGAAGGTATACAAGATGCCCAGTATAATTAGATAGTGGGCTCTGAGGATTTACAGGACTTCGGAATTTTTGAACTAGAAGAAATAGCTGAGCAAACTGAGTTTAGCAAGTACTGTCCCTAATATTTTGCACAACCTACATCTGCAAGTTGTTTTAATATGTATGCTTTGAACCTTGTGATGCACTGAAAACAACAGTTCCTTTCTCACTAGCTGTTTCATCGGAAAATCTTGCCATGGATTGTACTGGATCCTTTCATCTTCTCTCCCCGCCATCCTCCCACAATGAAAGCTATCCTTTTTGTGTACTACACAATCCGACATGTATACTTCACTTACGTACAAAACAGTTTAGCGGGGTCAGTAAGTGAAAGCAAGGCAATGCTTTCACGGAGGATTCTTTTCCCCTTTGTTTACTACTATGCAGTTAAAAGGCCCCTAGTTTTGCACAAATGCACCTTTTACTTGAAATACTGATAATTCCTTTTAGTGAACAATGCCTCTTAATTCTAGAAAGTAACAGACATTTATAGTGAAGTAAAAAAAGGGAGGATTTTTATAGACAAACAGAAACCTTAAATGATACTTTTCTCAGACATATATGAAGCCTATTGTATTGTTTAGTGTTATTATGTTTCCCTCTGACTTAATCTAGTTGCGTCGAGCTGCGCTTTCTTTGCTTTTATTTTTTTTCTTTATTTTTGGTCTCATGGGTCCTTTATCTTTACTTTGCTTTTGTTTTCCATGCCTATATCTGGTGGCCTCCTTCCTGAGCTCCCTGTCTCGCTTTCTTTTTTTTTCTTATGAGAAGGTTTTTGCATGTAAGTACTTACCAACCTTTTTTTTTTTTTAAGAAATAAAAGAGCTGAATGCGTATTTTAATACATTTTTAATGGCCATTGCTGACAGACAAGACACTTTGTTAGTATTGTCTTGAATTGCTATTATGTTAAAATACTTTTATTTTTATCAATATCTATTGTGCCATCCAGTTAAAATGACAAAGACTCCCACGCTGAGCAAATTGAACAAGCTTTTCACTTCATTGAAGAAAAGGACTAGTTCTGGCTACAATGGCTTTTTTGGAGAGGGGGAGTCATTGTTCACATTCTATTGACTCTATAGTTTCTGTTAAATAATGTTCATGTGTTATTAAGAGAATGTTCATCTGCAGTGTACAAATAACTTTCTCCAAACACTGTTCCATTTCGAGTATTTGTTCATGAGATTTAGTCTTCTGCTGCCACCTATAGACAACACAAAGTATTGCATGTTGTGCTTTTTATGTAACATTAATGGCAGTGTCATGCCTTCATTATGTAGTTTCAGAGACATTTCCCCAGTTTTATGCATCACTATCATTTATTCTATAACATGTCTCAGAGTAAACGATGTAGAGAAACTATAAGAGAAACTGAGTAACGGGGCAAACCTGTTTTCATTGTTTACTTGGGCTCAAAAACTCTTCTGTGTAGGATGAACATATTATAGTCACTATAGTCCGTTTATTTCCTCTACCAAAGTGAAAAAGGCTGCTTCATTTAACTGCATATGTCAGTTCTGTTCTGTGTTTGATCTATTGTTTATAATGCCTCTCATGTTCAATGCAGCACTTAGTGATAGGGTTTTCTTGCATCTCACTCCAAGGTGGTGAAATTCCATTCTATGTGTCCTTCATGGTCGGCGTTCTTGTGCTGTACTAGCCTGGAAGGAGAATTCAGAACAGTGGTTTTCTTCTCTCATTTTTTAACATGCAGTACAGATGAAATTCTGCCAGAGTGAAGCATTAGTGCATAGGCCTCCTGGAGCTGTAAATCCCACAGCAGGCACGGCACAGATGTGTGTCAGAAGGAATATCAACCTTTGCCTCACTCTGCTGAGCCTCTGTGGGTACTGTGAAAGGAACCTCTGCTAAGAAATTTTACAGTGCAATGAAGTGTTAAAAAGGTGTAAAAATGAGGGAAACTCAGTATATTGCCATTTACTTGAATGTGGTGATCTCAGCTACAGAAGCTTGAGATCAAAGTGACTCTTCCTCACCTGTTCCATCTATTGGGTCTTACTTGTCCCAGTGGCAGAAACAAGCTCCTGATACAAGCATATTGTAGTTAAAGAGCCACACCACAGCCTGGGGTAAACTCATTCCTATGCCAAAAACAAAAAAAGAAAAATAAGGCTTAGACTGTGAACTCCGACAGGCAACAGGTTATTTGGTGTGTCTCTTGTGGGAGAGGTGGATGGTGAGTGTCCGAAATGGAACTTCTGAATTCTCAAGCAGAAGCCTGCTCTGTGTTCATTGCAACTGGTACAGGTCAGTTGTAGGTTTTGATTAACACTTGGACTAAACAAAAGTGGCACTTCCTGAGTCTTCCATTTAATAAAGAGGCATGAGACAGAACAACCAGCTAGGACACTAAGCAGACATTGTGTTTCTGCATACAGATTGTTTAGATCAGGAAAACCATGGGCTGGAGATTCTGGGAAGAAAAGGAGGCAAAGAAAAAAGGAGTTATCAAAAAGAAGAAGCGGCTTCAGGGAACAGGAGGCGGCCTGTAAAGAAGGTGAAAATCTCTGCTGGAGGAAAGATCTGAGAAGCATGTGAAGATCCCAGATATCAGACAGATGCACGGAGAGGGGGCCTGAGAATGCCCAGGGACCTTGCCTGGTGACCCTCAGGATTGGTAGCTGCCAGCAGCAGCACAGTGCAAAGAGACAAGACGCTTTGCCTGATCTTCCCAGATCAGCATGATCCCTGCTGTGGGGAGGGGAAGCTGAAACCTAGAGAGTGTTACACCGGGGAAACTGAGCAAGCGTGTGCAATAAATGAGTGAGGCGAAAGCTCTAATCTTGGTGTTCTTAAATAAACCCCAGTATAAGTATCCATTACGGTTGTCATTTACTCAGCATGATAGACCGTTTACTGCCCAAGAGCAAAACAGTTACAAGTACGCAAAATCCCTGGTGAGGTCCTTCCTAACTCAGCAAATCCCAGCTATGGCTTGTTCTTCTCTGTTTCTTCTTTGAAACAAAATCTGTTCACAAACTAATGAGCAAGTCCCTTAAGTGTAAGTATAATGCTTAAAATGTGATAAAATCCGTCTAGTCACTGTGATGGCAGATCAGGGAGCTCCTGAGGAATCTAGAGCTGAAGAATTTTAGAGAGGCTACCAGGTGTCTCTGTGCTTGATAGAGAGACCTGAAAATATGGTGATTTCACAAATATTTTAATAAATTAGCATTTTTTCCTGATGAAGGTATAATTGTTAGTGACATCATTTTCCTGCTAGACCAATTATTTTTTATTCATCAAATAGATCCAAATTTAAAAATAAAAAACCTACCTTCATCTTCATTTTCTTCCTTGCTCATCTCCTCACTTTTATAGATTTCAAGGCCAGAAAGACCCATGAAATTTCTGATTGACCTCCTGCTTAGCACAATTTTTAACCCTGCTCAGTGCCTTCTCACAATAACACATTTGCATAACTATGTTTATCAGCTACAGTGACCTTCCTTTTGCCTTCTACCAGTCATTGTAATTTAACACGAGGTATTTCATATAGAGATTTTAATATGCATTTTGCTGAAGAAGGGCTCATATCTAAACACGGCTAGAATATTACTTTCTTGATTAAATTTACTCATGGGTGTGAATTTTGTTTATCATTACTTCAGTGTTTCCATTTAGCGATCTTTGTTTCAAATAACATTTTTCCCTACTTAGAAATAATTTCTTTTTAGTAGTAAAATTTAAGAAAAAATAGTTCAAACCCAGAAATAACACATTTGACATAGGTCTTGTACTATTGTTTTCTGCTTAGTCCTGTACTCAAAAAACATGAAAGGGTATGTAGACTCAACATAGAAACAAATTACACAAAAGAGTTAATAGGGCAAGACAATCATTTCCAGATTACTTCTAGATATTAAAATGTTAACTGTGAAATAAAACACTGTGATATTTCCATAAATTTATCCTTCAGGGTTGGTTTGTTTGTGGTTTGTTTTGTTTTGGTTAGGTTTTTTTTACAAAATGACACCATTTGCTCTTTATTCTCTCTAGTATTTATTAAAGGCTGATAGAAATTATAAGGGCTAATTACTGTATATTTTCATAAACACGTATACTACATATATCGATGTTGTCATTTTGAAGCCAAATGAATTGCTAAGTGAGAATGAATAATGTGTACAAGAAGGGTATGAACTTTTAACTTTGATGGAAACAACAAAACCAATGTTTTTTTTCATAGGCAATAAATATTTTGCAAATACGCAGTAATTAATGTCCAGACTCGTTTGCTTTTCAGCTTATTAATACAAATTCTTACAGACTCTTCAAGAAATGTTTCAAAGGTCAGGTCAAATATAATATACTTAATTTATATTTGTTCCTGTATGAAGTGAATAGTTTAAACATATAGTATAGGTTTTGCTCCTTACTGAACAAAATGGTCATCCATTACTCACCCCTCAGTTATCTCCATTGCAGGAGAACTGGTATCTTTATTCATTTTAATGAAAGAGTTAACAGGTTTTTTTGGCACGTACTTCTGTCTACTATGAATAAGGTCTGAGAAATCAATCCTGGAGTAAGAACTGAAGGATTTGGCCCAACACCTATAAAATATGAGGAGATAATTCTTTCACAAGGAAGAAGAATGATCATCTATTGTCTGTTGATGAACTCTGTGATGACTGCATTGCACAGCACTCTGGATAGCTGTAAATGACTACTGTACTTGAAAAATCAGATTTATTTTGCACATGTAAGACATTATTTTCATTCTTGGTCTTCAAGGACTCTTCATGCAGAATCTAAAATGTTTCATCAAACAATGTAGCATCTGTTAAAATTATAATCATGCACATCAAGAATCCATATCAAAAGATATACTGTACTTTACTTCCTTTATATTTATTGCCCCCCAAAATAGGTGTCTCAACAATTTGGGAGATATATAGCAGGCTTATATGGCAGTAAAAATGTGTTACTCTGTATTTTTGTTTTTAGTTAACATCAGAAGTGTGGTAATGCCAATTTAGAAAAGCAAGTAAGTTTTAACTGTTTTTATGGGCAATGCAAAGAAAAAGTAATAAAGCAAGCATGTGGGCTTTATTAATCTATTATGAATAGTGTTAATATAATGAAATATATTATGCAAAATTCAGTCGATATTCATTGTGATTTGTAAGAAATTAAACCCCTGCTTGTTGGCTTGAAATTCAAGAAGGATCTTAAATTCTACTAGGCCTTGCTGTTGGATCTTGACTGTAGGCAAAAGATGCAGGAAGCCAAGAACTGGTGAAAGAGAGGATCAAGGAATGCCAAAGATGGCTGCTACCATATGGCAATTGCCATTTTGGCATCCGGTAACCGTTGTTTTTTTAAAACCACACTGAACGCATGGAAATACAAATATTAGTTCCATATTAATAGACTAATCTCTCTTTT
>VXBO01003098.1:1042139-1093421 GCA_013400135.1 Rhinoptilus africanus | reverse complement strand
TTTTTCTTCTTTCTAAATCACGGCAGGGATGTTCCAGCAGCCAGGCTCCTTCCCTCCCTCCCTGGGCAGTGTCAGGGCTGGGGAATCAGGCAGCTTCCCGCACATCAGCACAGCCAGCTTTGTCACAGCGCCCCATCCCTTCCCAGACAGGAGAATTTGTTAGGGAGGCTGGGTTACTCTTATTTTACATGCTCTACTAGCACATGCGAAGGGCAACCACAGACAAGAACAAGCCTTCCTTCCCCATCTCTTTAATTTTGGAGACATGCCCAGGGATTCAGCGGTGTGGCTGAGGCTGGCAGGAGGTGGCTAGGAAGTCGCAGGTGGCTGTTGCAAAACATCTGCTACCTCAGCCCATGGGGAAGTTTTGCAAAAGACCAGTATTGCATCTGTAAGGTGCTCCTGGCCATGGAAATACATCTGGAGAGGTGCTACCATGGGCTATGTATCTAGTTACTTGTTTCTCTTCTCCAGAGAAAAGCAATTTTAGGATGTAAGATAATATTCTGAAGGGAGGTCTTCTGCATAGGATCTTGCCCCGGGAGAGGTCGGACTGTGAGCAAACCCTTGGTGCAACCTGGGTCTGCAGTCGAAGCCCCAGTTTTGCTCTGGATAGTAAGGCTGGTGATTCAGGAGAGCTCCATACTGAATATATGGCCCTTCCTATCTTGGGACAAAATATGAACAGATCCTGGAAAGATGGGCTTTACTTTTGGCCTGATGGCATCAGGAGTCCTTGGGACACTATCGCAGGGGGAACTCAGCTATTAAGAGGATCAAGAAGAAGATCCACCATACCTGAAATGGGAGATGCCTGAGGTCCTTCCTTCTAGCTGTTTGCCCAAAAAGGAGGTCTGTGGAAAAATTTCCTCCACCTGACCTCACATCAATTTTCCCAGTACTTAATACATGCCATTTCGTACCCATTAACTTTCAGAGAGTCGTTTAACGCCGTGGGTCTGGTGCACGTTAATTCTTCAAAGGCCTTGAAGCTAAATAGGCTACTCCGTCAGTGACATGTGAAACTATTAGAAAGATGAATGCGTAAAGCCCTAAAGCAGCGAGACGCTGCAGCCGTGGCTGTCAAGTAGCTCTTTCAGAAGGCAGCAAGACTGTGTGGGTGGAAACCTTCTTATGTGGGAGCAAAGAGCCCTGTGGGGTCCTGCAGATCTTCGGGGGCTGCCAGCCTGATGCTGGAGACGGATTTGTCCTAGAAACCCTTCCCCTTCCTTAGCTGTGAGGGTTTGGGGCAGAACAGCCTACTTGCTGGAAGGACAAGTGCTGGGAGCTGCCAAGCCTGACTCAAGAGCCCTCTTCCACCGTGTGGTGTGGGGGCTTCAGAGCCCCCTCTCCAGCTCCAGCTCTTTCACATGCGGTGAAGTGTCCAGTCCCAGGGTGACAATTTTCATCTCCACCTTGAGAAAGCTCTTATTGAGAGCTGAGGTGGTTGTGTGGAGTTTTTTTGTTAGTTGGTTTTTTGTTTGTTTGTTTAAAATATGAGCTTCTCTTCCGTCTATTCTCACATTAACTCAACAGCCTTTTTCTGAGGCTGAGGGAGCTGGAGCTTGCTGACATGAGGCCAGTTGCACTTGGTAGTGCTTTGATTATCTTGAGATTAAGAAACACGTGAAACTAGGATTTATTTATTAAAGACCTATAAGGAGGAAACGAAGGTGGTGAAGAGAAGTTATTAGATTGGATTCTGAAAACTTGATAACACTGCCCACCTCTGCAGATTCTCTCATGGGTTAATATTTTTATTCCAAGTAAAAGCACGCAGTTCAGACAGTATAATCCAAAAGTCATTACAGAAGAGGATAATTCCAACTCCCAACCTTTTATTTTTTTAAAAAAATATGTCCTACGGGGAGTTTAATCATACTGTGCTAATCGCTTTCATTATCACCGGTACAAGCACAAGACTGCAAAGTTCTCTGAAGAGCAACTTAGTAATACGGTGCCATCGGCTGTTACGGTTTCAGGTTGCTGGTTGTAGCCCCTGTGAATACACCCTGTGTCTGTTTTGGCTCTTCGGGGATGCAACACTTGCTTTATTTCCTCCTGCCTCTAACGGCAGAGCGCTCTTCCAGGAATTGCCTTAATGACGAAACCTCAGAGGATCCACCAGAGAGGGAATTTCCAGGATTCTATAAAAATTTAATGGGCTTCTGCGGAAATGGTTTGAAAAAAAAACCCTGGAGAATTGGAGTCTTTCCGTGGGAGTTTCAGCCATCCAAAATAGGTCTTTTGTGGTAATGTAAATCTGTTAAACTCTGCTGAATGTTTTCCTGTAAAGTGTATCTTTTTTTTTTTTTTTTGAGATCTTGAAATTCTGCACTTTTCACATAAAAGGAAAGAGGAGTTTCATAATCTCCTTAGCCCTTTCAGATTCAGAATGCCATGAACGCTGGACTCAGGAGCAGGTGACTTTTTTCAGTGTGTCTTTTGTTTTATTTCCATAAATGAAGCAACCCCAAGAGCGGCTGTACCAGAAACACTGCATGGAGCCCCAGAGTGACACACAACGTGAGGGAGATGAGGCTGCCCTCCACCACCCACTACTCAATATCACATTTCAAGTGGCATTTAAATTACCTTTTTCGCTAAAGCCTGGAGAATTAAGACTTTCAGAAATGGTTATTCTCATGTTGTTGGGGATCTGGATTCCTGTTTAGCCAGGGAATTTAAGGCAGGACACGTGGATACTCAGCAGCAGGAGCTCTGGGGTCTGCATCCCCATCAGGTGCAAGCAGGGTTAGGACTGCCAGACCAGGGATGACAGCTGAAAAAAGACTTTTTTTTCAGTAAATTTTGATGAATTTGTAAATAAATTATACATAAATTTTGATAAGTCTGGAAATGTAGAGCATCATTCGAAGGAGCAGCACGAGAAATATTTAAATGTTCTGCAAAGGCTGAATTTCGATATTGTGCTATTGTGGGATTTATTTTTTTTGTTGTTTTTTCCTTAAGCCCCATCTGGGGCCAGACTCCTCACTGGAGTGCATCGCTCCGACTTTGTGAAGCTGCGCTAATTGAGAGCAGCAGAGGATCCGTCTCTCTTGTGTTACGCTTAAAATATTCATACAATTAAACAGTGCTTTGAAGTGCTCTGGAGCTAGATGTACTGTGCTTTACTTTGGGTGGTCAGGAGATGAAAATGGAAATGTTTTAATTGGATTTGGTCCTAAGAAAGTGTGCCATGTCCTTGTTGGAATTTCCTTGCTAAGCAATACTACACCTTCTCCTTGCAGCTCAGAGCGGTTGGCCCCGTGCGGAGGGGACCATGATAAATGGTTAGTTTTAATAATCTCTACTTTGGAGTGAATTAGGAAGGAGGGGCATGTTTTTATTCACTGAGCTGTATTACTCTACAGAGACGGATTTAAACCAAGGAGAGAACTCAAATGCATCTTGGCTTTCGGACAGGTTTGGACTTGTTTGTTTATTTGTTTGGGGGGTTTTATTTTTGTTCTTTTTTTTTTTACGGTGGAAAAACCTCATTTACTCCAACTTCTTGCAGCTGCAAAATGAGGTGCCATTTTCTGATATGCAATATCTAAAGGTCAGAGAAAGCCTTGCTGCTATAAAGTAATGGTTTATGCACTTGCAGAGAGAAAGAGTGTGTGTGTGTGTATGCACAAGAAATTCCTCTCTCCACCCCAAGCACCAGCAGGGAACTGGGGCTGTGGCACTTCCCCCACGCAATCGTGCCTTTCAAGAAACTGCCATCACTGGTGACAGAGCATTGAATTTTAAAATTTGTTGAGCTGCTGGATGGGGTTGGTTGTTTTTTTGGGTTTTTTTTGACATACTCGTCTCGTTTCAGATTCACTTACAAATGTTTCAGTCTCTGTTTTCACAAAGCTTTCACTCAGAGTTGTCATATTCCCCAGCTTTGTTGGGTAACATCTTGGCAATATACCTCTGGCAGGGCTAGGAAATAACAGCAGGGGAAATGTACGTAGCATTCCCCTTTGACAACAGCAAACCTTGATACTTTCACAAAAAGCTTTTTTTTTCCTTCTGGAGTCCTAAAGAATTATATATGTGTGTATATATTAGAAAAAAGTATATGCATGTATGTATATATAAGTACGAATATGTATAATATGTGTATTTATATGTGTATATAAACGTTAGCCACTTGGTGATACTTCTGGAAGGTTAGATGACATTGTATTCACTCAGAAGTTTGCTTCCTTGAAAGTTTAAGCTGAAAACCTGCAGGCAACATTAAATCCACTGACTTCAGTCACCAGACAAACTTGCCCCTCAAATGTGTATTTCTGTGACACTCTCCTTCCACTGCAGGTCTGTTTTCTAATTTTATTTTCCTCTTTCATCTTCCAGCTGCTTATCTGTCCTTCCAGATTCATTACCTCTCCTTTCCCTTCTCCTTACTTCCTTTCTTCTCCTGCTGTGTTCCCATTTTTAATGATTTATTTTATGTTTTATTTTATAATGTTTATATCTGCAGAATGAACTGGTTTTATAACCCCCCCAAATGAATTCTATAATTTATTTCCCTCGTGAAGTTAATGCTCGCTGCTGCTGAACAGCCTCTCGCTGATGGTGATGCACACCCTGATACTGATGCTGGGCGACTTCACCGCAGTCGAAGCCGTATATAAACGCTGAGTCAGAGTAAATACAGGGTGGTGATGGGGCCAGATGACCAGGCTGGGGTAGGAACTTACATATAGCCATTCTGGATCGTGTCAGTCATCCCTCCATCTCCATCTCCTGCCTTTGTCAATGACAATTAACAGATGTTTAAACAAGAGCATGAACTGGGGCAGCATCCAGCGTAGTCTTTCCTAAAACATCTATCTCCTCTTCCCCTTCTTGTCTTAGTTTACAGCAATCAGAGCTTGGTGAATTCCTAGAGCAGAAATTGTATCTCGATCGTCCCATTTAATAGCCACTGCATTGTCCTGTCTTCCCTAAGTTTGTCCAACCCACCCATGAATTTATCTAACCTTTCAGTCTCTGTAATCCCGTGGTAGAGAGTCGCTCAATTATGCACGGAGAAAAAAATATTTCCTCCTGTTTGTTGTAAATCTCTGGCCTGATCATTTTCCTGGGTACCTCCTGATTCTTGAAGGGTGAAAAAGTCCAGGAACACGCAGTGCTGGGTTTATAGTGGGTTACAAGCCCCAGTTCGGTGTCAGGAATCTTTTCCTCCTCCTCCTCAAGGCAGAAACACCTCACTGCCAGCTGAAAACTAAAGTTCATAAATGCATAAGCATTAGTGAGGGGGTGCATGAGGGCTGCAGAAGGTGCATAAATCATCCAGGGTATTTTTAAATAATAGCATGTCTCACTACATTCATCTCCCTTGAGTTTATTCCTCAACCTCTCAGTACATTTTGACATTCAGACTTAATCATACCTTCCAGTCAAAATGCACAGCACAGAACCGTCTTGGAAGAAAGCTGCAGCTCCCGGGAGCCCAGTCCGCAGATCGATAGGGGCTGGGCAGAGCCAAGGCTAGGCTGATGTTGTAGATAATGGCACATAAATGGTACCAGCTTCACAGCATCCCTGGGAATTCCTGGTGGCAAGCAACACAGCCACTCCCCTGGTTATCTCTGTGCCTGGCAGGGAGCAGCTTGGTGCTGAGCAGGGCATTTCTGCTTTTCTCCCTCTCTGTTTTAGCACAGTTACTCTGGTCACAGAAGGCTGGAATCTGGGTGTGTGGTCCAGTGACCTGGAGTGACCAACCCACGGGCATCCTTCTCATCCTACATCCCTGACCATTGGCCTGGAATTTTTGGGGATTGCTTTCTTAAATGGTTGTGTGTGATGACAATTGCTTGATCTAAATGCAAACGCTGAAGGGAAGCTGGATCTAGATATTGCCTTTAGGAACAAATGTGACTCCTGGTGGTCTTCGTCTGGGTTTTATCTGAGGACAGGTTCGCCCTGTTTGACCACCTGCCTCCTGGCCAGTGTGACGTGGCCTGACAGCAGAAGTGCAATGTGCATCTCCCATTTGATTATCCATCAACACTCAGCTCTGCTGCCAGTAGCATGAAAGGGAGGCAGTGGGAAGAGCAGCGGGAGGCAAGCAGTGCACTCGCTTTCAATTTACCCATAAAGGAGGAACAGAAAGAGAAGGATGATGAGGTGGCCTGCAGTGCTTTGTGGAAGGGAACATCTTTTTCAATTATCCATGTCTGCATTGTGTAAAGTATCAGGAATCCCAGTACGTACTCCCCAATATCCCACTTATGTCAGCATAGATCAGCTTAATGCTCAGAAATGATACGTGATACGAACAGCTTATCCGACACAGTAGATAATTGCTGGGCACTCCATCCAACCAACAAACCATACTATGAGAAGCCTTAATACTTTGGCTGTGACCCTTGGGAGTGATTTTAAAACTTGCAATCTCCTTTACCTCCTCCTGCAGTTTAGGAATAAGAATTATTTTCAGGAGTGATTCAGGCTAAAGATCCAATCTGTGAAGAGACCCACAAGGAATACACCAGAAGCGTGTGACCACCTCAGAAAGCTGGGATGACACAAAGAAAAGCTGTGTGCATGACAACACGTAAAAACACTTTCATCAGAATCGCTCTCTGCCCTCTGTAGTCCCAGTCTGCCACAAACCTGCAGCGCTCTCAGCCTCAGACAGACAGCAATTTCCTCCTCGCAAAGCCCTGCCGAGAGGAGCATCCTCAAAGCTTCATAATATAGCAGTCTCTGGCAGAGACTACTACATGGGACTCTCTTCCCAGTGCTGCCTCTTGATTATGCTGGTATATACTGCAAAATAAGATAAAAAGTCCTCTTAGCATCAAGGACACCATCTCCCTAGCAATCCAATACTTGCCAGCCTGAGAAGCGAGACCAGATGTGCTTTTTTGCTCTGGAAGTACGAAAAAACCCCACTGACTACAGGGTTATTAACTGAGGAAAGTTGTCCATCCACTAAGATCCATAAATAATCCAAGACAGCCTCTCTGCCTGCCTCCACATCCGATCTCCCCTGCTTACGCTGATTCACAGCCAGATGAGATTCTCCTCCTCGCAGCTGGCCAGCAGGTTATTTTGGGCAAAGATGTGATGAACTCAGCTGGAACCACCTGCTGCCTCTTTGGTTCTTGTTAGCTCCATGTAGCTCTTGGCATTAGACTGGCCATTCGCTTCTGGGAGCAAGAAAGGATGGAGAGACCTGATTATAGTTGGAAACCATTGCCATCTTCATGAGGATGGCAGCCAGAGACATGGGCACTGATGCGTGTCGGTAGAAGAGCTCAACGTTGAGCCATTGTGGGGTACAGACTGGCTGTGGCTTGTGAGCTTTCAGCAAATGGGATAAATAGCTCTAGGTATGTGTGCTTTGGTACTCTGTAAGAATCATAGAATCACAGGGTTGGAAGGGCCCTCTGGAGATCATCTAGTCCAACCCCCTGCCAGAGCAGGGTCACCCAGAGCAGGGGGCACAGGAACGCCTCCAGGGGGGTTTTGAATGTCTCCAGAGACGGAGACTCCCCCACCTCCCTGGGCAGCCTGGGCCAGGGCTCTGCCACCCTCAAGGGAAAGAAGTTCCTCCTTGTGTTTAGGTGGAACTTCCTATGCTTAAGTTTGTGCCCATTACCCCTTGTCAGAAGCTCCTGTCAACCGGTGACTCAGGTTTTGGGGGCTTTGTCACTGCCTGGTGGGCCTGGAGATGGGCATTTCCCACCTTCTGCAGGAATATTGGTGCCACTTCATGCCACGTCTCTGGCTCTGGTTTCTGGGTGCTGGTAACAACTTACTGACCTGTAATTTCAAAGAGATGAGTAATGCAAAAGGAGGGAAAAAAATGAACTGTCATGGTTTGATAAGATGCTGTACTCACTTGTAATTTCTGCTCATCTCTGGTAAAACTATGATATTAGAAATAACCTGATTGTTTCTGTCTAAATTTCAACTCCATTTTCATACCTGATGCCCAAACATGGCCTTTTCTTGCCTATGCATTTGTTCAGATGGCATAAAGCCTATTTGCATGTTAGCAACATGCCTGTCACACTGGGAAAAAGTACCTCTTTCACTTAATTACCTCAATGAGGAGAACAGCCAAAATGGGCAGACAGCTTCAAGGGCTTCATCCTTTGCTTTGTCTCCCTGATCTCCTACTTAACATGAGAGGTTTCTAAAGGTTGCTGTGAAGAGGAAGAGAATAATCTTTTGCTCTCTCCAGGGTGAAGTACTGGCTTAAACTTCAGCAAGGAAGATTCAGACTAAATAGGAGGAAAAACCTTCTAATGGCAAGTGTGAGGGTTTCCTGGGGAGATCGCAGGGATTCCACAGATGGAGGTCTTCAAGCAGAGGCTGGATAAGTATTTATCAAGAGTGACATAGCCATGGTTGAGCTTTACAGAGGAAGGGAGTAGAGAAAGGAGATTGATGAGGTTCTTCCAGCGTTTGGATTCCATGAAGTAGGCAAGAAAATTTTCATCCTAAAATAAAAAATAAAATCCTCCACTGCTGCTACTCATGCTGCTGCTCCAGGGCGCAGAGTCAGGATATGAATTACCTGTGCCAGGAAACACGAGCTGAACAGAACAGGACAGAATATGCCTTGCCAGCCTATACAAGTCAGCAGCTGTGGTGTTACGTGCTGGATCAGCTGCAGCTTCTGAATGTATTTACTGTCAGTCCTAAAACCGCAATAGGGCACTCGAGGGCAACAGAAATTCAGATCTTTGTGTCCATGCATATCTTTTTCTGATAGTGCCTTAACTTTCTGGGATGGTCAAAGCCATCCACAGGAAACACTTGGCAGTGATTTGGTTGTTTGCTGAATTTACCTTTTGCTTCTCTTGGCATATAAAACCTCCTGCTTTGGTTATTAGAAGGCCTATGTGCATCCCCTCGGCTTGCCTGCGCCTTGCTTGCTGCAGCCGCCCCATGCTGTATTTAGCACGGGCGGTTCATGTGCTTTGCCTGGCCAAGACCTCTCCCACTGATGATGGCACTGGTGCTGTAAACCAACTTTCTGTCAATGCTAGGGAGAAATGGCTGGACAACAAGAAACGGAAACCTGTTGGGCTGTCTCAAGATCAACCAGAGATGTACAGTTGACATATCAGTCTGCCTCCCCGTTCTGGGAGGGCAGAGCCTGTGTCTGCCTGCAGCTGGCCCAGCACACCTCCTCCAGCTCTCTGGGGCAGCTGGACCATCTGCTGCCCATGGGGGGAAATGCTAAACCTCTCCTTGCAGGGACAGCAATTACCCGAGTAGGGGAGAGATGGTTATTTCCCTCCACAACCTGGTATCCGAGGTGTGGGTGGCAGGATAACGATGCACCCTACAGTACAGATGGCCCCAATTCCATTCTCACTGAGCACTCCTACCCATGAAGGTACGAGATGGTTTATTTGCAGGCAGTTGGCACAAAAGGAGCCTGTGGAAATCCACTTAGCTGTCAGCACTTGGGTTGGGCCATGCTGTACTGTAGCAAATGAGGCTTATATGACCCCAAGACCGTCCATCTTCTTGAACAGAGGAGACGCTGTGAGCACAGGGTGAGGTAACTGGGGTTTTTTCATTACTTTGCCATGGTTCCAGCTGCTCACCAATGGCTGTCTCTTGTCTCAGCTGATTTGGAGCCAAGTGCTTCTCATCCAGATCTTATTTCACTTGGAGAATGGCACTTTCTGGGTAATCTGTGTTACTCACAGGTCTGAGGAGGAGAGAAGCACTCTGAGGTCAGCAGAGTGCCGGAAACCTGTAGCATTCTGCAAATTTTCCTTTAAATTGACAAACCACTCATGCAGATCTTGTCATTGCTGTAGGTCGTGAATATATCGCATGTCTGGTTGGGTGTTAGCCTGCCAGTGATGCTGATTTGGGTCTGAAATAACAATAGTAGTTTTCTGGCAATTGGGCTTGATTGTATACCTGTGTCCATCAGCAGGGAAAAGTAGGTAGTCCAAAATAATTGAGGGGAATGAAACTGTTGCTTTATGGGAAGAGACTGAGTCTCTCTATTTGGAGAGGAGAGGGCATGGGGGAATGTGACTGAGTTTTATGAAATCATGAATCCAGAGGCTAAAGTGAACTCAAAATTGTTATTCACCACATCCTGCAGCATGAGGGAGGAGCTGGTGTGGGAGTTGGGTTCCAGCGAGGTGCTTCTCGTGCTTTTGTGACCAGGATTAGTAGTGCAGTACTTGGCTGCATGGTGGCAACCGCTAAAGCTTTGCTGGGAGCAGGAAAGAAATAACCTGCTCCATCAGCCAAGCAGGAACATCCCATTCTGTCCAGTACTGGCCCAGCTGGGAATTCTGGGCCAGCAGCCAACAAAACCGGTATGTTTTGTACTGTGTGGGTGTGGAAAAAACCCAGAATGTAAATCTCTAGGAGGAGAGAGTGCTTTGTGCTCATCTGAAAACCAGTCCTGGAGGCCAAACGTGTATAAACATAACAACTTTATTAACCAGGTGCCATAGGATATGATAGACTATGTGATGGGAATGCAATCTGAAACCTTTCACTGTGGATGTGGATGATAGATCTGTGCCAACGTAGTCAGCGATCAGTGTTCATAAAGCCAGTCTTGAACCCGTTCTTAATTTCACAGTGTAGACAGCCAGGGCGACCACTGGTTTTGCTTGAGCATTCGTTGAATTAATGTGCCACCAGCACCACGTTATTGCCAGTGGATGAATTCCACGCAGGCAGCGGTACTGTTACTTCAGTGGAAAAACCTACAGCTTCAGGGTGATGATGTGTTGCAGAGCTCTCCCGCTTTAATATTCACTCCCTGAATTGCTCTCTTGGATGTGTTAATTCCACATGCCTTTGTCTGCTGTTCTGCTTTCCTCTCACAAAGCCAGGAAAGAATAAATAGCAGTGTAATGCAATGTGCGACAGTATAAATGCCCTCCAAAGAACAACTGCTGAGACTGTTGACATGAGAGTTTGTAAGAGAAACAAAAGGAAATATGCTGATTCCGCTGGTTTGCTGCCTAACTCGTGCTGTGCCTGACTAAATGTTATGTCAGAGCTCCATTGCTCATGGTTTTCCGATGCTTCGCTGAGGAGTAAGTGTCAGTATTTAAGTTATGCTGTTAAATCTCAAGTTGCAGGGTAGGACTCGCCTGTCTTCTATCAACCGCCTATCTAAACACACTTCTGTGAAGTGCAGATATTTGATGAGAAATCTTACTTTGTTTCACGATATTTTGTAATTATTCAGCGGAGGAGAGAGGTACACAGAAGGCCCCTGGCTGCAGCACAGCGTGCCAGCACCCACCTGCCTGGCAGTTCTGCTCGGCATCACCCCGGAGGTGGCGGGGGAAGCTTCCTGCTGGAAGGGACTGGTGGGAACTGGTCTGGGACCACTGAAATCTTGTTCACAGCCAGGTCACAATCCGAGAGGAGGTTATAACATAAAAATACTTGATACTTAGGGGGGATTTAATGAGGGACAATTGTATCATCTCCCCCATCATCAAATAGAAGAAGTGGAGATAAAGGTAAAGGTTTAATCCAAGGTCACAGGGTAGGCTGGTACCAAGAGCAAACTTGGCACCTGGGCCTGAGCACGGCTTGCTAAGACAAAGCAAGGATGCTCTCTAATTCCTCAAATACATAAGGAGCCCATAATCTTACAGGGGCCTCTTCTTGTCTGCCCCATTCCAGATGACTGGTTCCCCCAGACCGTTTTATTTCTCATTCACGTTGTATTGCAGGGGGAAAACGGCTGTGCCCTGAGAGCTATGTCCCAGGCACTGTGTGTTTAAAAGATGGAGCAGCAGTATGATATGGGCTGCAGAAAGGGTAACATATTAATCCACTTTAGGAGCGCACTCTGATGATGACCACAAGACCTCTGTCGCTTCTTAGGTCTGGAAACAGTTCAGGTCTGGAATGCTGATGGTATTGGATAACAGTCTATTACAGCAGAAGAAATTCCCTTGCAGTTAATGACAGGAGATTAATGAAGCTGTCTGAGACAAGGAGCTTAAGGTGGTGGGTGGTCCATGGCTTTCAGCTCTGGTGGCTGCTAGTGCTATCGCATCCTGGGGTCTCAGCAGAAGCTTGACCCCTGAGGGACTGCAGGGAGCTGCAAGGAGCAGAAGACCTTTCCAAGGCACTGAGCATCTGCCCACGGGGAGGATGAGTCACTGCCACCCAGAGCAACAAAGTAATTCAAGCTCAGCGACCGAGTCTCGGGAGCCACCTTGCCCATTTCAGCTAGGTGTTTGCTTGAGACCCAAGGTCTCCCTTTTCCATTACATATTTTTATCTTCTCACCTAATTATCAAACTCTCTAAAATGTGGAGCAAAGCTTAACTCCAGAGATAGTGATGATAATGATTACTTAGCATTTATCCAGTAGTGTCCCGTGGTGGGAAGCGCTGTGCTGATCTTCAGTGCTTATTGATATTGGTTTCCCTCATGTACCAATCCGGGAGCTCATCAGGGTGAAAAAGCATTCGGTCAAATTCCATTTAAACCACCAAACTCCATTTAAAACTACCACGGAGCAGCACATTAATTGGATGCAGTCGGAATGGGAGGGTTTGGCAGAGCTAAACAGAGGATCTTGGATGGAGATCTCTTTCCAAGGTACAGCAGCAGAAAGCGGCAGAAACTTCAGGAGAGTCAAACCAGCTCGGAAGATCTACTGCAGAAAGGTTTTGGGTAGTTGGCAGGGGGCAGATGTTGAGCTTTTGTGGTGTGGCTCCCCAGGAAGGTGTATCCAGTGGCACCTTGGACGCCTGGTTGCCTTTCTTACGGTGGGATTCCGCAGTGGTTTCACGTTAGGCGAGATGAATCCCAGCCACAATGCTTAATGATGATACGTGGTACGCTTTGAGTAACCTCGCAAGTAAGGCAGAGCTTTACTGCCCTGGGGGTGGTATTATTGCAGCCTCTGATTAGGAAAGGAAATTATTTACTACAGCCCTTGGTTCAGCTGCTTTCTTTGCCTCAAACTGGTTGTTCTGGCCACGGTGCTTGGGGAAGACAGGGAGCAGTCTCCGTGCTTGGAAATGGGCTGGGATCTAATGCTGATGGGGTCCATCTAGGGATTACCCTTAGGATGGGAAGGATTCTTGATCAGCCCTACAATTGACTGATACAATCTGACCCACAACAGGCTTCCAAAGTCTCTGTGACAGCTGAATTAATTGCACAAAGCTGCTCACAGCAGCAGCACCTGCACATGTAAAACTGACTGGCAATTCCAGTTAACAGCAGCTGGCACTTTCCATAGAAGTGTCAACAACCCATGCAAAGGTTATTGGAATTAAAGGGAATTACAGAATTGGTTTTAAAAACTTAATAAGCTCATGAACTCAGAAGACTGGATACACAGGCTCTGGTTTTTAAAGCTGTTCTAGTGCATCCTTCTGGCAGAGGTTATTTCTTTGACCATCTGTGAGTGTCGAGCACAGAAATAAGGCTCTTGGCTAACTTTCCTCTCACTATTTCTTTCCTAAAGCAACATAGTTCACATGCTCCCTAGGAAGACAAGCAAGTGATTAAGAGAGAAAAAGGGTAGCATTGGGTATGGGTGATGCAAACGTCCTGATCAAGTCGCAGGAATTTCATTACGAATGTCAGGGACTGGACAGGCATTTCATTTGTGAAGTCTGCACATAAACAAAGTGCAACACCATCAAAAACAGTGTCAGATTTTCAACGGATTTTGTTGGGCTTAGGCTTCTTGTCCAGGGCTTGAACAAAACACCTCTGAAATCAATGGGATTTTTGCTGATGATATCAGTAGGACTTCATCTACTAACCTCTACCTGGCTCTGAAACAGATTCTGCAAGGTTTCTATCAGCCAAGCTGGTTATAGTCACTGAGTTATCCCTTTTCCTTCAGAGGGACAACAGGCACAGCTAAAGACTACTCAGGGATAAAGAAATTCTCTGAATCCTCCCATGTGTTTCCAAGGCAGGTTTCATCGTTCATATCTCTGACCATTAAACATTCATCACACTCATTGCAATACCTGCAGAGGAAATGTTGATGCTTCTGGGTAAATTGAGCCACTGGAGATTTACCAGCAGGGTGAATATGAAAAGCCTCCTTTCTAATGTGATGGCAACTGTGTACCTTCATACCTGTGCGTCTCCCCTCTGAGCCAGCATCCCTGTTACCACCAGAAGCCTCCCGACTACTGCAAAGTCAGACTGAACTACATCTAGGGTATTTGTAGGCTTGATGCATGCACAACTTCGTGCTCCAAAATCCTTAACACAAACTGCAAACCCTTCTTAATTAGAAGCAGAAGAGATGCAAGTTCCTTAGTGAGTTACTCCCTGGTGATGCGGGAGTGCACGTTCAGGCACCTCCCCATCAGCTCATCAATCTCATCTATCTAACGCTGCCATCCGAAGTCTTTCCTTTTTTTTATGGCAAACAAAGAACAGATTTATGGGTAAACAGGCAAAAATAAGTAAAATAAATGGAAATGAATTGCCATCCTTCATTAGGCCACTGCCCAGGTCTTTTGTGCAGACATGAAATATGCCAGTGTAAAATCTGTCCTGTTGTACATGCTTGCTTCAGGAAATCACTTGCAAATATTCCCTTTAGTGTTTCTCTTTTTAAACAGAATAACTGAGACTTAAATTGGTATTTCTGACAGAGGCTGCACACGATGAAATGCCAGCCTTCCTGGAGAGGGGAAGAAATGTTTCTTTCAACTGGGCGACAGCTTATTTATTGGTCAAGTGAAGAGAGGGGACCACTGGCAGTGGGTTTCCACCTACATTTTGATACTCCTGTGCTGTGTAGCCTTGGGCACGTCAATTAACCTTCCCATCCTGGTTTCTTCTTCTGCAAAGCTGCAGGATGAATACCTGCCTTCCCTGCCACTCTGTGCTGCCAGGGTTTTTATAGAGAATAATAGAAATGAGTTCAATTTTTTTGAAAAATGAATTGAAGACCCAGGCAATATCGTTCTCCTTTTAGCACTGAGTTATGTGTCCCATCAAGCATAGCTTTGGGCAACAAGGTGAATAAAGTAGCAGTGTCATATTGCTTAGACACCTGATAACTGTACCATTTGTTTGACCAATATTAACAGAACGAGAGAGAGAGCGAGGAAGAAAGGCAAAAAGTTTGGTATATCTGTAATTCATGCTTTTCTGCTTTCTTTGCATTTCAAGCAGTTGAAGGTTTAGCCGGCCTTGCGTATTGGAGGGAAAAAAGAGAGAAATCGCCCACTTCCCTTTGAACCAAGCTGCTTCCCTCTAAAAAATGCAGGGAAAAGACAAACATTTGGAATGTGCCTGTAACCTGTGCCCTTCCTCTCACCAACTGGTGGTCACAGGCAGCTGATAGGAGCAGGAGTCCACAAAGAAAAGCTATATACATCACTGACAGCATTTCAATGAGGGTTTTTTTTGAATTTTCAGAGTTGGAATAATGTCATCACTGTTTAACATTGCTAGATTCTCTGATCTCCGCAAAAAACATAAACTGCATCCATAATGTTTGAGAACATTTCTCATTTGCAAAAATTTGCATTCCTAAGATGTGCATGAGAAAGGCAGAATTCTTTGTGGAAGCTGGTGTTCAGAGCGCGCAGGGCTGTCCGATGCAAGCGCACGCTCACAAATGCTATATTCCTAAAGGAGAAGAGAACAAATAAGGGGAGAAAATAGTTTCCAGAGCCTTTGGGGGAAAGTTTCAAGGATGTTGCCAAACTAACGGAGTTCAAAGGTGGGGCAGTTGCAAAGTAGCTGCTTTGGGCCACTGGAGGCTGGAGCGGTGGTCAGCAGTGGGGCTTTGCTCCCTGCTGGGTATCTTTGCTGGCTGCTGTGTGATCTGGAGCCCAGGCTCCCTAGGAAACAAACCTAGCAGGACCAGGTCCCAGGCTCAACCTAGCAGTGACATGGGGAGGTTTAGGTGTCGTCATCTTCTTCTACCCATGAGTGATCCCCAGAAATCCTATGATTCTGCTGTCCCCAGAGCAGAGAGAGGAGGTTGCTGTGATCCTGGCTGGATGAAGAAGAATTAGGTATTTTGCTGTGGTTACCTCGGTGGGAGCTGCTTGTCTCTGCTTGTGTCTATAAGGGCTGAGGAACATCTCCCCTGAGCTGGTTCAGCGCATTTGTTCTGTGCTCAGGTTTTGAGGCTGCTGTGACATTGGGGCACTTATTTCTACAGCATTCCTGTAGGCTGCTTGACATCGTTCTTGGCAAAAAAAAAAATAAATTTTTCCAGCTGCACTGCTTCAAAATGTGTGGTTGAAATGTGTGTTTGTTGGGGTTTTTTTTTAAGTTGAGGATAATAAATGCAAAGCAGATGGGGAGGTGTCCTCTTCGCCTCGGAGAGGCAATTCCACCAGCTGCTGACATGCACAGCAGGTCACAGCTTGAGCAGGAAAGCTGGTGTCCTCTCACGCCTTTTGGGCTTGGTGGGCACGAAGGACAAACATCTTATTTACTTCGTTATTTGTGGATAAGAGTTTAGGGATGAAAAAGCACAAGGAATTACCTGAAATGAACTTCGGCTATTTCATTCCAGTGGAAGAAACAAACTAGTTTTGTTTTCGGGCTGAGACTCTGTTGGTTTTTTTTCCCCCGTTTCCAGCACAGACAACAATTTTTAAGGAAACTTCTTGAAGCGAAGGTTTTAATGAGTTCTCAACACCATATCGCATCCCTTGGATTTGCATCAGTTGAACCATATTTCTAGAGGTAATTTTTCAAAGTGGTGCATAGCACTTTATCTGCATGAATGCCTCTGTGTGAGTGATTCATACTGCCGAACTTTGGATGTACAAAAGGGGTCCAGGCATTTGAACAAAAAAGTATAGCATTTTTCTTCTGTTTCTAGTGGCTTATCCAGGGAAGGTCAGTGTGTCATTTGTTCATGAGAAAATCACACAACAGTTTTCATCCTCCCCTGGGGCAAAGATCTCTTGACCCACCTCCGCCTGCACAGCGCTGTGCCCTGCAGAAGGGGCAGGCTGGGGGGCTGCATCTCTCGTCTGTGCTGAGGGGAGGGATGCTCTGGGACTGCATAGCGCACACGCGGTACGTTGACCTGTCTGATGAATCTATGGCTAGTCAGATCCCCATCTTACCCCCTATCCAGGGACAGTGGAGCTGCCTCAGAGGCATGGATTAAATTCTTGCTCTGCAGGAGGATATCAGAGAGCCTGTGGATGGAGATTGGCTCTTCCCTGCACCTTTGTCCCCCTTGTATCTGGGCTATGCCCACCAACTGGAGTTTTCTCTGACAGGTCCAAATAAAAAGGAAACCTAGGAGAGCACAGGAAGGTTTCATTCACGGATGTAATCACGTCCCAAAAGAAAATAACCCTCTTGTCCTGGAAATGGATACATTAAATAACTCTCCAATGCTCTCAGTTCAGTGTTCAGCCCGAGTGTTTAAAGCCTTTAAAACAACTAGGGAAGCCATCTGATTTTACTGTGTCAGTAATGATGCCGCAGCTTTGAGAAATTAATTTCTTCCCCACTGCATGCTCTGTTTGAGAAATGATATCACATTGTGAGATACTGCACCAAGCTTCGCTGATCACATTGCATAACAGGATGCTGGCTAATGATCCAAGATAATAGACGGCGAAAGCTGAATACATTTTTAAAAAATCATCACGTGATACAAAATAATGCCAGTACTTGGTACTGTGCAGGAGAGGAGAAACTCTTCTGAATGTGCTGCCCAGATGCTCCATCAGAAGTAATACATTTTCATAACCTAAACCAGAATAATCTTCTTAATTTTTTTTTCCAACAAAGGAGTCGATGAAACACCTTAGGATGGATGCTCAGCAGGTGTAAATCGGCAGTGCTCCATTGGAATCAATGGATCATTATTTCCTGCTGCTGGAGAGGAAAATAAGAATAGATGCAGTCAGCAGTTAAAAATTCTCTAGTCCCAAGCAAGTGCTTGTAACACTGGCATCATTAACATCAAGCAAAAACCTGCCCTCATTGTAGATTAATAGCAATATTCCCATCAAAGCTTCAGAATACCTACAGCAGGGACCCTGGGTGAAATCCAGCCAGCATCACTTAGCGTTAGTTAAATCAAACCGCCAGTGCTTATTAAGAAGGTTAAACTTTGCAACAAGGACACCGCAGCTTATGCAAGCGATGACTCGCCTTCCCTGACCTTGCTTTGCGGCTGGTGCCACGCATTTCTCACCAGCAACGCTGACAAACTTCCGTGCAAATCCAAAATTACGTGGAAACCCCGGGATCTTCCACTTTCCAGAGCTTGGTGATGATCTCACTTTTACAAGGCTGAACATGTGAAAATCAAGAGTAGAGGACAAGGAGAGGAGACATCAGAGAGGGGGAGAGGTGAATTGCTCTGCCCAATAAAGCATCCCAGTCTATTTTTTGGCCCCTTGCAGTACATTACTCACATCTCCTTGGGTGAATGGATTTTTTTTTTCCCTAATCAGAATAATTTTCAGATCTTCTACCAAAAAACCCAATCAAACAGGAGTATGCTTGTTCAGTTTTCCACTGGAAAAATTTCAGAGTAATTAGGAAGCAGAAAGAATACATATGGCCAGCCATATAGCCGGAATAATAATCAAGAACAGCGGGGGGGAGGAAAAAAAGAGTCAGACAGCACTGCCTGTGAGACAGCCCAGGCTGTTTGGAAACTATGTGCCCAAACAGCATCTGGTCAATTATAAGGAATGCATCAAATGAAATTCAATCTCATTCACAAATGAATTAAGATGAGAGAGAAAGGGAAACATTTGCAAAGAATATAATTGGAATGAATAATTCAGGCAGTCCTACCTCACCTCTTCAAAATACTGTACAAATATTGACTCCCATTTCCCATGCTCAGTCCCGTGACGGTCCCAGTCCCGATGTTGCCTCCATGAAGTAGTACCTTGGGTTTTTCCTCGGGGTCATTCCTGCAGCCTGATGCGCAGTGTGTAGCAGAGAAAGTCCCTCCCCCATACAGCAAAATGCTATTTTGAGTAGCATTTATACATATAGGGCTTTATGGTGACTTGCTGTCTCAGTGGGACAAGTAAGTGCTCTGTGCACGTAGCCAGGTGTGAGTAACAGAAGGGAAAGATGCCTCAGGATACCATGCAGGAAAAAAAAATATCCTGTGCTCATGACCAAGGCTGGAGGGTCTCACTGGGAGCACGTCCCCATGTCCTGGGTTGGGATCATTGCCTAAGCCCATGTGTCCCTCCTGCTCCCTCAGAAAGCCTCTCTCTGTGAAAGCCCATGGGCGTTCATCACCCGCAGTACCTGGTAGTTTAGACGGGTGGCATTTGGATACCAAATGGAGTAACCAAAGTCAACAAAGAAGTAAAAACCTAGATGGGGATACTCTTTAATGAGGTTCTGAGTCATATAACATAACTGCTTTTGTCTTTCTCCTGCCCCCCCTGCAGCATGTCATTAGTCAGGACGGTGTTTTTGTGTGCATTTGAACTCCTGCAAAAACAGAGGCACAAGTTTAAAATTAAACACACGCTTTAGCACTGTCCTGAACCGGCTCTGTGCTTGCTCAGCGCAGAATAATGAGACACCCCATCATCAAAGAGTGGGCAGAGAACAGAGACACTCAGCAAATAAGTGTTTAGTTATAATATTTCCTCTAGTGCCTGTTTCTCTGTCCCTCTAGGGTCAAGTGCAGAACCACGGCTCCTGCACCGCAAGCTCATTATTTTACTTCATCTCTTGAAGGGGTGGACACGGATCCTGACATTTAGCATGGAAAAGCAGATCTTCAGCACCAATCTCGAGATTAATTGTTGACATTTCTCTTCCTTTACCCCTTTGATGTGTGTGGATGGAGAAAAAAATTATAAATATATGTAACTATGTAGATTTAAAGGGAGGTTAGCAGGAGGAGAGCAGCCCAGCTAGAGGACAACCTGGCGATGCAGAGCAGAAGCCACTGCACTCCCCTGGGGTATTAACAGTCTGGTGATTGCTCCTAATGGGAGAGCAACAGCAGTGACGAGCAAGGTGAGATTCACAGAGCCCGTCTGAGTGCAGGAGGTGTCAGAAAAATCATTCATCTCGCATTTCCCACTGCTTGCCTCCAGCATATGGCTCAGCCGTGAAGTGGTCCCTCGCATCCCTGTGTGCACCCACGGAGCCAGCACAAACAAGGAGCAAGTGCTGCACGTATGGTCTTCCTTAATGCTATTTCTTTGTTCCCTCCTGCTATTTTCAGTGGTGCAAAAGGGAACACTGGGGCTATTTAGGCTGTTTCTGATATTTGCAGCAGGCTGGATGAGCGTTTGTGTGTCTTGGTAACTGTAGACAAAACCAAATTGCAGCTCAAAAACCGAAGAGGAACTACAATGGTTTCATCATTTCTGTCCCCTACACCATACTTAGGCAAACAAAGGCAAGAGAAATTAATGAGCAAACATAGCTTGAAAGCCTGGCCCTGCTGAAATCAGTAGCAAACAGCTCAGCTTCAGTAGGTGCAGGATTTCTGTGGAAATAAGGCCCATCTGCCTGCTTAGTGACAGCCCCAGGCAGCAGCCGGGCCCTCCAAACGCCAAGACCGAAGGCTGGGATGCCGGAGCATTCATTGAGTCCCAAGCCTGCTCAGGCAGGTTTCTGACAGTTCTGTCTTGGTGCAATGAAGGGAGGCCTGAACCCAGGCTCCCATAATTTTCTCCATTTTGGACCCTTCCCCAAGGCAACAGGAAAAGAGACCATATTACTTTTATCACAGGTCCATAATTCAGATTTCTTTTCTTGTTGCACGTCCTGCTGGTTTTCAGCCAGCACAGATATGCCTCTAACCATGTCTGTCAGGCGCTTCTTGCGGCACTGGAGCTGAACCTTCCCCAGACAACAGCAGATGTTTGTTGCCTGTCCTCCCAGAGCATCCCCGATCTGCCCCTGGGTTGCTGCCATGTGGCACTGACAGCATGAAAGTCAAACGGTGCCTTCAAACACAGCATCAATCCCAGGCAAAACCTGCCTCCCGCTGTATGGTAGCACCGGATGTAATCTTTCCCTGACAAGACATTGTTGATAAGGATTTTATCTTCCCAAGAACAGGAAAAATTCAAAATTTTGCTAGAGGGACTAAGTACCTAAATCCTTTAATGAGCAAAAAATTTATCATTACTGTTACTACAGCAGACAGGAAGACATCGCCAGACAGTAAATCTGTCGTGGTGGTTATTGCCATTTAATATTGAGTCAATATAAGTAATGCCTTGGAGTCTTTCCACATAAACTGATAAAGCAGCCATGGGCTGCTCTCCAAGCAGCAAGTAGTTTGAACTTCAGATTTTTGTAATTTTTCTCACTTTGTACTGAGGAGGAAAGGGTAGACTTAAGGGTTAAGGCATTTGCTAGAGAACTGTGTTGAAATCTTGGCTTTGGCATCCTATGTGACCTTGGGCAAGTCATTTAAGCTCTTTGAATTGCTGTACAAGAGAGATCTCATTTCTGCCACCCTGGGTAACTTATTTAGGGTCTCTGGGATACAAGCTGTCTCTTGATATAGTTTGTATTATCTCAGCTTAATCTGAGATCTGGTGCGTGTCTGGGATCGAAACATAGAAGAGATCTGTGAAAAATTATGTATTCCATAAAATTCAGTTGAGAAGAATCTTTTAACAGAGACCCTAAGTCTTCAACTAATTCAGAAAAAATTGGTAGGGGATCCAGTAATGCCATAGTTTTATTTAGTCGTGCACACAGTCTTGGGAAATTAATCAACATGCCATGCCCTGGTGTTGGATTCAAACTGTGCAGCTCATCACTATGGAAAGGTATGGTTCTTGCTGCCGCCACTGAAAGCAATTTTTGCAGTAAATAGTATCCCAAAGTAACTCCTAAGAAAGGACTGTATGCAGAGATCAATTTGCCAGAGACTGGCCCAAGAGGATTAAATAACATTATGTCTCCAAAGCATTAGGATGAAAGAGAAATGCCCTGTGCCCAGCAGGCACAGGCCTAGACCCAACTGTGTCTTCACCATGTCTTCCAGGTTCAGTCACAAACCTGGGCTGGAGAACGGGACCAGGGCTTGGTCCAGAACAGATGGGGAAGGATGAGAGGAGGTTTTCCAGCCAGGGGACTGTCCTGTGTGATGCAGGGGTGCACACTGTGACAGACGGTAGCTTGGGCAGGCAAACCCTCCTGCACCGCTCCTCCTCTCCCCTCCCTCCATTTTCCACCACCCCAATAAATCGTACTACCTGACACAGCCTTGCCAACCCTGGGGAGGTGTTTGAGACACTTTCTGTACTAATGCAGGTGTCATGGTTTAGGCTTAAAAGGAGGAGGAAAGCACCAGCTTTTACTGTCAGTGAGCTGTAGGGTTTTTAAACTGTGGGCGATTCTGGGTAAGAGTGTCAGAGACGATGGCTTCTTTTGCTGTTTCTCCTTCTCTTTTCCCAGCTGTCTGCACTGCTGTGGTTCCCTGAAGATGTGGAGGGAGGGCAGATGTAGCTTGTTACTGAAACAACTTGCTTTGGCTGCCAAATGACGCCCCTGCTCCCTGCTTGTGCCTCGTGGAGGGTGGTCGCGGACCTGTAGGGTGATGCTGGGATGCTCCAGCATCAGCCCCAGCCTGCTCCCGCAGCTCAGACTGAGCAATAACAGGGACATGGTTAGACTAAGGTTTCGCATTGTTGCCTTAAAAGTCTTTGCACTTCCCTTTGTTCAACATGTATTCCAGCTCTGCTCGGCAAAGAGCTCTAATGGGGTAAACACGGCAATACACTTAGATAAAACTGTCCCAAAGGGAAAACAATCTAAATCTTGCTGATTTGAAAAAAGCCTCAGTCAAAGGTTTTTGTCAAGATATTGAATTGATGTAGCAGTTTAACAGTTATTTAATATTTATTTATTCATGCCTAGCATCCAAATAGGTCAGGGCCCTATTGTGCTACGTGAGGCACAGATACATTCTCATGCACAAAATCTCCAGTATATTTGGAAAGCATCACTGATGCCTCCAGACCGTTACTGCAGCCACCAGCACTCGCTTAATAGGAAAAATGGGTTTTGAAAGTGTTTCTTAATGCAATGGAAATCCTTTGTGGAAGTGTTCAGATTACACAGACAGTTGAGCTTTCTCTGAAATTCTGTTCTTGAAGGCTTCGTTTCAGACAAGGAAGTCTTCTGAATTGGTGGCATTTAACTCCTGTCTCAATGCAAGTGCTGTATTGATCCTGGATCCAGCCGTGCTGGTAATCAGGGCTCCGGTTCAAGTTTCTCCAGGAGTCGTGCAAGGGAGTTTGGCAATGTTTGTATTTCTCCTTTCGTTTCCTTCTGCCTCTCTCTGCCTCCAGACACATGGGCTCAGGTTGTTTTCACACTCTCGTATGTGACTACAGTAGGAGTTAGGTGTACAGAGTGCTACATGTGTGCTCTCCTGCATTTGTATATACACCAGGATAATGCTGGGCTCTGAACAGCTTCATGCTAATATTTGTGCACATTAATTTAGCAGCCCAAACCTTTGTGGCCCTTGAATCAGTGGAAGGAGACTATGCCCAAAGGGAGATGTGAGCGTGCAAAATCCTGGCAGAGGAGAAAAGGAAAAAGAAGGAAGAAAATACATCTTTGGCCATGGCTTCTCTCTGCTGGCAGGGCAGCAGATGGTGGAGGGTTACTAGACAGCAGTTCCTTGAGGCTTAGCATAAACCAAGAAACAATAACAGAAAGAAGGGAAAAGAAGATAGAAAAGAGAATCTGAACAGATTGTTGTGTCACCATTCTATTCCTGCCACCTCAGCGGGAAATTAATCACTTAATGTCGTGTAAAGAAAAGCTAGCCCTGAAGGTCCAGTCCAAAAATGGCTCTGCCTTGAGGGCACAAGTGAATCAAACCTCAGGGGAGGACAAGAGTAAACAGTGTTGTGGGGGGGCAGCAGCACTGGCTGTGCTGGGAGCGGGGAGCAGCTCATATGGTCAAAAGCCAGGCTCAGATTTGTCCCACCTATGTGTCCAATGGCTCTGAGAAGTGGAAGGAAAGTAAAACAGCTGCAAAGTCAGCCTGGGGAGATGCAGCTCCCCTATGAAAGGGGGGTTTTTGCTCCCGGTGGGGGTGGCAGGTGGGGGGGCTGCTGCAGGGCACGCAGGGAAAGGGCTTGTTGGCTGGAGGGACCTGCTTGATGGAGCCACGAGTTAGCAGCATCTCAGCATCGCAAGAGAATTAAATGGACCATTCTCTTAATTGCAGATTTACAGCCAAGATGGGTACAGAGGAGTCCATATTTCTTCACAGGAGTTGGATGGCCGTGGAGAGAAGGCTCCCTGGAGAGGTATCTAGGATATGGATGGACGTTACCCATAAATACAGTGAAATAAGTTTCCCATTAGACTTAAATCCAGTGAGGCAGCATGAATTACCTTAAACATGCATAACTCTCCCTTATATCACCCCTGCTGAAGCATTAATTAACCCATAACAACCACCCTTAGACACTCAAAAAGATCTTATTCTTCGCTCTATCCCAGCACAACTGCTGGAAAAAGAAAAGAACAGTTTCTGGGTCAAACTACAACCTGGGCAATTTGGCACTGCAAAAAGCTGCAGAGTCCTTTGCTTTTCATCTGGGAGGTAACTAAGGACGCATGGGACTACACAGCCAAGGCGAAGGGGTGGTTTTGGGGATCTACTTGGTTCTTTAAGGTACTCATATGCTAAAGCACTTTGCCTGCATGATGCCGTGTCTGATGGTAGAATGCAGGAAGAGTAAGAGACCTGCCTGAAATATGGATATTCTCCTTTTTCATTTATTGGCTTTTTCAACTGCACCAAAAAAATTCACATTGGCTCGCATTAGATTGCACAGATTGGTTTGAACTGGGCTTTTGATGAGAGAAAGGCAGCTGAAAGAGCAGAGCAAGGCAAATAAAGAAAAGGCACTAAACAAATATAAGGGATATTTAAGGTGGCTGCATCCCCAACTGGACCTCCTGGTATTTGTGTTTGTGCCAGGAGAACCAGAAGCCAAAAAAAGAGAAAGAAAGGGAACTAAGTGGAAAAAAGGAATTAATCCTCAAGTAACTGAGAACAGGTGCTTCATTTGGGCACTTGGATGTGAATGTGCTGCAGTTGGTTGCTCTATCGACAGGGGAATTCAATAAGTGAGGCTGGTGCACTGATGACAGAGCTGGAAGAATGAAAACCCGTGTAAATTAACTCCCTTCCACCAGACTGTGCTTTATTAAAAAGCACAAGTTGTCAAGGCAATACCTTGAAGGTCACTGCTCCAGCAGCTTGGGTGAAAAAATTTTAAACTTGAAGCTCCAAAATGCTTTGTGTAACTAAAGGGACTTGAGTTGCAGCCCTTTATTCTTCCTTCTGACAACAGGAGGCTGGTGCCTGCCTGACTCCTGTGATGAAAATGTGATTTCTCAGAGCCCTGGGCTGTGATAAGGGATGAAGGAAAGTCCGTATGGCTTCCTGCCCCGCTGGGAGGGTGGCAGAGGAAAGCAAACCCTTGCTTGGCTTGGCTTGACTTGGCTCTGTCTGCATGCTCCATCAGCCAGGACACCTGAGCTGCTGCTGGAGGTGTTGTAAGGAGCTGCCAGAATGGTCCAACAGAAAATTTCTGCCTCATCTTCCAGTGCAAGGAAGGAGCAGGACAGGAATTGCACGTATCATCTAGGTCTCCAAGCAGCAATCCTAAGCAGCACCTTTTTACTTAAGTTTGCAGCTAAAGGTGTAGCCTCACCCAGGTGGGCTGTTTCTATTGAGCTGGGGCCTCTGTGTGTTTTCCAGAGGGAGCTGGGATGAGCAGCAGCTGTGATACCTCCGTGTCACGATGTGGTTGGCTGCTGCTGGCATCCTGACTCCATTTGATGCAGGATGATGTTTCAGAAAAGAGTTAAGAGCATCATGTCAAATATAATTATGAGACAATAACAGCCTATTAGTTCCAAAGCCTAATTTTAAACCTCAGACTGTCTAAAAACCCTCAGTCTGCTTTTAGAAGAGCTATCAGCTCCTCAAGGTATAAATAAGAAGCATAGAGAATGGATAATCTCTACCTGCTTTAGGACCAAATGCCGTCTTCCAGAAAAGGTAAAATTCCCGTTTCATCATTAACTCGTTGAGACTTTTCTTTCTGGCTAAATGCAAGCAATTTCCCCTGGGATAAGCAGGCTAACACAGAGCCTTTATCTGCTTTTGCTCTGATCCATTGCAGTTCCTTTGAAAAGGCAAAGGCATAGAGGAGAAGCACCATCCTCTAAGCAGCTCAGCCCTCTCCTCATCCCAAATCTCACCAGTTCCTCCTTCCTCTGAAGCATCCCCTCTCTCTGCTCACCCCCGTGTGCACCGCTGCAGCCCGGCTTCCTGCGCTCGTCCCGGTTCATGTCCTCTAGATCCAGGTACAGATCAGACCGTTCATTCTGAAACATCCTGGGTAATTTGCAGGTCAAATCACCTACAGAGAAAAAGCTAATTGGTCATGTGGGCATGAGCTGATAGCAAGTTTTTATTGTTTGAAAGTCTTTTGTTAATTTTATATGTATGCAAATAATACCTTTTAATTTTAGAACGCTGTTTGGATAACTATTATAAGTTGCTACACAAAACATCCCCCCCCAACCCTGTGATGTAGAGTTGAATATTGTATGTGCGAATGATGCATCAAAAGTAGCCCGTATACTGAGTCAGGATATCTTCCACTAATGAAGTCCCTAAAGAAATGCACCACAGACCTTCTGAGCTGCGATATTCTGATGGCTTGGATATATCAAGAGATAGCTAAAATAGCATTAGATAGAAGATCTTCCTAGTAAAATTCACCAAAGAAGCACATAAACATCAAAGAGCCTTAACTCTGAACTGTTATAAAATATTCTTGTATTTGGATTGATAAGAAAGTAGGGTAGTGCCCTAGATGCATAGCTATGAGAAGTAGTGTGGATCTGGAATTGGTGTGGTGACTTATTCTTAGAGAATTACAAACATTTAAAAATCTATTAATTTTTGCTTTACAAAAATATATCACTTTTTAATTTGCAAATCTACAGTGCGTGGTCATAATAAACTTTTTTTTCACTGTTGACCAAATGCAAACAGTAATAATCCTCAAAGTTTGGACATTTAATTGATCTAAAAAGTGCCTGATGTTAGTGCTCTGAAGATACTCCTAGCTACCTTTTATGGTATCTGTTGGTTCTGCTCATGTAAGTGAAACAAGCTAATTCTTTATCAGATCAGACCTTATCTTTTGAAAATAGACAGTCATAGACCATTCCACATGATGAAATCATAAGTTCCTATCTTCATTTCTTATCATGAAATAATTTGAAAATTTCAGTTCTGCACCCTGAGTCATAAACAATGATAAAAAGCTAGCAACTCAATTAGAAATCAGAGTCTTTTTCTAATGAGCGACTACATATTGTGATATCAGTATTCATACATGGTGCTGAAGAGTAAATGTTTGCAGGTTTGCTAGCAACTTCACTGAGCTCTCTTGAAAATATTGACTTTTTGGTGCTCAGCCTTGAATGTCGCTGTTAGACTGTGGGCTCCTGCTCCGCAAGGCGCTGAAGGTTACCTATGCAAGTCACATCAGGTAAATGAAAATTAAATGCTTATGAAAACATGTTTCGGTAGCAACCCTCTTTCTCCAGGTGCTTTCTGAAATCCTCCTCCATGTTGAGTATAAGCATAAGTATTTATGCTTGTAAATACTTAAAGGGTGGGTGTCGGGAGAATGGGGCCAGGCTCTTTTCAGTGGTGCCCAGGGACAGGACAAGGGGTAACGGGCACAAACTCGAACATAGGAAGTTCCACCTAAACATGAGGAGGAACTTCTTTCCCTTGAGGGTGGCAGAGCCCTGGCCCAGGCTGCCCAGGGAGGTGGTGGAGTCTCCGTCTCTGGAGACATTCAAACCCCCCTGGAGGCGTTCCTGTGCCCCCTGCTCTGGGTGACCCTGCTCTGGCAGGGGGTTGGACTAGATGACCTCCAGAGGGCCCTTCCACCCCCTGCCACTCTGGGATTCTGTAAAGGTGGTGAAACTGTTGGAGCACCTCCCTATCATCTCATGGGGACGTCACCTGCCACCACGCAGCGAGGAGCCAAGCCCCGTCCTCTGCCTGCCCCTTCCCCCTGAAAAGAAATGTGGTCGGTGCCCGTATATTGCTGCTCAGAGTATGTCTTCTCCCCTAAAACATGCCTCTCACTGATGTTGCATGGATGTGCCAGGTGAACTGCTGCAGGGACAGTTTTGCTGTCTCACTGCCGCAGAGCCCCCATCGCTGCGCTTTAGCACGTGGCACTTGAAAACAAAGTTATCAGAATAAACCTTTTAGCTATAAATTGCAGGTATAAAGATCTGTGTGATAATTGTCTTATCTGGCTCTGAATGTGCTTATGATGCTGAGAGAGAACAAATTGGATTATGCCTGAAACAGGCTCTTCCATTTTCATAAATTACCCAGGAAAGCAGCGAGGGCTCAGAAAAGCAGGCGCCTTGCTTTTGACAGACCGTGATTTTGTTGAAGGATCTTGTGGAAGGGAATGAGCAAACAAGCAAGCTGAGAAAGGTCTTTTTGGGAGGTAGGGATGGAGAGTTAAAAAACATGAACCAACGGCAAAAAGCTGTATAAAAGTGTCAAAGTTACAGCAGAAGAATGGGGCAAATATGATATTAAATATTCCCAAACCAGGACAATTTAAGGGGGTATGGTTATCAGAGAATAAACTGTGTCCCTCAGCTCCCATCATCTGGATCTGACAGAAGCTGACATCCAGAAGCAGCACCATTAACATCATTAAAAACATTGGACCCAATCTGTGCCTTGGTGGCACAGAAGAATTGCGCAGGGCATGTGTTATTTTATATACAGTGTTCTAGCTGGTTAGAGGCAAGTGGGAACAAAAGTGACTTGATCTGAATGGTGTTTTAAACTAGGGAAGCTGTGTCAAAATACAGTAAGGAATGCAAATAAAAAAGGAGTGTAATAAATATGAAAGCTTTTTGGGCTCTGGCATACATTAAATCTTGAAAGTGTTTGGTTAGTGATATCTGCCGTGTCCCTGACACAGACAATTTTTTCATTTCTCCACCTTTCTTTCCCTCTCACCCCTCTTTTAGGAGAAGAAAGGCTGAAATATTTATTTCAGAACAGGCTTCTGAATTCATAAAATGTTTTAAGTTATTTCTCCACTTTTGCCAGCTCTTCATAAAAACTGCTTGGTAAGCTCTTTGGAGAGCCTAAGTGGATTTTCCTCCCATTGGTTTGCTCACAATGCTCATTGTTGAAAATTATTGGTGTTAAAAAAACCCTACAAGCTCTTAGAAAGAGAATCTTAGAAAGGAAACTCAGACAAAACCAGGAATGGGGTAGTATTAAGGAACATACTGAAAAATGTAACAAGGCTCCAACAGCAGCAAGCCTGGATCTTCAGGTGGAAAAGCAGCTCTCGGAAAGCTCACAGTGGCTCTGGGGAACCGTGCAGGTGGGTCTGTCCCAGAGCCAGGGGTTAGGAGCTGAGATCAAGACAACCTCTTTGCAATGGTCTTGGGAAGCCTATGACCAACGTGGCACATTTCCAAGGAACACCTACTACTACAAAATACTCTTTCTTTGTCCCATATTTAGAAATAACCCTTCGTTAGAGAGCTTTGTCCAGTCAGGCTGGTCTCCTGGTATTGAGCAGCCAGAAGCTGTGGGATGGGGGATGACCAGGCTGATGCCTCTTTCTTCTGCTCATGCTCCTACTTGTGAGAAGGGAAGCCAGGCTAATACATGGTACTGAAATTTTATTGTCTTCAAGGCTGATCCTCCTAAAGCCAACTGCCTTCATTTTTAGGGCAGTAAATTGCTGGCAGCACAGAATAAAGAGACTGAACTTTCTTTATTAGTCTGAATTTTCTTTATGGGTCTGCCAAAGAGCTGGGTTTTTTCCATTCAGTCCTGGCTCTCTCTAGATGCTCCCTCCCTATTTTCTGCTGATTTTTCTCTTCCTGCAAACATAACTATAGACCTTAAAAATTAGTGAAGGGCTTGTTTCCTCCCTGTCACCTACCCACTTACTCTAGCCAAAGTCGTTGGCACCTGGTAGCAGTGTTAACTGCATTTGAGCAGCAGAGCAAATACATGATTTATTGTTGGTTGTTTTCAGGTAGGAGAGAAATGAACATCAGAGCCTCATACCTTTGCAGTAACCCTGTTTATATATTAGGAATGTAGATAAAAAAGCCTCACTTCCGAGACAAGGAAACCAAAATAAGAAGGGTGAGCTGCAATGCACAGCACCCAAACTGACCCAGCAGTTGTCTCTGAAAGCTTCATCCCAGGCTGTGCTGCAGCCTTGCTTAGGCTGTCAGCTCTGTAATATGTCTGCTGCTCCTCTTTTTTTCTTTCCTACCCACTTAAAACACCCCTTCCTCATTACGCACACCCATCCGTATTCAAAACAGTATTAGCAAAACCCCCTTTCTCACATCATTCATGTTCTCAAGTGCTCTGGCACGTGTCCTTCTTGTAGTAGCCATGTCTAGTTGTATCTTGGGGAGGGCTCCACACTGATCAGTTGCTCCCAATCCAATCTAGTGGGAGAATAAGACCAAAGGAAATTGGCCATGGAGATGAAGTGAGCAGTTAAAGGACACAAACTCAGCAAGGAGAGGGTGCACTGGTTAAATCTTTGCACGTTTTCCTCATTCATTCCCCCTAAGGCAACATCTTTATTGTGGTCTTTGCTCCTACACAAGCCCACACATCATTATAGTTGTTTACATACCATCACTAGCAATAATAATAATAGCTAAGTAATAATTCTTCATTTGAATGTGATGAACGGCTGCATCTCTCAGTAAAAATAAATACATGGGGAAAGGGAAAATACATCATTGTTACTAGCAAATGAGGCATAGTGCAAGAAATTAAAATATCTGGCTTATGGAAAAGCAGGGAAAACCAACTTTGTTAGGAAGTCTTAAACCAACAGGCATAATGATCATTTATCGAACATAAGAGAAATTAATAGGGAAAAAGGATAATTAAGAGAGATATAAATGCTTGCTGAAGTTCTGTATAAGTGAGTACCAGCAGGCATAAAATTAGAGCTCAAATAAGAATGTAGATTACAGTTTCATACTTCAGCTGACACGCTCAATTTGTACAGGTTTGTGCTTTGTTTTTTTTTTAATTTCTATATTTTTAGAGGATAAAATGCATCCCACCAGGAGAGATCCCATAAGTTCCCAAACACTTAAGTGCCTAGCTCCGTAATATGGAGGGTAAAGTTAAATTTCCCCTTTCGGAGCAGCACGAAGACTTACGCAGCTCCCAACCCCGAGCACCACGGCAGCCGCAGTCCTGCCGAGCTCGGAGGGCTGGCTCAGCCCAGTGCTGTCACCCTCCCAGTGAGTGCAAACACGTCTTCCTCTGCCCGCAATTTCTCTGTGATTTGTGGAGCAAGCAAAGGGAGAAGACAGAGGAAAGCATCCCACTCTAGGAACACTCTCCCTGCGTGCAGGGCGTCTGCAGCACCCTGCCTGCTGGCCAGGCTTCCCCATCTCACCCACAGTGCCCTTCAACAACCCTGCTGAGCCGGGGAAAGCCAAGGATTTCAGGGGTTAATGCCTTGTCAGGGTTCAAAGGCAGTTCAGGGAAATGCTACCAGCTGAGAGCTAATAAGGCAAAGCTGAGCCTGCTCAAGCTCAGGAAAGGAAAGGGAGGTGAGAGGGCTGTGTGCTTGTGGGGGTGATGCAGGGTGCGAAGAGACGGGGTTGGTGATGGGTCATGCTATGTGATGCTGCTCTTACACCTTTTGATGCTTTGCTTCTGTGTTTTCAGGCTTGTCAGGTCCACACAGCGGGTGCTGTGGCCAGACTGGCACCTCTCTGCTTTGGGCAGAGATGTCTTTGCTTAGACTCTGCTGCGGGGATGGTGGCTCCTGCTCTACCTCCCTGGGCTCTGTTGGGCTCCTCCTTTTCCTCCTGCAAAAGCAATCGGGCTGTACTGGAGCCAGGATGGTGCTGGGCAAGGGGGGATTGAGCCATCGGGGCTTTTCAGTGCTCTAGGTGTCTAGAAAGTCAAATTATTCTCCCTGGTGGGATCAGGCTCTTGTTTTCAGACCTCGTAGGTTTGGGGTTTATTTTGTGACATGCCAGTGGGATTTTAGCTCTCTCTCTGAAGCTGGAGTAGCTGGATTCATGACTTTGACAGAGCTTTCTGTACCAGCAAGGGGGAAAAGCAAATAGATTGGAAATATTCATTTAATAGCACTCTAAAGCAGCTTGTCCACAAACTGCTGCACATCCGGAATAGGTAGTGGTGAGAGGACATAATGTTTCAACCCTTTTTTTTAGAAAAAAAATTACTTACAAGCTCATGCTGAAAAACTCTTATGCTTGTGCTCTCTAGTATAAATATGTCAATATTAAAATCATGCTGTTATTATACTTCTAAGTATTTTTCTATAAAGAGGCTGCAGGATAACTCTGCCAGCATCTGTCTTGAATAGATGGGTTTTAGCACAGCAGAAAGCAAGGACCTAAGACCTGTTTCATCAAAGGGAGTCTGTATTTCTGTTTCACGTTTTTCTTCCTCTCCTGAACTGTTTACAACTGGCAATTTACCCATGGTCTTTGTCAACATGTTCCAGCCACAAAGCCTTCAAAGATGGCCAAAAGCGCTTCTTTCTTTTTCCTGTAAGCCCTTTTGCCGCTCCACTAGAGATGAACTATGCTGTTTAAAAACAAAAATTCAGGAGTGAGTCAGAGGCATGAAAGGAAGTGATAACGATTAGGAGCCCTTACTTATCTTTGATGTTCAGGGAATTGTTCAGTATTTGTGCAACTGCTCCAGGCTCTGATTGTCTGAGTGTGGGGCTGGCCTGGTGGCAAGGCAGAGCACCTTTCTGTCACTATCCACAGCAACATGTGAAAATAAATTCAAGGGCTACTACAGCGAATTTTACATAAATGTTACAATAAACTAACTTCTACAGACGTACGTATTTATGCAAGAAAGCTAGAGAGTTAGCTGTTTCTCAGGATCGTGTGTCATTAATTGCTTAACTATTACTATTGTCATACATGCACATATACTCATGCTGGAAAAAGGCTCAGATTTCTGCGTTGTGGTGAACAGTGGCAGGGTAAAAGAATCAACATCCATATTTAATGAAGCTACATCATATCCTTATAACTCTTTTTCTGAATTGAACTGCTTGAGCTTTAGTTTTCCTTTATATTAGCGGGTGAGAAGTCTCTCAGTATGCCTGTAATTAATCATGAACCCAGAGTACATTATTTCAGTTTTGCAGAGATCCAGGCTGTGCATAGTCATTAAAACTTAGTTCAGCCTTTACTTTAATTTCCTAATGATTAATGTTGCACTGCTGGCACAGAGAACTGGGGAAAGGTCCCTTTAACCCCGTAGTAATAGAAAGGCTGGGATCAGGTTGGGATCTTGCTCTCCTGGCATCCTGTATCACACACTGATTTCTGACTGAAAACTTTTTTACCAGAACAGCACGTGAGAAGCTGGGTATTGTGGTTTTTTAACAAAGTAAAGGCTTCGGAGCAGAAAAATAAAGCCTGTTTGTTTAACTGTGAGAGGAAATATGGGGTACAGGGAGGCTAAGCTCTGCAATAAATACAGAGGAGCACAAAGTTCAGCAATTTTATTAAAAATAAAAACACAGACTGGGACCTTCACCTTTCAAGGATCAGAAAAGACTGCTGTTGTGGGTGAATTTGACACAGGCATCTTATAAAAGGAGATGGGACACACTTCCAGGTGGGAAAACAGCATGTTGGCTCCAGTCTCTCACACGCTGTGACACCAGCTGTCCCATATAACATGGGATTTCCTGTAGTACATTCACAAATCCTGCATCCCTTATTAAAATGGTATTACTTGGACAAAGTTTTCAGCAGAAGTAGTCCCAGTCTGTTGCATGTGGCCAGCAATAGGCAATGTAACTCTAAAAGCCTCATTGGACTGTAGGGCGTGTAGGACTCCCCATTGTCACCTCTGCTCCTCCTTGGCTTGCATGCCTTCCTGCCTGGGGTCTCTCCCTTCCTTCCTGACTCTCGTGATGTCACATTCTTCGGTGGTCTATTCCACATTTTAAAGGCTTTGAATCTAGCAAACCTATTCTGACCACAGTCCCAGGAGACGCAGGAACCCATCATTTCTACTGCGTCTTCCTTCAGTCACCGTATCTCAGAAACATCCTGTCATTTCCTCTCTAGTTTTGTGTGGCAGAAGTTGCTGTGAGATTAATGAAGACATGGATATTCAGCCTTGGGAAATAAGATGGTTGGGCCATCTTCATTTTCTCCAAGGACTTTATAACCTCAAATTCAAATGTAACTTATTAGAAAAGGTCACAGAAGAGAGAAAGCCTAGGAGAGAAAGAGGGTTGCAATTAGGAGCATGTAACTGGAATAATTCTTCAATTTCCATGCATGATGAAATGAATCTGTCCTAGCAGAGCTAGCAAGAAGAGAAGATGTGTTGCAGTATGTGTTTGTGAAACGTTTGTATCATCTAGGAGCAAAGACAAAGCTATTTGTGTAGCAGCACGTTGGCAATACTTCCATGTTTGATCTGTTCTCTGAAAATGGTTGGGTGTGTGGTTGTGCCAAGCTCCAAATGGTGGATTCAAATCCGTATTAGGAAAAATTAGGTTTAGACCCCAATGAGGTGTTAATTTTTAAGCAAGTTTAAAACAGCTCAGAGCTAAGAATAGTCTACAGCTGAGAGTCTTGCAGTAATCTAAGGTGAAGAGAAAATGCATAGAAGAAACTTTAATAAAACAACTGCACCATGACTGTGAATGCTAACATGATCTACCGAGTTGAGGGAGCCTGGGTCCTCCTTGCAGTGGTCAGCAGCTGTGGGGTTCCCAGGGCTCCTCCATGCTCAGCAGTATCAGAGCAAGCACTTTGGGGTTTCTGCTCATCGAGTCCAGGCTGTACCTGCTTTTATCATTTCTGAGAGCTCATTTGTATTCTTGTAAGGTATTATATCCCATTCTTATCTGTTGAAAGATTATCTCTGGAAACAGTTTACTCTTTGGCAGCGGATACTAAAGCATATGATCCGTTTAGTCATGAACAAGAAACTGTAATAAATGGGGCACTTCTTTCACTGACCCACTCTATCCTCTTGATGTAGCATCCCTGCAGGTTTGCTATGGTGCTAGGAGATTAATGTGGACAGAAGGAAAAACAGTGCAGGAACTCTGGCTTAACCATTCATTTTGATGTAAAGAGTATGTAGGAACAGTAGTTAGAGTGACAACTGGGATTTAGGAAAGCTGTGTTCAATTCCCTGCTTTGCCATGTGTGACGTTGCACCTCTGTGCCACAGCTCCAAATCTATGTAATGGGACAACTGTATTTTCCTACTTCATGAGGCTCTTGGGAGAACAAACGCCTTTAAAACTGTAAAATGTTCAGTTAACCTGACAATGAGATCATATAAGCGTATTACAAAGATATGGCAGAATCCAATGAAGGTGGCTTTAAAATAATATTAACGTCTATTTTCTTGAATTTGGTCCTATGAGAAAAGACAGTTCTGCATCTATATTTCAGGCTATTAATCATCTTGCTGATCCATCCATCGTTCAGGATGTTCTCTGGCCCTGAAAACCCAAAAGAGCTTTGTCACGAACTGCGTATTAGAATAAATATTTATTCCATTTGACAGGACTCCTGGATCTGACATTTTCTTAAGTATCTTATATTTTCTCCTAAACTAACAGCAGTTAATAGAATACAGTGATGATTTTTACAAGGTGTCCTGTAACTCAGAGGAATAGCTTGCAGATTTGAACTTTGCTCGTCTTCCTAGATGTCTTGCCTGGGCTCTAGAGATAGGCCAATTTCAATGATTAAGAAGTTCTGTTAGTATCAGCACTATTCAGAGTTTTGGCTTCTTTATCTCTGTCTTGCTTTTAGTCCCAGCTGAAATCAAGAAGTTGAAAGGCAAATTGAATGAGAATGATTGTTATTAATTAAAAGGGAAAGTTTAAAAGTTATCCAAACTTTTTTGGCGTCTCAAAAAAAAAAAAAAGTTCAGGTATGTGATGTCTCAAGCTTCTTGATCAAGTTGATACCTATTCCTTCTTTATGTGAGTCCATTCAAGCATACCACACAGTTGATATGGGCCCCAAGAAGCTTTATCTGAATCAGTTCTCCCAAATTCTTAAACTATATAATTAAGCTCTTTTTAGTGGCTGGAAAACTGCCACTAATTTTGAAATCTGTCATGGTAATTTCAAGGCTAAAGGAATTAAATTTAACAAGAGATATTATTCCTAATTATTACCCTATCTCCAGCCTTTCGCACTTGCCTAAATTCTTTAAAAGTTTTGTGCCTTCCATAGCTGCCTGATGATCAGAATTTTAATTAACGCTAATCAGGATGTTCCAACCGTGACTGCCCATAGATTACTCTCTTTGGCTTAATAGTAGGTGTTCATCTCAAAACCCCATTGTATTTGTTACTTAGGGTGACACAGCTGTCATGGATTCCACATTTGATATAGCTTTTCCTGAAGTTATTTGAATTGAGCAAACTGCATTTGATTTGTAATTTCAGAGTAGAGTGCCACTGTTCTGCATTATGGCAGTCTTGGAACAGGCTAAATCCTTTTTGGAACCATTTCCTGTTGCCACTGATACCATATTTAGACACAGGGTCTGATTTTTATCCCAGAGAAGTATAGATGAATTGCTTATACTGGCCACTTTTTTGTTGGTAATTTAGGTTATTGACTTCAGCAAATATCTTCATTGATTCCCTATAATTGTTGGTGTCATGTTTTTCAGTGGTATTTAATAAGCTCCTCTGGAGTTCTTCGTAATAGGATGAGTATTATGACAAAAGATAAATTCACATATGTGAAGGAGAGAGCGTGATTTGTGCATCTGCTCTTCAAGTGGTGAACCAGTGGTTGCACATCATGGCGCTCAGTGAAGAGGAAAGACAAGGCTGACTGGGATGAAATTATTTAACTTATTCCCATTTATGAAATTGTTGTCTATCCTTAGTTTTCCTGCAGCCAACATTGGACTTCAGAGCCATTGTTTTCTCTTTATTTTCATTTTCAGTAAAAAGAGGGGAAAAAAGATTTTCAAAGGCAGTATTGAAAATGGGTGTGTTTTTTGCAAAAGAGGGAGGGTTATGCTCAGACAAGTCTGTGTGGCAGGACAGGATGGCTGGGTCACTGTGATGTGGCGGGGGGGACGTTCCCAGGAGGCTGTAATGAGCTCCGTACTGTGACTGCTCTTTGTTAGTGATACTCAGGGAAACGCAAAACCTGTGGCCAACATGGTTAAGTTGAACAATAAAGAAATTATGGTTCCAGGTTGCCATTAAACAGGTAGGAAAAAAACCAAGCCCAAGGTTTCTTCTGCATCTCAACTTGTGGCCTGACGTTCAGATAAGATGAAAACATCGTAACTTTTGGTGACTAACTGTGAAACACTGGAAGTGAGGCAGCTGACATTGTTCTCAAATACAGCCTTAAATACTTTCATCTAGGCACTTCTTTTTCCATAGCGTGGCCTTCTGTGACACCGTAGAGCATTTTTATGTGCAGACTTAATTGAAACAGTCTTATTTATAGTGGTGAATATTCATTCTTGTTAAAGGTGATTCTGAAGGAGGCTAATAAATGTTCGCGCTTTCTTTTGCATCAGCTAATGATCTGGAAAACAAATATACTGCCATTCCCTGGGAACCTGATCTTGCTATGCTGGATTATACTGGATGGAAGTTGTATTTCACCTTCCATTTATTTATTGCTCCCATCTCTCCAGCGCCTGAAGTTCCTACCGTGATGCATCAGGCATAGACTCAATGGGCAGTCCACGTCCCAAAGCTGGCAATTTGAGTCTGAGACGAGAGACGATAGATGGAGCCAGAGAGACAAAGAAGTATGAGGAGATAATTAGACCAAATCCATCAATGCAACTGGCCGTGGTCTTCATGCACTCATGTTGTGGCAAAGGATTGTGGCAGAAGAGGGTTTAAGGAGAGTCTTGTGAGATGCTTGTGACATACTATGCTGACATATTACCTTTGATACTAGGCAACAAAGATCATTTTAATCAGAGAATTTGACTGTGGACTGCGTTATTTTTATCACTGATCAGTGGTTGTTCTTTATGGTACTTAGTTCCCAGTTTAGCTATCCATGGTTTATCAGACTAAAGTTTGGCTTACCACGTGTCAAAGGAGACATCAGCCCTTCGTGCAGCTATAACACAACATGGAGCTGCAGCTTTTTGAAGGATGAAGTATCATAGCATGGCCGTTTGAACTTCCAAAGCTGCAAGCTGGCTGGGACTGGTCGTGTAACTTCTTTTTTTTCTGCAGTGATGGTGTTTCATCATTTAAATTGCCAGAAACAACCAGGACACGCAGTAGTATTCTCTAACTCAGTTCTTTTACATAACTGAATGCAAGATTGCACTGCAGTGAGGGATTTGGGGAATCTGAGCCTGTCCTCAGCACGTATTCCCTCCTTTCTCAGCCAAGGAGAGAGGAGTGATACTGGCAGAGGGAGCTGATGAATACTGAGATTTCACGGGCCAGTGCTCCCATGAGCCGTCTGAAAGCTTAAGCTGTGTCGCCTGGAAAAGGTCTGCACAGGGGCTGCCCCTGCACGGGGGTCCCAGCTCCTGTGTGTGGGGGGTGTCTGGGTAGAATGAATGATAAAGGATGAAAAACGATCTCGATCAGCGCTCTCCTCTAATGACTCGTGGTGAGTGATCTCTGTCTGCCTCATAGAGGCGTACCGAACGCAGCCTCCACTTTTGGCAAAAGCTTTTTAATAATAAACATAATCAAATCAGGAAAAGTGTAATACAATGAAATCTGGAGTCTAATGCTGGGAAATGGCTGTTGACTTCCAAGCTTTTTTCAGGTACCCAGTCCTGCTAGTCCTTCTGTGAAAACCAGAGGTGCAGGGCTTTCATCTATAGGTGCCATTTTGTGCCTACAGTGAGCTGTGCCCAAGTAATTTAATTGGGACAATCTTTAGGGAGCACCAAAATGTGTTGCTCTTACCCCAAAGTAGGGTTCTCAACCAAAAATCAGGCCAGTAAGAGGGCTCAACATTCGCTCATTGCATGGGTGGGCTCTTTCCTGCCTTGTCCTGAGCCGTATTAACAAGTATTGATCCACTCCAGCAATTTCTAACTTTTGGAAGTTATATTGAGCTCTGACACAAGCAACTTTGGCAAGTCACAAACAGACCAGCAGTGGAACGAAAAGCCTTAAACAGTAAAACCAACCTTACTCGCACCTTCTCTAATTCTTCTCTCTCCTTCCAAAAGTGCCTCCCTCGGCGAGCTTTTGCAATTACCTCTCATTAGCCATTGACAATAAAGGAAGAGAAGGCATAAATTGGAAGCATGAATCATATCCCAATTTAGCCTGTCTCTTCTGCTAATAAAAAGGCACATGCTTTTCAGAACTCCTCTGCATTAAGACTAAGAAAGAAGGCAGCAGAGGGAAAGCTGAACCATGCAGACTTTTACAATGAAGTGGTTTCTATTTTCCTTTAAACAAGAGAATAATAAATTAGAATTTTTTCTTCTTAGAACTGTCTTCATCTGGTACCAGATACGTGCCTAAACTAGTTCTCCATATCCAAACGCGTGGGAGGAAAGCTTGATTTCTGGTGAGGTGTCTGCACCTCTGGGGTTAACTGTATGTCTGTGATGCAGATTGTGTGTGCCTGAGCAATCTTTAGGTAATAATCTGTATTTTACAGCTGGGGAAATAGAAGTGCCCTGACACAGTTCACGGAATGGGCCGTGTGAGACCACTGCAGTAAAAGGGAACTTGCCTGTGTGACCTGCAAGACCCTTCTAGCCCTGCATTCCTGAGCTCATGGGCTCGACGAGAGCATTAATATTTTTGAGGGCTTCAGGCAGTATAGTGATGGAATAAGTCAAAAGAACAAAAGGACTTCTTTAAACAGACAGTAAGGATCGAAGAATCAAACCAACACTGGCTCCAAATATTCTTTTTCTTGAAGCAACAGAGGTAATGCGGATTAGGATTAGATTGTTGTAATTCTTATCTGACAGTATAAAGCCAAAATGTATGAGAATACGCAGATATTTTTCATAGATCACATAAAAACCACCAGTGATGATATCCTGGACAGAAATAAAGTAACCCAGGTGACCCAGCTAGGCTGTGGGCACATTGAAATAATCCAAATTATTTCCTTTGACAAAAACCAAACCAACAAAACACCACATATTTTTATTCTCTTGCAGTGTTTTGTGTAAGGTTTCTGTAGTGCTGTACCATATTCATAGTGAAATGCTCTTTGTTTCTGCATAAGATCCTTAAAAGTACCACCTGCTTAAGTTACGAAACTCTAATTTACAGAAAGTTGCAAAATTTAAACAGGCCAAACCTATTTCACAGAAAGTATCAGATATCAGAGAAAACAAACGTGTAGTATCAAAACACAGGTTAAATATTGATGACTTCCCAAATTCCAGATGGTAGTAAAACAACCTTTGGTACTCGGACAGAATAACAACAAGGTCACAGAAAACAACTTTGCAAAAACTCGGTGAAGTTCTGTTGCATTGCAGAGACTTTAAAATGTGAAATCTGGCTGTTGCAATATTGTGGGTTATTAAATCCCTTCAGGAGAGAAAGAAAAACAAGGCAGTAGCTAGCATGCTCTCTAAACCCTATTTCTTTTCTCTTATGCTGCTACTAATGTATTAGTAGAAGGAGAATCTCTCGTTTGAGTAAGTGCTAAAAATGAGCCTCTGGAAAAATGCATTGCAGTACAATTCATTGGATTACAAATCCCAAAGTCTACCAAGAGATGCAGCCAGTGGTGTGTTGTGAAATGCTTGGGAAGAAGGTAATGAATGTAAAAAATCATTATCCCCTGTCTTTCAGTGAAGGTAGCCAGGGACCTGGCAATGCTCTGCCTGACGTGACTACAACGAAGCGGCGGGATTTGCCCACAGTAAGTAACGAAACTTCACCAAGAGTTCTGGGATATAATCTGCACCGTTTTGTGAAAGTGTCCATACCACTCCCCACAGGCCACAAAAGTCCCTCTTTTCCCAGAGTGACACAAATAGGCAAATAAGGAAACCGAGGTCTAGGACAGCATTTTTTCCTTTCTGCATCTTCTGCTATGCTGAAAATAAACAGAAGTGGAAGTGAGTCGAAAAGTACGGTTTCTGAACATCGAAAGTCCAGCTCTGTCCTGGTGCTCTCCAGTTCTGTCACCATCAGCCACAAAACCAGCTGCTGTTAAGGAAGTGAAGCTGTGGTGTCCTCTCCGCAGGGTTTTTCTCTTCGCTGGAAAACTTCCCTTGGACTCCATCTGCCTTTGGCTCAGACCTCCTGGGAGTCCCAAAGGCTCCCGGAGGCTCGGCAAGAAAATAACAACAGGGATGAGCCTTTCCCATTTCACAGCTGACAGAAGAGTCATTTGATAACAGCGGGGTAATAGCAAGCAGAACAATTCAGATTAGAAGTCCACAAATCCACTTGACTAACACAGCTCAGGCCAGCAGCACCAGATAATGAAAGTTATTATATGGAATACAGCCCTTATTTTAGAAGTTAATACTCGAGTTTATCTCCTTTAAGTTCTTTCTTTGAAAACTTGAAATGCTCCATCCTTCCCAGAGCCTTTTCAGACCTGCTGCATGGAGTGTATAATATGCCGATATTTAAGATTTTGTTTAATTTTATACTCGAAAGGCTGAGTCCTCAGCTGTCATCTGCTAATGCCTGCCGCTTCTGGAGGTGAGACCAGGCAACGAGCTCGGAGGTGAGACAGCAGCAAAAGCTTTCTGGCCGTTTGGGTAACTAAGAGCCGGAACTGATTGCCCAGGCAGATTTTTAGGAAAGAGCTTGAGAAATTTTTGTTGGAGTAGTTTCGGTAGAGTTACTTCTGCTGTGGGGCAGCCTGCTGGACCAGATGATCTCTGAGGAGGCCCATCCTCCTTTCCACATTCACCTTTTCCTTCTTGCCTTGGTCATGGTGGCTTAGTATTTTCTTCTTCCCATCCAGGCCAGTTTTTAGAAACAAGTATCTGATCCTGCGATGTCTTTGGGATCCCCTCATTGCTGCATGAGTGGTTCCTGCAGCCCTTCAGACCAGGCAGACACGTGCTTCATCCTGCCCTTGAGAAGAACCCGTCCTCTTCACAACCGAGAGGAAACAGTGTAAGCTGAGAGGGTGAAACAAATCACGTGTTCCTCTCTGTTTAAAAATTGTACGAGAATTCCCATGCTATCTTATTAACAGATAAAAGCTAATATTATCACCTGTCATGGCAAAAGAGGAGGAGGACTGGAATACGATCTCCTGGGAAACACAAGACGAGAACCTGCATCACGTGAGCTGTTAGAGAGGTGGATCCAACAGGCTAAGTTTATTTCCCTTTTTATGAATTTCAATAGAGAGCTAAATAAAACCCCATGGTGAGATCCCTGCTGAATGCGGTCGTTTTCAGATCTTTCAGCTTTAACGGGTTTCAACCTTAAGTAATATTGAAGCTTCTTTTCAAACAGAGACTGCTGGTTCTGAAGCGCTACCGAAATCTGCCTCAGGCAGGTGCTCTCTCTTCCAGTCCTCACAAGGGCGGTAGCTTGCTGCAGCTCCCTCACCTGCAGTGTGAGCAGACAAAATTGGTCTGACTGAAGAACATCCATCCCACAAAAGAGGGAGTTTAAGATTCACCCAGTGTCATCTATCAACTCGTAAGTTCCCACTTTCTGCCATGAATTCCTTTATTCCTTTCATTGTCCAGCATGAGCGTGGCAGACGCCTTGCTCTCTCTCGGCTGCATGTCCCACCCAGGAGGCACGGGCAAGCTGGCAGGGTTTGGTTTTCACCTTCCCCTGTTCGATTAGCTTCAGGCAGTTGGGAATGTGTCCTGGGCATGGAGCGAAGATGGGAACCCACAGCAGTCATGCACTCTTGACTGGAGACACAGGTGCAGGGATAAGGAAGCCAGAAACTTCCCATGGACATGCTGACATGGCAGAGATGCGGACTCTTCTGTATCACCCACACACATGAAAAGTTTTCCTTTCCTAGCCCATTCCTACCTACATTCTTGTGAAAGAAGAGGACAAACCCCAAATATCCACAGCAAAATAGGGAAGGATGAGATCACTATAAAAAAATTAAGAAAACAATCCCAACAATAAGGACTTGGCCACTGGTGTTGAGGACAACAAACGTACTGAGGGAAAGATGGGTTTTTTTCCCCCTCAAGCATCTGATGGGCGTTCATTTGCTGAAAAACATTTTCGCCTGTGTGCTCGAGATGGTTTGAAATGCCTTCAGGAACACAGCCAGTTCCCACCTTCAGCTCCCCCCTGCCTTGTCCTTTCCCTGTGGGCTGTCCTTCCAGCCAAGGAATGCGAAGGGAGGGGAAGCTGCTCCTGCAGCCTCTGAAAGTCACTGACCCGAGGGGTTCACACCAGCTCCTCAGGACAGTCTCTGAGCCCAGGATCCAGCGGCATCTCCCTCTCACTGCACACATTGGCAAGGTACACATACGGCTGTCAGCACTTCTGGAGAAAAAAATGCTAATATTTGCATGTTTTACCAGACTGATCAAGCGTCTAACACTCAGTAGGTGGGAGAAGAAATGAGAGAAGAGAGAAAAAATTGATTCAGAGACCCCCAAAACAGTGAATCTTTGCTTTGATGTTCTTTGGGACAGGGTATGGCTCGTGTTAATGTCTCTTTGTAGCTGGGCTGGCACGGATGGGCTTCAAACCAGCCATAAGGGAGAGACTTTAAACCAGCCGTACAGGGAAGACAACCAGCTCGTACACCACTGAGGCAGCAGCTCTATTCGGGTTTTGGAGGGGGATGCACCTGGTGATGCAGAAACCATGGGTACCGTAAGTCTCTGTAGCAGCTTTTACAAACCAAAGACATTTAAAGCAGCCTGAAGGTTGCTCTACTTTTTACTGGTAGCAGATTTGGCTATTGGCCCATGCCAGTATCAGGAGGAATGGAAAACTGGCTTTGCCTATCCTTGCCTTCTTACAATAGCTATACTGAATGTCTCTCTACTCCGTTAAATCCGATTTCTTCAGTGCTATTTCTGGTATAAAAGTAGAGGGTCGTTGAAGTTACACTGATTGCAAAACCAGTGTAAAAGCGAGAGAAATTAGGTCTGTTCTTCCGTTAGCCAGCGTGTAATTTTTAGCCGGAGTGAGCGTATTGCCACAAACCTGTCAGCAAACAAAATGTACGGCGATCAGAAATACCTGGGGAGAATGCGCTTACTGATGTGTGAAATGCCTCGGCCGTCACTCAAGCGATCCTCGCAGCTCCAAGGACAAATAAGCAGCATCTGCGCTAACACTCTTCGCAGCGCTAGCGGCTGCATGTCAGGAGGCCGGGTGATTGCAGCGAGCTCTTGTCGCTATTCCATCAGCTGTATTTCTATCTCGTGCGAGTGGTCAGTGCCTTCCAGGAGGTTTCAGCCCGGTTGTTTTTCCCCCTTTCACCCAGCATGGTCTCAGACCAAGTAAATCTTGGGATGTGAGGAGGGCAGTTTTAGTCACTGTGCAGCGAGGTTAGACATTTCACTCTGTAATCAGGATGGGCAACTTCCAGTGAGCTTCTTTACTACTTAAAAGCAGAATTGACTGTACAGTAGCAAGGTTGAGATCATGAAGGAGCAATTTCTCTTGCACAGACCCATCTGGGGTAGGTAGATGACCTGCTCTGCAAGCTGTAGTTTTAAAACAGTAGGATAGACAGCTAACCATGCGATTAAACCTTGAAGGTATTTCTAGGATCCTTCCAAAAGCCCCCCAGCACACATTAAAAAGCCCTTTCACTCATGTATTTCTGGGTGTACAATTCTGGCACTCAGAGCTTTCCCTGTTCTGTTAGCAGATGTTGTTCGTTGTTTGCAGCCTGCATTCATCTGTCTCTACTTCTTTCTGCTCATCTATAATCAAGTTCTTGAGCTACAAATGAGCTACTCGACAACCCACAGCCTTATGTTCGTATCATAACCCATTAATCCCAGGCACGCTTTAGAGGAGGTTTCTATTTCTGGAATGGCAGAGGGAGGGTTAATAGATGTTGCACACATACAATGAACCTGTGTTAAAGCTGGTCATAATCACTTCACTCAAGGTGTTATCAGTAGCAATCAGCTCTGGTCATAAGCAACATATTGACCTGTCGGACTGTATAACAATCCATAACATTTGATTATCCATTTCTTGAAATAACTATTAATTGTTCATTAGCCCTTTATAAAGTATTTATATACTCATCTTTCATATAAAGCATGACTGTAATGTTAAAGTCTAGTATTTGACCTTTAAATCCAACCAATCAAAAAATCAGTAAGGAACAAGTTTTTTGAGCATTCGTATCTCTTTGGCTGAAAGAGCTGAACATCAGCACCTAGACCCAGATTCATTTGGATGGGGGGGAGACTTTCTCTGTCTAAACACTGTGTGTCCTGCCACATTGTTCTCCTGTGGTCCTGCTCCTGTTAGAAGAGAGACTATGGCATTATCAGAGCAAATCAGATTGAATCCCATCTGTTTCAGATCCCAGGCTCAGGATGGGTTGAATCCCCCTCTGACTCTGGAGATGGCCAACCTGGAGAAACTCCAGAGAGCTGGGGTGAAGTGAGAGCGTCCTCACTATTCCTGGCACTGAAGGCCTGCTCTGATTCAGCAAAGCACTTCAAGATATGCCCTAAACCAAGGGGCTGGATGGAGCTGTAGCATCTATCTAGGGCAGGGGAGATAGGTCACACCATGCAGGGGGCACTTCTTAAGGGAGCAGTGTGCTTTACAGGGCATCTAAGCACACACAGTGGCTGAAGGTATTTAGATGTCCACACATGGAGTAAGGAGCTTAGATACCAGTGTGGGACACCCATCTTTATCACATCAGGAGGTTGGAGGAACCCTAGAAATTTCAGCAGGACAGTCAGTTCCGAGGCACATTTGTTGAAAGGTCTTTTATCTTTGGCTACAGTAACTTTCTCTCTCTCTCTGGCTCTTAGGACTAATAAGAGCAAAGCTAGTTAACACTTATGAAAATGCTCTGTACAGCTTCCAAGCTGGGCAGTGCACTCTTTCTAGTGTGCTTACACTCCAGTCATCCTCCTTCATCCTCTCCATGTCCTACATCATCAGGCAGCAACGTGTCACAAGATTAGACATCACAAATTAAGCCTCACAACAAGCTGTTCTGAGCTGGGAATGTACAAGAAATATATTTTGGCAAACTGTATGAGAAGCAGAGGAGAACAGCAGATGTTTCCAATAGGCAAGCATTTCCAGTTTGGCCATGACTCTGTACTCTGGACCAGTCTCTAGATAACATCCTCCAGCATCATGCCAAGGGGAACAATGGGTCTTTTGATCCCAGTGCTGTCCTGGTAGCTGCAAACTCTGGGAGAACTGACTCAAATTCCTTCCAATCTCATCTTCATCCAAAGACACCCAAGATTTTCTTCATTCTCTGTCCCTGGCTCTCCATGGCTCTAATCCAACACCTGCACTTGAGCCACTGGAGGCAAAGGTCCAAGATATTCGCAAGGGGAATGGAGTACTGAGAAGGAGAAAGACAATCTGCCGTGATATAAGGTGGGTAATTCCCTATCAACGCCTGAGCAAACACACAGACACCGTGGCAGGGCGCCTGACAGATGGTGAGAGTGGAGCAATGGGCTTTTATTCACCGAGGCATGGCCACTTTCTATTTCTATTTGAAACAAAGATGTAACCTGGATAATGGTTCTCTGCTTGTTCACTTAACCGGGCCTGAGTCGAGGGGATGGATGTTCACACGGGGTGTACTGAAACCAGGCAGGGCCCCCACTGGTTCTTCCTCCACATCCAAAAATGTCACTCCATGTGTACATCCCTTGACTGACTCTCCATTTCCAGCCCACCATCCCTTTTGGCGCTGGCACCTTGTGCCTGGGGCTCAGGCCAAGGGCCATTCATGTGCCAAGTCCTCAGCTGCTGTGCCTGGGCACAGCACCGCTGCCTGATTGCAGCCTGGCTGTAATGGATCTTATGTCCCCTTTGGGAACGCCTTTGATGTCCTTGGATACTGTCCTGCGAGGGGATGCTACAGCTCCTTTCTCCATGGCAGGAGAGCACCCACCACCAGTGCAGCCTCCAAGCAGGCAGACAGCACCAGGGATGGGGAAGAGGGCTGAATTTCTCCCCTTTTCTGGGTAAATCTCCAAAGGTCCAGCCTTGGGTAGCCCATGAGGGAAGAGGCTTGCTGTGAGGCAGGCAGCCCTGCTCTAGAGACGGGCTGGCCCACAGCATCACTCCGAGCTGTGCTCCACAGCCAGAAAATACTTTAAACGCTTTCCTTTCATTCGTTTGCTCTTTTGTTTCATCAAACTATCATCGCAGACAGCCTGCCTCCGATGTCGCCTTTCAAGTGATTTCCCTCGCCGCTTTTGCAAACACAAGTTTATCCCTCCTAGAGAGGTGAACCGGGGATATATTTAATATGAAAAGAGAGAGGTGAGGTAATCAAACACCTGCTCCCACTAAAACAAAGCCTTTCCTCTTCACAGGCTAATGAGCACTGCTGAGGAAAGGCGACGGTTCCCATCAACCCTAACCCGGCAAAAGGTCCAGCCTTTAGAGTGGGCAAATCTGGGTCGTAAAAGCAGAAATATGAACCGTGCTTTGTGCTTGGGTCTCTCCTGCTCTGCCCAGGGCGGAAAACACTTTGCAAACATTTCCAGTTGAAAACTACAGGGGCTGTCATTGCTGCCTCTTCCCATCGTCAGGCAGGGAAAGCACAAATGTTAAGTGGATAAATTTAAGAAAAATTGCCTTTGTTATTCTTGATGGAGCCCCTGGGGCTGGTCTACGCAGGCATTGTTGCCTCCATAGATCCCACCGACTTTGGCCAGACTTGGCCATGCTTCGCCTGTTCCACTCTGGGCTTCATGCTGCTGCTGGTTGCTGGGCTGCGGTGGCCACAGATCTGTGCTGGGAGCCAGTCTCAGCACCTCCAGCTGGGCAACCCCAAATTCTGGCAGGCGAAAGCTTGATGTGATCAAAAAATGATTGCCTCCTGGCTGCAGAGCAGTGACAGATGAGCACCATCCTCTTTGTAATGCCGTCAGTCCTAGACCTCCTGGAACTACGTCTGTCTGGTTGCACAGCAGATGTACCACAACCTACAAGGGCATCCAGAGAGACAGTGACTGTATTGCCACTCTTCTCCTCCCAGAGCATTCTCTTTTTCTCTTGTTGCCCATGTAGCACGTACCCATGGTTCCCTGGCACTGCCCCAGTCACAATGAGGGGATCCCAACTTCCAAACAAGACCATGGGATGGGCATTTCTTGCTTCCCTGAAGGACTTGTCTCATGCAGTCTCTCAGACCTTCACATGCAGCCGCTCTGAGGCTTCATGTGACTTGGATGCACTTGGAAAATGCTTTACAGTACTGAGGGCAAAAAAGGACAGAGCTAAAGGATAAAAACAAGTCCAAAAGCCAGAAGGATTTCTATACCCCAACTTTACCACCTTTCATGAGACAGTGACGCTCCAAAAGCAGCCAAATAGTGCTGGCTGATCCTTATACTTCATCAGGTGCCCTTTGCCCGCCTGCTGAAAGGCAGCAGTGCCCTCACAAATGTCAGCCTGAACACCCTCAGTCAGATCGCTGGCTGCCCACGAATTTGAGATGGTTTCTCATTGCCTCTAATGGCTGACATGCAATAACTTCAGCGAGAGCTTCACCTGATGCCCATCAGCAGGCAATCAGGCATCTCGTATTTCTCTTCCAATTCTCCATGCAGGAGGGTCATTTTCTCCGGCTGGGGCCAGAAGCCCCCTGGTCCTTTGGCTGTCGCCTTAGTCCACAGCTTGAAAAAAGAACTTTCTCCACATCAAACACTGGCTAGGACTGTCTGCCAGGGAAATAAGCATATCTATCATGTGGAGCACAGTGACAGCAGCCCCAGAGAGCTCTTTCCCAGATCAGAAGCCGAAAAAAATCCCATCTGATGTTGACTGCTCTAAAAGGCCGGAGATGCAGAGGTATGAATTTCAGACAAGTAGCCCCCAAAGCAAATCTGTACAAGTCTCTATAGACTGCACTAGTGCTTGAATTGTAACCAGAAGGAAACAGGCTGCCAAAATAGCGCAGGGCGCTGGGATGCTGTACACATAGCGGTTTTATATACTCATCTGCGCGGTGAGCACTGTGCACCACCTATTGTACTGCTCTCCTCCTTGCCCGTATTTCATTCAAGGTTTGCCATTTCTCAGTGTGTAAAAATAGGAAGTGCTGGCATGGTTTACAGGGTGCTAAGAGCGCCGTGGAGAGACACAGCGATAGCTGCGAGGGGAAGGAGGAAACAGGGGAGTTCTCCTGTGCAAAGAGCAATATCAAGCAAACGCTGAACCGACAACCTCTGCTGCTGAAACCAAAACGCTCTGGCAAAAAGCCACCACCACATGCATATATACAGCAACCGGCGGCCCTGAAGAGGAGAGCGTGTCAGAAATGCACTCGGCAAGTAAATCCTCAGCTGTATAAGATACTGCAGGCGGGATAATCCCTGCTGGTTTACCCATCTGAGGAAAGTTAGGTTTGGATTCGGAGGGCAATTCTCCATGTCTTTCCACCTTGTAAATTCAAAGGCAAGTGGCAACACACTGGTGCAGGTTTCACACCTCCCTGGGGCCCAGGATGGTTCAAGACAGCTGAGAGGGAGGTCTCCGGGGCTGGTTTTCTGAATGTGCGGTGGTTTTTCTCCGCCGCAGCCTGGTGCAGTATTCAGAGCTACCCAAGAGACACAATTTTCAGCATCCCTGTGTCGCGCACAAGGTGTCCTCCTGGTGGGCTTTTGTTTGACATTGGGGCTGGTCTATCCAACCTCGTGGTGGTGGTGTTCAGGGAACCGAGACCTTCAGCTCTCTGTAGGTGCCCTGATGGAATAAAGATTGTGTGTGGCCAAGGGAAAAGAAAATAAGGAGAAGATTGGTTGGAGATGATTTTAGAGACTTGTTTGCCAGGATTTAATACGTTTTGGATAACTGACAGCTGGCCTTCCATAGTCACATTTTTCTCTCAAATCTTTTTATTTCCTCAGGCAACATTTACCTCTGTTTTTTAAACAAAATGCAGTCAGAGCCAGACCATCACAGTGCAGACTGATTGACTGCTTTCAGACAGCTCTCCAAGCCTCCTAAACACGTTAAACCACCCTCTTCCTGGTGAGTAGCTCCCAGTGATTTCAGCATGAATAAGGATGCGGCTCTGCCAGAAAGCATTAGTGAAAATATGATCATTCACAAGAGCCACTCAGTATTTCTGGGCTGAAATTATCCACAACAATATTTTTATAATTCTGTTTTTAATTTGTAGTAGTGGGCACAAGAGTCACTATTCCAGCTGCATAGATAGCTTTTCTCATTATCCAACTTGGTAATAGTTTTCTTCTAATATTGAGAAACAGTTAATGATTGGGATTTTTTTTTTTTCTCCTGAGATAAAATTCAACTTTGTATGAAAAGGATCATATTTATGTTTCATAACAAAAGGTTGCAGGGTGTTTTGCATATAAAGCTGAATCTCGTTTACAAAAAGTAAAGAATAAAAAGGCAGTGTTTAGCCAAGATGCTTATACCAATGTTTGGGAGTGATGGAGTGGAGAAGTTTTTTGGGAAGTGGGGGAGGGGGTATCTAAAATCCCCCAAATCTAGTGAGTTGGAAATAATTTTCCTCTTGGGTAGACCCCATTCTTTTGTCCAGGGAACTCAAATCACTGCATCTCCATGGGAAAGAGGACTTTGCGAGGTCAGTTAGCAACAAAGTCCAAAATCTCCGGACCTGCTATAAATGTGATGAACTCGTAAATGAGAGACAGCCTTTAGCAGGTGATGGAGTGGAGAAGGGGGAATTCAGTACGACACAGTCCAGCAAGCTCCCCTGTAGTTCCTCGGCACTCCCCAGCTTTACTCGCATCCCTTACCTAAAACACGGGAGACTGAGGCTGTAACTAAATCTCAGCATCACAAAAGCAAGTTGCCAGGGTTGGGGTTGGTACATGGTCAGGGAGTCCCTGGTATGTAGGACTTTTTCTACTGCCAAAACGCCTCAGCAGCTGCACAAGCTGGATTTATCAGGCTTTATGAGATATGTCACCACAGAAATTGGTCTGAGACCGCCGAACTATTTACTACCACTATACCAGAATAATTCATATGTTTATTCCCCATCCTGAATACATCCCAAACTAAACCTCCCAGGTGAAGTTGCACTGATTTAAAGCTAACCATAAATCTGTTGGCCCTTGGTAAACCATGC
>VXBO01003098.1:992855-1039756 GCA_013400135.1 Rhinoptilus africanus | reverse complement strand
TTTTTCTTTTTTCCTGGTAATGAGGTGGCCCAGAACTGAAAGTTGTATTCAAGGCAGGCTGCTACCAAAGTGATGGGAACCAGGATGATTTCCATTGTCTGCTGTTTGACACAAAACTTCATGAGAATACATTGCAAGAAAAGGTCTGCTCTTGCAAACGCAATAGCACCGAGAATATACACAATCTTTATGCTCTGCATTTAACAATGGGGATCCCAGGCATCTGGATTGCCCTATTTTTCAATCCTGAAACTTTGCCCATGAAAAAACAAGGAATTTGGCCTTTTGGCCCTGATTCCAGATGCCACTGTCCAGGTAGCTGAGGACTGAAATACGGGAGCTCTCAGCAAAGCTGTATACTTCTGGCGCAGTCACAGCTGTAATTATTTTAGCAGCTTGATCCACTGTCCCCTCATTTGGAAGTATCAGGTCTACACCCTAGATGAGTTGAGATACTTTATTATTCATATGAATGAATGAATGGAACAAGTAAGAATAAAATCAGAGCTTCATTTTCTTTAGCATTCCCTCCAGCTCTCCTGAGCTGATCACCACCAGGCAGAGGAGACATGCATCTCTTTATGTCTGTGCCTGATTTTTGGTACAGGGACTGGGGTAGCCAGGAGGGGTCCTGTGTCCCACTTCTGGTGTTGCCCAATCTATAGAGTCTTCCTCAAAGAAGATCCTGTTTGCACCAGGACAACTCACTGAGAAAAGCACCCCAACACCCCATCTACATTCAAACAGTTCCATTGGGGTTTCCCCCCCCAGCCCTTGACCAAGCAATATGCAATTAGTGACTAATTAGTTAAAAAACAAGTGTCTTTTGAGCTGGCAGGCTACAGGCAGTAATAAGCAGCATCCCACAGAAGCGCATCAGGCCTTTCTTTCGGCTGTGCTTGGCCAGCAGAGAATGCACTGACCACAAATTAGTCTTGGTACAGAAGTCAGCACAGATTTTTTTGTAATTCAGGTTTACATAAAAGACAAGTTCCAAAGGCCAAAATGGGACTTGTAGCAGGGGTGAACCTATCCCATGCTCTTCTCTCTCCTCTAACATGGTGTTGTCACTGCTTGCAAAGCAGGGAAAGGCTGGTGGATTGCAGTGAGGGGATAGGACTCGTGGTTGTGACACTTGCCTGGAAAGATCAAGGTCTGCTTTGCATTTCTGGCCTGGCTTCTGTCTAGCTACATGTGGGAAGATGCCACGGGGTCCTGGATCCCCCTCCCAGTACCACCTGAAGGTGCAGTTTCACATTACAACTGCTGTGATGGTGGCTCTGGTTATGAGTGACAGGGTCCAGGAGTTTGTACTATCTTTACTCCTTAAATCCTGCCCCGTGGCAGGTCACTGCCTCCTTGGTTGCACTGGGACATCCAGATAAGGCAGTGAGCTGGTCCAGAGGAGAAGATGGGCTCTGACCAGCTCGGCCGGTCAAGACCCACATGGGTCTGTGTGCAGACCCCTACCTTAGGGGTACACTTTCAGGTCTAAATCTCTTCCTTGAAACTGTAAGGCAAGGAAGGTCATGTCCTATTTTCAGCAGTGCGTTATCAGTAAGAGTGAGAACAGCAGAGGACTGAGGTTGCAACATGCAAATGAAAAGCAAGCGCAAAACCACTGTGCGACATTTAGAACTTACCTCGGGCTCCTTCATGGAGCAAACCTTGGACTGAGCCTTGTTCCTGACACCTTGTGGATCTCAGGCTTTCTTTTGCATTATCCAGAAATCCTGTTCCTTCTTGCTCTCCTGGAAATGCATTGTCCAGCTTCTGAAATCCTTCCTCAGCTCCAGCTCATGTCAGGTCACGGGACTCGGCTCAAGCCAAGCTCTCCGCTTGAAGCATTTACTGATCCATTTTTATGGTGCAGCCATCACATAAATACAGCATCAAGTTCTCCTTACGGCCATCTGGGGACTTGGTAGCCAGTCTAACAGCCCTGTTATTTTGATGTTAAATAGAGCAGTAAGAGAAGAGCAAAAACAAAAATCAAACCCCAGACAAAACGAGGTCCCCCCATTGTTAACAAGATTTCTGGAAATGATTTCCTTCCATCCACGTGCTGGCGCGACACCGGCCGCTCCCCGCTCCTCGCATCAGTAATGGCAAAGACCAAAAATCAATAGTGGGAAAGGAGGATCAATGCAAACAGAAATGGCAAGTTTTGTTTTAAAAGATTTTGGCAGAGGGGTTTTAAAAAATGATGCCATCTGCAGTATTTCTCTGCCTCGACAGCATGCGCTGTGGATAACGCCAGTCCCACATCAATAACATCTGCTAATGCCACTTTCTGAGCGGCGTAATCAATCCCGCCCAGCAGGCCCCAGGGTAGAAAAGTAAACTTGCAAACTGCACCCGCCGTCTGCAGCCCACCCGCCCTCACCCCAAAGCTGGCAGCCCTCACCCAAAACACCTGGCGAGGCCCTTGCTCGAGGCGCGGGGCAGAATGAGTCGGAGGGATCTCATCCCACAATGGTGCCCAAACCCATCATTGACTTTCTTTGCAGCTTGTCAGTCTTAAACATAACTGACAGTTTCCCAAAAGCAGCTTTGGACTCCTGTCCCCAGCTGGGACAAGGTGGCTCCTGTGCCATGGCAAACCCCCCACATCCCACCATGAGGATGGTCACCCAGGGACCCTGGCATGTCACGGGGGCGGAGCTGGGCTGTTCCTGTGCTCTGGGAATGCAGATGGGAGTGGGCGAGCCCATTTTGGTTTGGTCCATGAAATATTTGAGGATGTTTTCAGCACTCCCAGGGATGACAATGAAGGGTTCAGGGAATGTTTTACCACACTGGGGAGGGCACACAGCGCTGTGGTTCCTCCTAGATCCTACCCCAAGGAGAAAGCCTGCTTGAGGTGGCTCTTGCAGAAAACTTTTACCGATTCTTTCTGCATGAATCATAGGATGCGTTGGGTTGGAAGGGACCTTTAAAGGCCATCCAGTCCAACCCCCCTGCAGGGAGCAGGGACATCTCCAACTAGATCAGGTTGCTCAGAGCCTCATCCAGCCTGGCCTTGGATGTCTCCAGGGAAGGGGCCTCCACCCCCTCTCTGGGCAACCTGGGCCAGTGTCTCAACACCTTCTCTGTAAAGAACTTCTTGGAGGGGCATGCAGTCTCTTGAAATCTGCTGTGATTTGAACTGCCAGCCTCACCCATCACCCATTTTCCTGCTAGAACACTGCCTTTGCGTGACCTGGGTCTGTGCTGACCCCGTGCAGCTACAGGAGTGCTGGGAGAGCCGTGCCCGTCACGCCGAGCAGCAGCCCCTACATCCCCAAACCCGGACTCTCCAAATAAACTTAGCTAATGGTGCAGTTACGGGTGATTCCTTTGAATTTGATAGCAAAGTTCACCAGGCAGTTGCAGAACGGAGAGGGGACAGGAGCAGATGCATTTTCTCCTGGGGCCGGGTGGGCTAGTGGCCTTCAACATGCAGCCCTGTGAGCATCCATAAGGGCTTGCCAAAGCATCATGGAGATCAGGATAAATTGGGTAAAATAAAAGTGGTCAAAACACACATATTTGATAGATAATCACAGTATATGGAGGAACTGGTCTCCTGCTAGGCTTATCTGATACCCCTTTCTGCAGAAACACTAGGCTGGGGGGCTGGGGGAGGGTGAAGCCATAAAGTCCTCGTGTTAAAGGGAACATTTCATCCAGACCGAAAGGAATGACTTTTCCCCAGAGTCTGAAACGTGTTTAACAAATAGCATAATTCTTTTTAAAAAAAAGGTTTTACTTTTTGCAGACCTGAAAATAGGGATTTCACTTTGACAGACATTTTTAGCCAGATTGTGAGCATTTATTGCTTTTTCTCCACGTACAGATGAAGCAAATGCTCCCTTCAGAGTTGTTTGCTCTCAGCAGCGCAGAGCCAAGCAGTTGTTTTAATTAGAAGGTTTTCTATAGACAAGGGCATTTCCCTAATACCTTTTCTGCATCAAGGCTGAACAAAAAGGGAAACTTAGTGCAAAAACTGCTGAGAGTTATCCACAACAAATATAGCCCAAAATAAAGGGAAACATGACCAGGACCCAACCCAGAACCCAAGCTCCCAACCGCTTCTGCTCACCAGTAGCGTCGTAAATGGAAATCTTCGTCCATCCAGCAAGCAACTGGGTGTTCACCATCTCACTGCATCTCTCTGGTAGCAGCATTGCAGCAGCACAGGCAACGCATGACCTTAAAAGTCATGTTACTGCACAAGAACTATTTTGGCGCTTGCAGGAATTTGGGAAAAAGAGAGCAAAAAAGGAGAAGGAGAATGCCATAGTGAACTCGGTTAGATAAAGTTTAATTTGTCAAAGAACGGTTGAGGAAAAAGGCTGATGTATTCCAGCCTGTTGTATAGTCTATTACAGAAGCAATCTATTTTTGTTCTGCTATTATGCCGTGGAGAATTCATCTCTCTGCAACAGTAGAAGCGATAAAGAAAAAAATTGGCCCTTTTCCTGTAAATCAGCTCCAGTACTTTGGGGTGGGTTGTACTTTCTTTCCTCACAGCTGAATGCAAGCCTGTATATCCCCAAAGGAACCTCGCAGCAGAGGCCAAGGTGCTCTTGAAGATCAAGTGCAAAACTCAATGACCCAGGACAAGAGAACAAGTCTCAAAAATAATCAGCCTGAGCTGGCATCTGAACCGCAAAGTAAATCAAACACTTGGAGCTCTGAAAAGTTCAAAAGGCTTTAAAAAAGATAAAGTCACTTGCCACTGAGCTTCTATTTAGAGTCTCGATTATTTCATTTTTTTAAAAAAATACAAAGAAATACTTCCAGGGAAATTCAGCGTCATTGTTTGGAACAAGAGAAGGCCAAAATTCTCCATCTGAGAGGAGGACTGAACCTCTAGCTGCTAGAGGACACGAAGCCTTTGATGACAGCCAAGATGAGAGCATTCGATGCCTCCCGTACCAGAGGCGCTGCCACGCACATCGAGATGTTCTTACGTTTTGTAAGAACCATCTTGAAACAATTCAAAGCAAAAGCAAGCATTTTGCATTCAGCCCATTTGTGCAGTGATATCAAAAGCCATCCTAGAGCCAGAAATGAAGAAATGAGCTTTGGAAAATGTAGGGGGTTTTTTTCTTCTTTTTTTTTTTCTTTTGTATCGCTGGCAGGGGCCTCAGGGGTGGGCATGGTCCCCAGAGCATCACACAGTGACTCAGGGTGGCTGGGATGCTTCACCCTGAAAGATATGTACAGATGCACCTTCTGCTGGCCAGCAGCTGCAAGAAGCACACCCTGGACTTCAGGGAGACTTAAGGAACAGCTCGGACTTCAGGGAGATTTAAGGAGCAGCCCTTTGCCCAGAAATGTAAGCACAGGGTAGGACTACGGCAGGCTCGCCGATGCTGCTGCCCCTCACTGCTGGGAATGACTCTCCCAGGGGACACAACAGGCTCAGACCTCCCAGGATGGCTTCCTCTCCCAATTAATGCTAGAAAACAAAAAAACCACATTGCCTCTGCCCCAGGAGAAGACAAGCGATAGCAGGTCAGCGTGGTCAGACAGGCGGGGAAACCGAAAGAAATAACACGGGGCTTTGGTAAGAGTGCAAAACAGCGATATCAGCAGCCCGGCTCTCCAACCATGCCAGGCTGCTGTAGGTGTGCAAGGCAGTATCTAAACAACAGAGCCCCTGCAGCCTCCAGAAGGTCAGCCAGAAACCACACTTCCACTGCCTCCTGGGCTGCCAGCGGCAAGGGGGGCTCGCAGCCGGCCAAGCAAAGCCCCCACGTGCCGGCCAGCACGGGCTCTGGCTACCTGGAAGGCAGAGATGAGCATTGTTGGATTAATTTACCTTTTTTTTTTTTTTTGCTAGATGGCTGCTTAACTCATGGCAGAGCAGGGAAACTTCTTTGAGGAGGGAAAAGAGCCTTCTCCTGCTCAAGGCAGGCACCCAGCTGTTTTGGCACATCTGGCCAAACGCTGGATGGGGAAGGGTGGGGGAGGCTGCAAGGGGCTGCTCTTGGCGAGATGCAGAGGATGAAGTGGCCCCTGCGAGGCTTTGGGAAACTTTAACAACAAAAAGAGAAGTAGGGAGAAAAAAGAAAAAAAAGAGAAAGAAATCTGCAGGAAAAAGATAGAAAATGGAAAGGGCGTAGAGTATGAGACTAAAGCACAGGGTCCCCTTGTCCTCTCTCCCTCTGGGAAGGGCGGGCAGCAAGAGAGGGGACAGGGCATGAGTGGCCGGTGGGGAGGGAGCCACGGTCACTATTCTTGCTGCAGGGACCTCAAACATGCGACAAACTCTTCTTGCCACGCATGTCCCTTGGGAGCTGCCGAGCTGGCAGCATTCAGCAGCCTCATTTTACAGAACAAAGAGGGAAAAATGGGGAAAGCAGCCAAGAAGGGAGAAGCATCAAGGAGGGAGCAAGGCTCTAAAGCATCAAGTAAGGAGAAGACCCTCTGGTCCCTGTCCAGCCTTGGCTCTTCCCCGAGGCACCCAGAAAAGCCACCAGTTTGGTCACACAGGGGTTACGGCGATGCACTGTGCAGGGAGCATCCTCTGTGGAAAAGGATGCTGCTGTTTACGTGATTTATGGTGAGATACGATGATTTACAATAATGAATAATGAATTCCTACACATCTTAACTGGAGCCGCAGCACAAACCTGACACCCCCGAGGAGCGAAGTGCCTGCTTTGACTCCGTCTCCCCACGTGCACCTTTCCCCAGCGATACCTTCGTTCACGTTTAACATTTCTGCAGCACAAGGTGCCAGGAGCTCGGTCCAGCCGGGCTGGCCGGCTGCCCCCGCTGTGCTCCAGCATCCCACGAGACATCATGAGCCTTCCCTCCCGCCTCGGACATCTCAGTTGTCTTCTATGTTTGTTCTAAAAACACCCCGGCAGCCTCCTTCCGTCCTGTAGTTTTAACGTGCTTCTTATTTCCTGCATGTTGGCAATGCGCTCGGTGCTGCAGAGGGATCAAAGTGAGTTAGACCCTGCTCCCAAGACACTCAGCTGGAGGGGCTGAGGCAAGCGGGAGGTACCTGGAAACACCAAGCAGAGCAAACTGCCTCCAGACAGACCCTTCAGTCCTCCCCAGGGGCTGCTGAGGGCCCTGGAGGTGGCACAAGCCTTGAGTCCTTGCTGGCCACCCAAGAGCCCCATGATGACGGTGATGATGGCAATGGGCACAGCTCAGGTGGAATTCCCACATCATGGGTCAGATGGACAGGTAGAAACCTCCCCAGGGAGCTGCAAGCCTTGGTCCCATGTGGGGTGATTATTTATTGACTGCTGTTAATTCAATTCTTGTGGGAAAGAAGGAGAAAAGCAACCAAGAAACCAAGGGGTTTTGGAAGACACCCAGGTTCTCATGTTCTGGCCTTCCTGCAAACAGCCCCGGAGATGGTTTTGGTGGTAGCTGCTGGAGCTGAGGCTGTTCCTTAAATCTCAGGGCATATTTTTGAATATTTTTCTGAGTTGACTGGGTTGTAGCATCCCAATTTGCATTGCAGACATTTCACACTTTTGCTCCGTGTTTTCCATTTTTTGCTTACAAACATTTGGTGGAGTGAAAACAGGCATTTTTGAGCCACACTAATTTTAATCTAATTTCAGACAGGTTGGTAAGGTAAGGTCAGCATTCTGTCAATGACAAATTTAATGAAAATAAAGGTCCAGACACCAAAATGTTATGGAACTGGATAAGGCTTTTTGACTGCTGTCATTACAATTGATAGTTCTATTCAGTCACTTGAAATTTTATTGATTTTTTTTTTCCAAGCACTCCACCTTAAACTTATTTTTCATTTCAAGAAATCAATACCATGGATCCTTTGACACAAGGCATGCAGTATTCTGCCACAATATATATTTCATGATGGAAGGAGCTGGGATTTTTATTATTTTTTTTTTTCCCACTCACTACTTTCATCATGAAAATAAACTGAAAATCTCAGTTACCTGTAAAAATACAAATCTGGAGAAAACTTCCTGCCCTTGATTCTCTGCACTAGATCACCTGTGCTGTTGTCTGCCATGGAGATTTTTTTCCCAAAGCCCTTCTGCTGGGGAAAGGCAGAGCTATGAATGTGCGATGAGGTTCATCTAACAGCTCTGGTAAGTGGAAATTTTTTTCTTCTTCTTCTCTCTGTCTTTTTCTCTTGGTTTTGTTTTTTTTTTTTTTTCCTCTCAATTCTGCTTTCCTGGGCACAGGTGGAAAATCTTATCTTGCAATTTCATCAGTAGAATGAAAAAAACACAAACGGGTTTTGCTTGGGCAAAGGCTCTGGGCTGGAGCGCCGGGTAACGTAACATCACTGCAGTGAAGGCAGATGCTCTCTGGGTACACAATGGGTAAAAAACCACAGGGGGTGTTGAAGCCTTATCAGGGATGGGTCTCCATGGAGCTCCCCGGTGAGACAGATGGTGGGCGAGGAGCCTGGCCCACCAAGGACACCAGTTTGTTGACTGTGGGGCTCTGCACCACCTCCCTCTACAAAACCACACTTTCAAGCCCACCTACGGCCGCCCTGGGCTGGCCTTTCAACACCCACCCGGCCACGCCGCGCCGACACCACGGACAGATTGTACAATGTGAGCTCAGGTGACGCAGCACCGGTAAAATCTGTGGGTTTGGGCAAAACGTGAGCAGCAGCAGAAGGCGCTGCCCTTCATCACCAGCCTTGAGTGGCTCTGACGGTCACCTTCGCTCTTCCCATTTGATGGATGAGAGACAGACACCCAGTTCCTAACTTTCACATCATGTCTCCACACTACATTTTTCCTAGTAAATGTACAATTTTTAAAGCCTAATCTGTGCTTGAATAATTCCCACCACTTTCCTCTGTCAGGAGAGCTCTAGAGAACAGAAAATGCACGGTCAAATCCCTTCTCAGCCCCAAGGAGATGACCCTCCTGGTCAGCTGAGGTCCTTAGAAACACCCTGTGCTGTGGATCCCACTGTCTTTCCGACTGATAAATAATTTAATTCTGGGTGTTATGAATCCCTGGCTTTTTATGAGTATAGAAATTTATTACAAGTACAGAAAGTCTCACCTTTATAAATAATTAAAGTTGGTTACACACAATGACTTCAGTGAATGATCTGAAATTTAAGTGAAAAAAATGCAGTATTTGTCCCTCTTTTTCAGAAAAAAAAGAAAAGTGAGGGAGTGATGACAATGTAAGAGCATACAGGAGGGGGGGTGAGCGGACTACATCTTTCTTCTGAGTATCTCTCTGACCCAATGGATTTCTGACTACAGCTCTGTAATTTCGAGGTAAATTAATTCAGTTCCGAGAGAAGCAGGAGAGGAGGAGGGAAGCTTGCAGTCAGCATCCGCATAGGTGCAACAGGTATAAAAAGACAATATCCAGCATCCATATCTTATTACACCCACCACTAAACCAGAATGCTATTAGCAGTCGGGACACAACAGAGAGCGGGAGGGGAGATAAAGAAAGAAAAGAAATCAGGATTGATGCTTTCGTCCTGTATTTGTTATCTTACCGAAAACAGCAGCAGAATACAAATCAACCCACCCCACACACAGGAGGGTGGGACCCTTTGAGACTCTTGTTTTATGGCTGAAATAAATTTAGTTGTTGGGGGATGAAAGGCTCTATAAGTGTTAAGAAAACCTAACCTTTCACATGCTTTTTTTCTCCAGTTAAGAGCTTTCAGAACAGAGACTGGTGTGAAGGGAAACGCCAACAGTGGCTCTGCAAAGGACGGTCAAAATTTTCCCCTTATCAGAAGAAATGCTCAGATAGATTTTTTTCCACTCCTTTCATGGCATCTCCTTCCTGGAGACGACAGCAAAATGGCACATAAGGAATTGTTACTCATTTGGGAAAAAAAAAAAAAGAAAAAAATTTTTAAAAAATATTGTAAAAGGGAAGTGAGCTGGCTAGGGAAAAGTACGTGGGCAAAAGTGGAAAAACATACGTTTTCAAGTTTCAGCAGAGCCTGACAGTCTGCTTCTTTCCAGTCTGCAGTTCTCCACCTGAGAACAGAAGTTTATGTGCACTACAGACCAAATCAGCATCTGTTACACTTCTGAGGGAGTCTGCATCTTCCTGAGACCATAAAAACATGGCAGGCACCAGGCTGGCCGAGCGATCCCACCGCACCGCCACCATCCCCTGCGCTGCGCTAGCAGTGTTGCCAAGTTATTGCCCACGTTACGATACACCTTGAAAAGCCAGAGAGATTTCACAGCTACCTACACGCTGGACACAGTAGAAAGAGCTGAAGTTGAAATGAAAAGCTCCCTACCATACTCCCTGTTTCATATCTCTTGGAGATTAACATACTACGCGGACAACTTCTCAGGCGTGTGCCCTTTGCTAGAATATATCGATTTGTGAGGTGGAGTCAAGAAATAAGTCATTATAATCACTTGTAAGCACACAGCCCTTAAATTCCCATCGCAGCAAATACCCCAGAGCAACTGGGATTGTTGGGGTTTCCAATTACACCGTGCCCAGATGGTGATGTCTCTGTGAAATCAAACCACACTCCAAAGCGAAGGGCACTTCTCAGATGGGTGATGAAATTCTTAATTATGCAGCATCTACCGCAGCAGTACTAGGGAGAAGCAAATTCACTTACAAATTATGCACATACATCAAAACCACCCTCTGTTTCAGAGACAAATGCCCAATCAATCCGATCTATTTTGCCATCTACAGCAGACGCTGCATCAGGCTATTTTATAACTATAAATTTTAGTATGTCTTTCCTCGCTGGAGTCAGTCAACTTGTGATTATCCAGACTCGGGGAGGGAGCTGAGCTAACCCCAATAAAGTAAAGCGCGGTCAAACAAAACCAGTGTAAATCATATTGTGAAAATAAATGTTTTGTTTTCTATATTAATCTTAGTGAAAACTAGAGTGACAACGTAGAAAAAGGTCAACGATGGGAATAAAAGTGTTTTATTTTTGGTGTAACACGGTTCGTTCGCAAACGGATAATCTGCCCACACATAATTAAAAGTTGACAGCGTCTGTGTTGTGAGCTAGGTGAGAGATTCAGGGAAAAATCAAAGTTGATTTTATTTCAGTCTTTGCTAGGACTCTGCTGCCGGGACCAGGTGATGGATTAAGACGGAGCTGGGATGCAATTCACAGCTCTGTCCCCTGGGCAGCCTTTCTGGGGAAAGGAGAGCAGCGATGGAACAAGTGTAATCCTGATTGCTTGGCAAAATGTAACGTGCTTGCAAAACACAAGGGGCAGGGCCACAGACAAGAGTTTAAGTAAAACCAGTTTGTGAGAAAAAGATCTATTCCTAAGTTGAAGTCGAAGCTGCAGCTGGTGCCCAGCCAGGTGGGGACCAAAGGCGACGGTTTCATTGGGAGAATCAGGTAAAAGCAACCATCACACATCTCTTCTGGTGCTATGGTGTGCACATACAGGAGAGGCAGATAATGGTTAGAAGAAATTCTGTGCATTCAGTAATCATCCTTTTCTGTACATTCAATAATCATCCTTGCAGAGATTTGATTCCCTATTACATCGTTCTGAATTATATTAGAGGTAGCACACAGCATAAAGATTGGGCTCCCTCATTCTTTTATGCCTCTAAACCCAGCTGGAATGCTAGAAAACAATAAAGCTCCTTTTTCTTTTTTTTTTTTCTCCCCTCTTTACTTAAAGGAAAAGGTGCTTAATAGTAGTTTTAAGATTAAGAAGGAAATGGGTATTTAAAAAAGAAACGTATTCTCTTGTGTCACTATGAAAAGCTGTTTCATTATTGCCTAGAACCAATGGAAATAAAGCCAGCATGTCATCAAATCCTTAATACAGCATTAGATCTAATTGAATCTTTTGCATCTATTTTTAATGAGGAGCTCGTTTGTTTAATGTGATGGCTACATAATTATGAGTATGAGTTTGTTCTCTACTTGGGACATATTGGTTCTAATGCAACGATATTTAATTACTATCTCTCAAGGAATGAAAAGAAACAAGCTGCCAAGCTTGAAAATACAGTGATTTATTCCTTGCCCACTGGACTGAGGAGCCTGCACCCCATGTCCCTGTATTGTGTCCCTCAGGGATGAAGCCTTTCATCTTGGGTTTCTTCACCAGCATCTAGTGTATGGAAACCAGCCCGACACCCACACATGCAAACGTATTCCTGGGTAAGATTTTTCTATACAAAGAATTAAAAGCCTCATATTAAGCGTGTAAGAGCGAGCAACAGGAAGAAGGATGCAATCCAGCTGTTGAAACAGCAGCACACATCAGGAATACACATCTGTTTTCATAGAAACAGCATCATTTGTTTTTCTTGCAGCCGAGTCACCCTGTTTCTGTCTTCTCCAGTGCCCAGAAATGGTTTTAAGAAGCCACCAAGATTCCCATTGGGATCTGCCTGTCCCGGCTCCTGTCCCCCAGGCCCATGATCCCACAGGCTGTCCCTGCCGCATGTCACCGTTCAGCATCTTCTGCTCCGCTCTGCTCCGGCAGCTCCTCGTTGTGGCGGCAGCTGACAGGCGTGGAGGTGAGGGAATTACTGCTGGCAATAACGCCTGCAGCAAACCCAGCCTTCTCGCCACGCTTTGTTTTAACCAAACTCGCTCTGCGTGAAGGGATCGATCCCCTGTAAATCCTCTCCCCCGCGCTCAGGCTGAAGAGCAGCTCTGAGACCTCAAAACCTGTGGGTTTCACCTCTTTGCGCTTCAATCACAGGCGCCGGCTCCCCGATAACATTAATAAAACCCCTTAAAGATGCAAATAGCAAGCCGTCACCCTCGATCCAACCCTGCCTCACAGGGAACAGCTTATGCCCCTTGACTTGTCCTCTTAAACTAATATCAACATATATATTTTTAATAAAAATGGCTTTTCTGGTATTTTTGCAGAAGGGCTGCGTGCTGTGCCTTACCCTCGCACGAGCCGCGAGCACGAAGGGGTTACCCGGCCGCAAGCGCTCCACGCAGCGGGGCTGAATGCGGGTAATTTCTCACCCAGCCAATTTGCCATTCTCTCTCTTTCTGCCATCACTCTTCCCTTCGGTGTAAGCCTCCCTCGCACGCAACCCCATCAGTAACGCTGAGCCGAACGCAGAGCTTTGTCTCAAAAAACCAGCGGTGGAGCCTCTCTGCTAACGCTCAGCCAGCTCTCTCTTGAGCTGAACGACTATTTGGGGGCTGGTGGCCATAAGGGAACCCCTTAAAAAATGCATAGTTTTCTTTAACAACGTATCCTACCTACTCTGTTCCTGGGCTACGGCAGTGGCACAAGTTAATTGCAGAGCAATCAGGGAATAACATCACTCCATTGACATGAATAACTGCAGATTTACCATCATTTCCAGCAGAGCTACAGCGCAGTCCCCACAAATAACTATACAATTGACTTATATAAATCCTGTTACTGTCCTTCAAATGTTTTCTAGATAACAGGAGGCATCATTACAAGGGATTTCAGAGGTACGCATTATCAAAATTGAAGATTTATGGTTCAGCCAAAGCCAGAAATCTCATTGACATTACCGAACCAGACCTTCCTACTTTATTTACGCAAGATAATGCGACTCATTCGTAACTCAGGCAATTCTTCGCCCAAATGAGGTAAGAAGGATTTAGCCAGTGAAGCACCAGTGGATGTCCACAGCTCCAGCTTTCTTATGGAGTTGCACAAATGGCAACCCCAGGGACATCCAGAGTGGTAGCTTCGCATCTTTGGACAGGAGAATTAGTAGCTAGGAAAAAAATCTATACAGATTGAGGATGCAAATGTCTAGGGGGAAATAGGGCTGACAAAAGACATTTTTACCATTCTCATTATTTGCTCCAGCTTACAACAACACTGGAAGTATTATTATTATTTTTTTTTTAAGTTGCATATTTTGGCCTTCCGGCTGCAAGAAAGGCAGAGTACAGAGGGAGGAGAAGGGACATCACAGACTAAACCTCCAGCTTGGGCTGGCAGCGAACCACGGCGCTCAAATGCCCGAATAACCCACAGCGAAGAGAAGATTAGACAAATGAACAATAAAACTGACTGTTCCATCTTGCCCTCAATGGATGGGAAAGTAATGAAAATCTCATGAAAGATAAATGGTAAAGCTAGTTTAAAATGGGCTTAATGAAAGCAAAAGAGGATGAGTGTTCATTCCAGGCTGCTGATTTATATTTTCTATATTTTAGTCCTCATAACCAAGTTCTGTCTCGTTAGCCATTAGAAGTTTAATACGGGGTTACACGTTCAGTCAAAATCCAAGCAGCTTTTAATACTTTGAAGGAGCACAATGCTGCATTTTGAAGGATTTGCAAGGGCGTCCTTGGCTGGATCCTTGCATATTAAAAAGTGATCTTCAAACCCAAGTTTTTCTTGTGGGATGGGGAATAATTCAAACCACCGCTCCCTTTTTTTCCTTCCATTGAACTTGGTATAATGTAAAATTATACCAAACTTGCAACAAAAGGAAGGGAGGTTTGTAAAGAATTAGCTACAAAATGAGTGGCTCTTGTGAAGATGAAACATGCTCCAAAATTAGCTGAGGGTTGTTTTTTTTAATTCTATATTCTTTGTCTTTCAGTTGCTCGCAGATTCTAGAAAGAATGAGCTAATTTTCTCCCGCTTCTTCCTCTCAATATTTTTCCACAGTATAAATAATACATAACAATTGGTTTTATTTGGAAAAAGTGGAATCTGCCTTGGTGTCAGAGCCAGGGTGGAGGCAGCCACGACGTGGATGAGGGTTACGCACTGTGACAAAACCCTTGTGTTACACGGTGAGGACCACGAACCAGCAAACCCATCCCTGGCTGGATGTGCTGGAGGAACATCAATAAAGGGATGCGTGACGTTTTCAATGGGCAAAAGTAAGCAAAAGCCCTCTAAAAAAGCAGGAGGCACAAGACAAATACAGCCCAGGCTGCCCACACCGCCGTGGCCAGTGACTCAGCACCGAAACCCAGCCTCTCCTAGACCCCACCAGACAGCGCAGTCTCCTGTGACTCATCCCCAAAACAACAGCGAGGGTGCCAAAAGGCGAGCGGGACAATGTGACAAAGGTACAACACGGTCAGGGTGAGACCAACCCACCCGCTTCCCAAAGGAAAGGACAGCAATTTTAGGTTACCACTACTGACCTGGGCTGGACACAGCCTTGGGAGTGAGCAGGTCTTCATCTCTTGCTGCTGCAATGGCCAGCCAGGTGCTAATTAGCTAATAGGAATAAGCTAGTATGTAACAGCGATTGGCTAATTAGCTAATAAGTAATTTAGAGCACTGGAGCCCCTGTGAGCTCCCTGGCTGCAGTGAGAGGATATGGAGCCAGATCTCTGTAGATTGACAGCAACGCCCTTGATCTTTTTAGCTGTATAAACAAGTAAACAAATAAATTACACACACACGCTTTCTTTCAGAAATGGATGGGAATTTTCCACACCCGCTGCCGAAGGTTTCCTCCCATCCATGTCCCCAGGACTCCTACATAATGTGGGATCCTGCTCCAGCCGCTGCTCGCATCCCTGAATCTCCTCCTCCAGGCTCTGCTGCCATAAAGCAGCTGCCAGTGCTCAGTGGCTTTCTGCACCAGCGGTCTTCTCATGAGCAACACTGATTTTTCTTTCCTTAGCAACTGAAGACGCAGGGCCTGACTTCAGTCAATTGATTTTGATGGGGATCGCATCCACTTGCAGAGGGAGGAATTGGATGCGCCGAGGGTGTCTCAGTCCCTGAATGAACAATTGTATGAACAGCAAGGACGCAAAGGCAACAGATTTCGGGCTGTCGCAGGTAGCAGTAACAGTCAATCACCTGCATGAAATGACTGCGTTACAGTAAATCCTCCCGCTCCGTGAAGTGAAACCATCCTGTTCCCGGCCTCTTCAGAGTCAAAGCAGCAACTCGTTTCTCCATGAAACTCAGCTGGCCTTTAGTTTCCCCTGGGAAAACACATTGCACGGTAACTTCACAATCCGTGATCAAAACAAAGGAATGCAACCTTGGCAAAGCGAGTGCCTTTAGATGTAAATTCCCCTGGTGCCCGCTCGCTGTACCACACTCTTATTCTGATGCATTAGGATTTATAAACCATAAACTGCTTCCGCCGGCTGTATATTTCTGTAGGGGCTTGACCTCTCAGCCAAGAGCTCGGTCCCGTGTCAAAGCTGCGGCAGAGGAGCGCCCAGAAAACAGCCCCACCACCGCGTCCCGTGCGCTGGAGGTGACCCCTGTCCTCTGACAGCCGTGCCAGGCTGTGCAGGGCTTCTCTGGGCACAGCCACATCCCAGCTGATCAACAGATGTGGGGAATGTGGCCATGGGTGTCCTACTGCCCTATGATGGGTTTTCTGGACACTTTTAACCCTAAAACCACAGTGGGTGTGACCAGGAGGCTCCTGCACACCACCAGCAGGGCAGCCAGTTGAGTGCCCTCTTCTCCAGCCCCGGGGGTTTTCCTCCCTGGTGCAGGAGGAGCAAATATATTACCCTCTGTGGCAAATGCCAGCCAAATAAACACAGGCGCTTTTCAGGGCCTGATGAGCAGGGCACATCTCTTCCCGGAGAATCATCTCCCAGAAATCGACATATAACATTGAAAGACAAATGAGAATGAAAAGGCCTCTCAAATTTAATAGCCTCCATGAATTACACTGCCTTTCGTCTACATGGACTGTCACTCTTTCCATTAGAGAGTCACTGTCATCAGTAATCCATTTTAAGATTTATAGACGTGGAGATTTATAGACTTAACTGTTCTTATCTGCTTTTTTTCCCCCATGCATCTCCATGGGCCCCCAAAAGGTGGGATTCTGTCCAAAACCTCTGCCCTGCGTCTGAAAATATAAACTCGTGATGGGATGGCAGGCTTTTGAATTGGAAGCCAACAAAAGTAATAAAGCTGATAAGGATAGCAAGGATGACAATGTAGTGGGGGGAGGGGGGGGGGAACGATGATAAGGACGAGAAAGGATAAAAGATGAGCAGGAGAAAATAAGACAGGGATAATCCAGGTTTTAATTTATTTTTCACAGATTCTCACTCTATAAATTCCATAATTTCCTGAAAGAAAGAAAGAAAATAATTAGGTTACTTTCCCTCTTTGGTCATTTTTTACTTAAGTGAAAAAAAAAAACCCCCAACCCTGGATCCTTGAAGTGAATATATTCAGATCCAACTTTTGCATCCAGGAAGGCCACTTTACAACGCTCACAATAAAGAATATACTCAGGTGGGAGTATACTGACATTACAAAGTCTCTTCAAACAGCTAGAGGAATTTTTAGTATAGATGAGCCTCAAGCTACCTGCTTTGCATATTTTTATCTGATTCTAGTGCAGTCGCACAGTTTGTTCTGATAGTAATTGAATACCCAGATGTGGATTAATACCGCCAGCACAAAAGAATTTGAATATGTTCGTGCTGCTTGAAACCAGTCTGTTTGCATGTGCAACTCAATACTGAGTAAAACTGCAAATACTGACGTGACTTAGAAATCAAAGTACTATTCAAAAGCTTCTAACTCACTCCGAGCCTGGTTCTGGCATGTGTGTGTGAGAAGCAGATCTACTTATCCTCACTCCATTATTCCACATATTACACTGACAGCAGGGGTTGGAACTAGATGATCTTTAAGGTCCCTTCCAACCCCGACAATTCTATGATTAACTCTAAAAAAGTAGTATTGGACAAAATTCCTTAGGTAACCTTTAAAATGTCTGTTCCCACTAAGTATCACTCGGTATTTTTGTACGTGCTTGTCTGTAAGGAGAACTAGGACAAATCTTTTTCTAGGTTTTGTTGCTATGTTAAAGAAAGCTGCTATATTTGGTGAGGTACCGAAGAAAATGCTTTGGTACAAATGTCTACGGTATAAACCAAGGGAAGTCTACAGGCAACATTATCTGTGTATATTAAAAATAAGGCTCTCTTCCCAAATGCAAATTTGCTTAAAGAACACTGAACTGTGGGGACCGAATGCGTAATGCATTCTAATTAGCTTCCTCTTAATCATAGCTATTACCACGGGCTATCGTCATATTGGAAGCTGTGTCTGCGCTGATCCTTTACAACACGCACATGTGACGGCTGTCAAAGTAATTATCAGCACAAATTTCACCTTCTATTTGTATTTTCTAGTTCGAGACAGAGCGAAACTTCAGTGGTGGATTAATTTGGCCGTGCTCTCCGGGAAAGGCAGATCAGTGCTAGGACTCATTTTAAATCGATCCTACTCAAGCTCTTGAGCAGATAGGGTTACGACCCACGAATTCAAGAGCTGGCTTCCTGCGCTCTTATGTATTGCAGCGGAAGGAAACCACGAAGCCAAAGCTGTTAGAGACTCCTCCTCGAACAAATAGTTTCCTAAATAAGTGCCCTGGGCTCATTGCCTTTAATAATCCCTTGGTTGAATGCCATTAATATGCATGTATTTTCCTCCCAACAGCATTGTTCTCTTGCAAAACAGTTTCTATACAGGGTCTTTTCTGCATGCCACCTTTCACACGGCACAACAGCTATTTGAGAAATAAAATTCAACAGGGCAGAACTGCAAATGATGTGAGTGTAACCTGTTTACACCTCTCTTGTCCCATCTTTAAGGTGACACTGAACAGGGGTCACCTCATGGAGCAACATCATTATGGAGACCTTTGCAAAGAAGCCGGGTGCTCATCTACAGCCAAATTCTTCCTCTCTGGGAAGCATATTGCTGTATTTTGAGCACCAAGGGGATGTTTGTGGTGTTCCGTGAGGTAAGAAAATGTAGAGTAGTAGAGCAGTAATGTAGCGTAGAGCTTGCTCACCCTGCCAACACCACTCTTGTGTGAGAAGGGGGGCTGTGTGTGGTGGCCTCCTCCTCCTCCTCTACCTGAAGGCAGCTGTTTGAAAGTGCACGAACTGCACTGTTAGAGCATCTTCCCAAACCCATGGATCTCGCAGATACAGAAGGGAAAGACACATAGTAGCTGGAAGCACAGAAGTTACCTGCAGCTGCTCCAAAGGTGCTTTCCAGGAGCTCCTGCGTGAACTGCTGGAGCACAAGGAGCTCCTCGCTGGCTGCCCCGTTGTGCAGGTGAAGCCATCGGACACTGTTAGATGTTCCCACTTGGATCCACAGCAGCAGAAGAGGCTGGAGCAGTAGTTTGGGAAATGGCCTCTCTCCTTCCCCATCTCCCTCGCTTCAAATGCCCCAAAAGTCTCTGGGCAGGGCCAGTTGTGCTGCAGACCCCGGGGAGGCAGCAGCCTCCGTGTCCGTCTGAGAGCTCGCAGAAGAGCACCGTGATCGGGTATTAAACACATCCGCAAACAAAGCAGATGATTGAAAATGCCATTTCGCAGCCGCCTGGCAGCAGTTGCCACCCTGACAGGGAGCAAGGCAGCATCAGACCGCGGCAGAGCCCAGACCTCATTTTTTACACACACATCCCCTCTACTTTAGGTAGTGATTTAGAGATCAGAGGAACGACTTGACAGTTTAATATTTAAACAATTTGTTTCCTGTTTAGACCATCACGTTAATGATCTGTGTGTCACAACAATAATCAAGTGGGGTGGAAACTCGCTTGCAATTAGCCACTTCTCCTGTCACAGCCTATAGCATATCAGGCCCATGGCTTCTAATTTTAGCCAAACGCTCTCTTTAAAATCTAATTTACATTCTGTTTTCCCCCCAAAAGCCACAAATACCTGTGTTCTCCATGTCTCTGTATATAAAGCCTCCTGACTGACAGGAGATGAGTCTGTGACAGCCCCTGCTACAGAGCTGGTCCCGTCTCTCCTCCTTGGCCACCCACCCTTGGAGCTCCCTGTTCCCCTGCCACGATGCCCGGACGGCTGCGGTCCTCTCCCTGCTGTCCCGAGAGAAAGACATTTCATTTCTGGGTACCACACGGAACGAGACACTTGCCAACCCCTCACAACTTCTGTCCATGCACCACAGAGTATCCTAAAAATGTTGACGAAAGACACAGCTATTTCAAAATTTTGAGTATCCATCAGGGAAAACAGCCATAAAATTATATATCCAGGCTGCGTTTGAACTATTCAAGTGGTGAGGAAATAGTCTGAGTGGTCCTGCTGCTGCTCCACAGCCTGTACTCAAAACCAGATTTAAGCCTCTTGCACTAAAATACCCTCCTCTTGCCCCTTTATTCTCCCTCTTTAATAATCTGCATTGTGTTGGTATTAATCCCAGCCAGAGGCCTGATGTGCTGGAGACTGTGCGTACAAAGCCAAGACCAGTGCCCTAAAGAGCTTTAAACCTCACTTTAATTTTGGTGCAAATTATGTAAAACAAAGCGTTCACAGCACTGGGGAATTTCTTCAGGAATATGAATGATGTTGAAAAACAGAGCTGGGCTCTTTTCCTTTCTTTAAACAAAAGCAAACCAATAACCTCGCCTCCACCACCAGCTTTTACCAAGAGCAACCTGCATCATTTTTACAACAGCGGAGAGTTTTTGACTGATTGTGCTGCGCGTCTGAAATCTCAGCTGTGCTGTGGTGGAGACCCGAGTAACAACATCCCCAGCGCCGCGCTGCCTCGCACCTCTTCAACGTCTTTATTAACGACGGACAGCCGAGCCCCTGCCGCTCGCGGGCGCTTACCACCGGATTTATGGCTAACTTCCAGAGCCTTTCCTACTACTCTTAGTTTATTATAACAACAGTGTTCATACATGAGCGTTTCAGGTTAGGAAGGCAGCACCCCGTCCGCTAGCATTGCAGCAGACCAAGTCTATTAAAGCTCTACCAGTTTGGGCAGCCAAAGTCTCAGGGAGGTGACTCTCTTCCAGCTAACAAGCTGTCAAAGTTGCTTTTTTAGCCCTTGTACAGTGGAAGTTGCTTTTTTTAGCCTCTGCAAAGTGTTTATCATGGTTGTAAGGGAGTAGTTTGCATCTGGCCACTGGCTCTTGCGAGGCATCCCCGGGAGGGTGGCTGCAAACGCTCGCTTCTGCTGAAGTCTGAGCTAAGCCCTTCCGCCTCCCACCAAGTCACCGCAATTCAGCTTGCAGAGGGTAATCTCTTTTTCCAGCATGATTTGATTGAATCTAAACCTTCCCGAGATTCCCACCTCAGCTCCTGCTTTCTGTTAAATCTAACTGCGTTCTCTTGAGATTTTTTTACTCTTGCCCCAAACTGTACTGAAGGGCCGGCGGGCTCCGAGAGAGAGATGTCCCCAGGGGACCTCAGACCATCCCCACACCAGAAAAGATGTGAAAAACCCAAGCTTGAAGAGCAAAGCCTGTAGCTTTCAAAGCCTCTGCACAGCCTGATCCTACTATATACCTAACGAGAGAAAATGGAGCAGTTTCCTTCTCTCTTGGCATCCCTCCCTGGTGTACCACCGCAGACATGGAGCTGCAAGAGCCTCAGGGGCCTCCTGGAGAAGAGAAGGGGAGGGAGTGAGCTGCTCCCTGGAGACAGGCATCAGGAAGCAAAGCCCTCGCAGCTGGTAAGGGCTGGCAGCCTTGTCCTTCGCCATCAGTGCACCCAAAGCACAGGCTCGCTATCAGGTAGCATCACTTGAAGGTAATTTGTTCTGTCAAATAAGACTTTTGGACTGATTCCCTCAACCAGCGCGGTCAGGGATGGTACCTGTCTCCCCTTCCTTTGTTATACTCCGTGGTGTCTTACTCCAGCCAAAGTACATCGGTGAGACCACCTCACCCCTGCCTTGTCCCACCTGGATCAGCCCTGAGCTCCACTCCGAGTTGCGGCAGGCATGGAGGACGGCAGCGATAGGAAACCATCCGGGGAAACTCGCTCACGGGCAAGGCAACAATAGCCAAGGCCCGTCACAGTTTATCTGTAATTACATTTTCCAGCTGTATTCAGAATTAAAAAGTCATACACATTTTAATATGGTCTAATAACAATCACTGGGTGAATCTAAACTATTTAATAGTAATTTATCATTTCCATTCATTTTTTTAGCCATTCTAATAGAATTTATTAGTAATTTTTTATTAAATTTGACAAGGTGATAACAAAAGGCTATAGAAAAGTATTCACCTTTATTATAGTCTATAGTACTTTTCCATCAAGTTTAATATGGACTCACCACTCCTAATAATTAAATGACAACACTTCTGCTGAGACTATTCAAACCTTATAGTTCTGCCCTTTTAAGAACAGTCCTTCCTTTCACATTTATGTTCTACTCCACTCTTCTTCTGTGGTTTTGCCCACCAATAAGGTACATTTGCAGAAATTTAGGGACGTCTTCTCTTTGTCCCCAACTACTACTGGATAGTCTATAGTAAAATACAAAATAAAACCTACTGATCAAGACAATTCTAAAGCTGTCAACATATTTTGTTCCCTAACTATATATCCAAATCATCTCAAAGGTATTGCAGTCTGCTCTTGGAGCTGATAAGCCATTTAATGTATTATTCTGGTGACAGACAAGCTGGGATTTGCTACAAGCATTTTTATGATTCAGTAGTTTTCAGAGAGACTAGAAAACTAAGCAGCAGATTTACACCATAACAAAATAAAAGCAGAGATCTCATCTGCCTGATGAATGACTAAAGCAGCTTTCATCTGCGGATTTTCAGCTAGTTTGCCTGAAGGTGGAGAACGTATTGTTTGGGACGAGATAACGGTACCCTCAGGCTATAATCAAATGCCATGTGCTGAAGACTGTACACACGCAGGGGGTAGAGAGACTGTTAACTCTGGGCCAGTTTCCATCTAAGCGAGACGTGGAAATGCCATAAATTTGGAAGACAAAGGAGACTCGAGGAAAAGAGAAATGCTATGTGCATGTATATGGGCTAATCAGCACGTCTGCACCAGCGGCCGTGCCTGGCTGCCTGCTCTGCTCAGCCAGTTGGCTCTTTGGTGAGGGTGTCACAGCAGATGTGGGTTTTTTCAGGAAGAAATAAATGCAAGGACAACGGCAGCTGGAAGGCCATTACATACATAAAATTTGGCATCAACAGGCAGGCAGATATAGTATTACTGGCTGCCTTATTCCTTAGCAAAGAGATATTAGATAATGCCTCCCTCTCTGCCAAGCAATGAGTCAGTTGCTGAGATAAGGGGATTGCTCTGGCCTCTGGACTTCCATTCTCCACATCTGAGCAGGGATCACGCCAGATGGCTTCCAGCAGCGGCCAACTCCAGGGGCCAACTTCGCTAACAAACGCTTAAACCGTGTTTGACACGGGAAGGCAAGCAAGTCAGGTTTCACCCATGCATTTGAGAAGGACACAAGCACTAATAACATGGGAGTCCGTCTCTGGGGACCAAGGGCCGCATTCAGCCCACTTGCCACGGAGGGTCAGCCAGGTGGTTTTGAGCTAAAATGCCATAGGTGGTGTAAGAGTGATGGAAAATTCATACCGTCCCAAAATCTTCTTATTCTGCCTCTCCATCACCTCCAATCTTTCATCCCCCTCTGCTAGGACTTCATCTCGACCCTATCAAAAAACCCACAAAAGTCAGTTCCTCTCCCCGCAGAGCAAAGGGCGGTGAGGACACGAGGCACTGTCAGATCTGAGTCCACAGACCACACGCAGGGTCTTCTGAGGCCAGTGGGAATACTGGAGAGAACCAGTGATTGCATTTTCTATGCACGGACACTTTGGTGCTTTCCATATGGTTTTTAAACCATGAGTAATGCCAGCTTCCAATGATTTGTCCTGTACTTGAACCTTGCTCACAGTCTTCCACTTGCTTTGCCGTGAACATGATTTTAACAAAGCCATTTCAACCTCTTAGTTAATTTGTTTCTGAGGCCTTTCTCTTTCAGAGTGTGTAATTAAACTAAAAGAGCCTGGAAAAGCCCCTTACAGTAAATAATTTACAAGTTCCTCCCTGGGGGCATTTTTTAATTATAACTCCACTGGTCAGATCTTACTGAATACTCCGAGATAGCATTCCCTGCTGAGATCCTGAAATATAATTAACTTATTCCTTTGGTAATGGTATTTTTCCTCAGCCTATCCATTTCTTATGCAGGGCAGGCAGATTTGTTTATAAACAAAGTAGAGATTGATAGACGCTTTGTCATGAGAATAGCAATAATGGCATTCACTGCAACAGACGGGGGCACGTCCAGTTGAGGAAAGATGATAGTGTTTTGAAGCAATTTTTATAAATCCTACCCTGACAATCCAGCATGGAGAGATACAAGAGAGCAACCAGACAGCCCCGATTCCTCTCCTTCTTGGCAGCCTGCCTTGCTCCCCAAGTGCCATTTTATGCATAGCAAACGTAAATAATTCTGACGCACCTACCAACCCCCTAACCTCTGTGCTTCAGAAACACTGCTATACGCTACCAAACTGACAGTGATTTCATGTTATGTGGCAAAAAGAAAAACCCTGAGCGACAGCAGCAAGGCTGGGGATGTCAAATGAAAGCTGTCACATTCATTTAGCTCCGTGATTCTCAAGACAATATACATAAATATCATTTTACCATCCCCGCCAGCCAAACGTGAAGGGCCCTCTGCATCAGCCGGGGTCCTGCGGCTCCCCCCGCCTGGCCGAGGAGCCCGTGCTGATCTCCTCCTCATCCAGGAGAGGATGGCAAGGAACAAAGCGCTGGCTCCTCTTGTTCCCAATGATACACTACATTAAATACCCTCCTCACCCTTTCCCGCTGCCGCTGTAGTCAAAAGTGCAGTTTGGAGTGGAAGCGGGTGAGAACGGCTCCACGATGTATTAAAATGCCATTTGTGAGATATGAAGTTCAGGGACAGGCATTGCCTCAAGCCTTGAAAGCCTTCAAAGCTCTCTTGCTTTTCCTATACCAGTTAGTTCCAGCAATTCCAGCAAGCCCACAAGGACAAACCTTGGCGCTTCTCTGCGGCTGGGCTGGACGGCGGCCTGTATTTTGCATCCAAACTCTTGCTTTTCACTTTTTCCCTCCCATTTTGAACTCCCACGCGTAGGATCAAGTCCCCGTCTCTCTCTAAGCACTATGTTTCTGTACAGTCGTTAGTGCTGGCCCTGAAGTCTCTTCATCATATGCCGTCCTTTTTACAGACAGTTGTTCACCTGGTATGACCTGTAGTGAAATACGTACGAGTCACGCTAGCCCTTATTCTGGGGAATAAATCACAGCTCAGATGGCAAGATCAAAAGCTAATCCAAAAGGGCCATAAAGTTTTGTGAATAAACTCATATCTAACTGTGAAAAGAATAATAACAACAATAAAAACCTCCCTCATATAAAGAACGTCTCGGAAAAGCAAAGCCACAAGCTGCAGAGGTTTTGAATAAAGTTTGCTTTCGCGGTAGCCATTTAATTTACATGGCGCAAGGCCTCCTAATAAAGCACAGCTCAAAAAAATAGTATTCAGCTTTAAAACCAAATGTCATGGCTTCCCCTCAGCTTGAACATAGCAGCAAGAGGTCATTAACCTCTGATTATGTTCTGTTCTGCTGACATAGCCTCATAATTTTGTGCATAAAGTAGAACTGGAACAACACTCGTGCAGTCACGCCTGGGGTCCCACTAACCAAAACGAGGGAAAGATGTTCTCAGGATGCCAGGTAAAGCACCACGGCTAAACCTGAAGGCTGGACACCACTGGTTCTGGTGGGGTGGAAGCAGGTAGCTTGTTGAATGGGGCTGGACTTAACATATGCATTTCAAACATCTATCAGATTTGGGATCCAGGTTTCCGCGGTCAGAAACACTGGTTTCAGTGCAGCGTTGTTGATGTCCCCGGCCGGCCATGCCATACAGCAGAGTGCTGAGCCTAATGCCACTCAAAGCTGCTCTCTATAATTCTTAGCATCTCTTTATCCTTTCACATAGTATCCACACTTCACACAATATTTTGGGACATTATGAATGGCCCACATACAAAATTATAGAACTTAAAAGTTTAATTTTGAGTATTATTTTACAAAAGAAAAAGAGCTGTATTTCTCCAGATGGAGATCTCACTGACCTCATTTTAGACTACATTACAATCTTGTATTCAGATAAAGGAAAGAACCATATACCAAAGCTATGGACATGAACCCTTTTGTATTAGCAGATACTCCTTTTATTTTAAGACAACTTCAAGAAGCCAAGTAAACAGTAAAATTCTTGTATACACTAAAATCAACTAAGGCTTTTCCAATCACCATTTTTTGCCCAGCTTACTACAGGACTTATCTGGCATCTGCTTGTTTTGCTCATGGATGCACACAACATTTAAGTACTAAGAACTTTTACCATAACAAGTATCTCATTCCAGAATGGGTCAAGAACTGCATTAGTAGACAGTTCCCTGGAATAATAAAACTGTTAAGTATCAAGTAGCTCGTTCCTCAAAAGCATGATGATAAGAAATAGTCCTTACTGTAATAAACAGTCATACACTCTTGTTTCTATTGATTCTAAAATAAGAATTCACACCGATATTTGCTAATTAGAAGCAAATCAATGCAATCCTCACTACTATTATCACATTTACACTGGGTTTTTTTTTTTCTTCAGACACAAATATCATATTTTACTGCTTCCAAAGTCATATATGACTATTAAAAAGTCAAGACTGATGGATTTGATTGATGTCTTTGGTTGGTCACTCTGAGGGTGGGTTGGTATCAAGATACTTTCAGGAGTCTTCATAAAGGATTTCATCTACTTGGACATCGTTTTCTGTCACCGGCACCGATTCACAGATCTGCTCCCTAAAAGCCAAAGCAATCGTGTACGGCTTTCCACTGGGATGTTTCATACATCTTTCAAGATAGGTGTCATAATATCCTTTCCCTCTTCCCAATCTGTTGCCTTTTTTGTCAAACCCAAGTCCTGGCATGAAGATAAGGTCAAGACCCCCTGTAGAAAAACGAAATAAACATTAGTGGATGCAGTGTGGATTTCCTGATGGCTTGACTACGTCCACATAACTTCAGACACTGGCAAAAATGCAAGCTTTGTGTTTTGCAAAATGCTTCCCTCTCTTTGATCAGATGAAAAATACTTTGAATACTAAACCTGTAAATTTACATTTTCATCTTATCAATTGCATACTAGATCAGCCGCAAAATAATTAGACCTTGAAAAGCTAGAAGGAAAAAAACTTACCTTATAACAAATTTATTTTATCATTTTAACCCCACACTTCCAAATACTAATGGTTATGACTCTAAATCCAGGCACAGATTGAACTCGGGGAAATTAAATACAGGAGGAATCAGAAAATGAAATGAACTTCAACATCACACACACAAACAGAAAAGGAGAAAAGAATGAAAAGAAGACGCACAAGAGAGAGAGAGAGCATCTCCTTGACACAACTGTAAGATGTCATGAACCCTCATTCAACCTCCCAAAATCAAAGAGCCTTGAACACAATATATTCTGGAAGTGGGTATTTGCCCTCTTCTATCAAGATCGAGATTTGAAGGCTTGTCTCTTCGTGATGTCAGGTTCTTCTTCTCCCAAAGGATTTTCTTCCTGAGCCTCCAGCAATTCTCACCATTGCTCCAGTAGCACATACAGCCATTCTGTTTGCCTGCCCTGAATATCCCTCCTTCTGAAGGGACATATGGGCTCCACAAGACTCTTCTGAGGTTGCACTCGATTGCAATTCAAAATCAGTTAAAAAACTAACACAACCTGCATAAGCTGCCAGTCATCTGGACTAAACAGACCCCACCGGCTGGTGAAACCCTGACAAAAGACCCCACCAACCAGCTCCTAATAAAAAGGCAAGGTCAGCTAAGCCCTTTTTCTTGCTTTGTTCATACTCTGTGAACGGATGTGGAAAGGCATCGTGCCAGGTAGCCAGCTACAATTTACACTCGGCTGCCCACTTGTTTCAGGAGTTGATTCACATCGCTGCCAGGTAGCCAAAGGAACGCGGCTGCCCCGCTGAGCGACCGCCAGGCATGGAGGCAGCCAGCGTGCAGATTCCCATTACTTATGCAAGGCTTGTTCGTTAAGTGTGGGAAGTCTTGCAAGGACATCCTCTAAACAAATGAGCTTGGCTAGCCTGGAATTGACCGCCGAACCCAGGAACTTCCCACTCACTCAGTTTCACAACGCAAAGAAAGTCTTTCCTTCCTTGCTGCCGTAGCAGACAGACACTTAAGGAGAGAAGGGCAGGAAGGGTAGTGGAAAGCCAGCACAGACTAAAACACAGCTGACAGGACTCTGGAAAGAAGGCAAATACTGCATCTCAGTCCACTGCCTCTTCCTTCTTACAGGAATGGTACTGAGCCTTGAGCAGCATCTCTATGACTAGCTTCTGCTCCTTCGCCAGGGCTCACTACATCTAGCTGAGGAATGCTGCCCAACATTCAAGGAGATGTGTGGGACCATTTACTGGAAGAGCCAGAGCTAAGCAGAGTTTTTCAGTTTCTGGGGAATCCCGTGTGAGATCACGTATCCACTCCAAACTCAGCCTGGAAGAGCACGTTAAAAGTTCACATAAGACCAACTCATTTGCACACGCTTCCCAGGCTCCTGGAGATTTTCTTCCACTGTTCACTGTTCAGAGAAGAGTCATTGATGTGAGCATCCATCCGTCGTGACCTGATGACTTAATTAGAACATACATATAAAATACAGAAGGCAAAGCAGTGTGAGATGCTTAGAGAAGATCAGTCTTACAAGTCTGGTACCACAGAGTTAAGAAGCGTGGTTTTTTTTAAAGAGGTCAGAGGAGTAAGAGGAGAGAATTAGCCAAAGGGCAGACCACAGAACATTACTGTTGAAATGAAAGGGAGTCTGAGTGTTCTACCACACTGCAGTCAACTTTTGACTCATAGGACAGACAAATGGCAAATGGCAAACAAAGAGGAAAAGAGGCATGAGGGCAGTATGGTCTCACGTGAAAAGAAATGCTATTTTTATGGTATAACCACGTACATCACGTTGGACATACCATGCCACATCTCCTCAGTCTGTAAGTAAAAATACATATTTGCCCATTGTCTGACCTATGGAGTAGGACCCAGAAACAGGCTGATCTTCTCCCTGTTAGCACGGTCAGTAAAGGATTCTGCAGGTGAAATCCTCCCCAGTCTACTCTGCTGCTCGCTACTTGTCCTCTCCATGATTTGCCTCCCATCCGCTTTGCATAGCTATTCAGAAACCAGTATGTACCAAAGACTACCAATGCGCAGGAACAAACACACTCTGCCTTACTTTTTTTTATCTGTTTTCATTTTGTGGGACTCTCATGGCAAACAGCAGGAAATATTTGCAGTCGCTCCTGTTGGCAGGTAAGAACGCACGCAAGGGGCACATCTGCAGCGTAAAAAGGTGCCATTTCTCCTTACATCTGTATTACAGAGAGGAAGAAGACAAGTCAGGGGAAGCACTAAGGAAAGAGGGAATTGGCAGGAACACTGCAGGGAAGAAAGATATTTTCTATGTAGTTTAACTGATAGCACAGGGCACACTCAAGCGAATTGAGATGTATTAAACCACTGCGTTTTATTCTGGGTACTCTAGAGAAAGACAGTCTATTTTAATGAGTCAGCTCCTCTATAATCAAGGATTTTTTTATGCTGAATAACTCAAACAAGCTTGTGCAAATCTCAATATGAAAAATGATGCTGTAAATACTGTAAGTTACCCTTATATTTTTCTTCCACTGGAGCACTGTGACACCAAATGCCTTTGCTCTGACTCACAACACGCTGTCTGATATCCATGCAGCTCACACCGCACAAGATTTAAGTAAAATGCCAAGCAAGACTTTCAGTAGAGAAATGACACAGCTAGCCTGCAAGGAGCCCGAGGGCAGTTCAGGCAGCATTAGCCCCAGATCCTACCCTGGGAGCTAGAATGAATGGCAGAGAGCTGCATGGAGAAAGCGTTTCCCCACCACATAACTTGGGGAGCAACAAAACCTCTTGTGGTGCCTGCGGCAGCGCGGGGGAAGAGCTGCCACAGGATGAGAGGTGACACACAGATGAGACCAAGATTGCAGACACAGATGAGGCCAAGATTGCAGACACATGAGATTACTATCAGCAGTAAGCGCACATCAACAGGATGGCAGCTGAGTGTAAGAACATCTTACCCCTCTTGGCACAAGGTCCTCATGCTCCCAGGCCCTTCCAGCCCTGCAGGACCACTGGTTGCCACTCAGGATGCCCTGCAGGCTTGCTCCTTTCTCACATCCTACTCCCCTTGCTCCCACGGACCGCTGTGCGAAATGGCATCCTTGTCCCTGAGAAGACAGAGCAAGTACTTGGGCCATCAACCACCACATCAGCTTTTAGTGCCTCATAAAACACACTAAGAGACGTCTCACATTTGCCACCTACTTCTGCCCCTCTCCTTGTAATGCCCACTGTACCCCACATGTCCATAGTCATCAACTGGTGGTTCCTGGATGCTCAAAGGTCATAGAATCACAGAATCACAGGGCTGGAAGGGCCCTCTGGAGACCATCTAGTCCAACCCCCTGCCAGAGCAGGGTCACCCAGAGCAGGGGGCACAGGAACGCCTCCAGGGGGGTTTGAATGTCTCCAGAGACGGAGACTCCACCACCTCCCTGGGCAGCCTGTGCCAGGGCTCTGCCGCCCTCAAGGGAAAGAAGTTCCTCCTCATGTTTAGGTGGAACTTCCTGTGCTCAAGTTTGTGCCCGTTACCTCTTGTCCTGTCGCTGGGCACCACTGGAAAGAGCCTGGCCCCATCCTCCTGACACCCGCCCTCAGCCGTCTTTTTTCTAGACTAAAGAGACCCAAATCCCCCAGCCTTTCCTCATAAGAGAGATGTTCCAGTCCCCTAATCATCTCGGTAGCCCTTTGCTGTCCCCTCTCCAGCAGTTCCCTGTCCTTCTTGACCCGGGGAGCCCAGAACTGGACACAGAGCCTCACCAGGGCAGAGCAGAGTGGGAGCTACTGTGACTACAGTAGGTCCTGTGACAGGAGGTCCTGTGACTACATGCCAGAAGCCCAGGAAAGCACACCCACAGTCAAAAGGCTTTTGCTATAGGTAATCGGTGCTTCTCCTGAAATACTCCCATGTGGTGGTCTGCAATTTGCTAACGGCTGGAAGCACTGGCTCAAGCAATGATGTATTACTCCAGCTTCTATGTAGAGAATATCAATGATTCTTACACACTTCAGATAAGCTACTGGGTATCCCAGTAAGGTTGGCAATTATGATGACAGTCACCTAATACTCACTGTATCTATAACATGAGCTCTTGTGGCCACAGCTCCTTCAACTGTGGAGCACTGTGCGTGAAATAATATACCCTGACTTCTCTATGAACGTGGGCACACAGCCATGCTGACACGGCCACACAGGTTTCATTTATACTGCTAAATGCAGCCGCGCCAGAAAACAAATTGATTTACAGGATCACAGGTGGTCAATACTGTTTAATTGTCAGCACCCTGCCTGGCTCTGCAGGTCCAAGTGACACTCACGCCTGCTCCGGGGGACAGGATTCCCATGGGCAGGAAAGACAGAAGAGTACAGGTCTGGCTCCTTCTGCCCTGTGCAGTCCTCCTGCACCAAGAAAACTGATTTTGCTCCTCCAGACTTTCCTGCCACATGCCAGAATATGCACCACAAATCCTCAGACTGATCCTACGAAAATACTGCTGTGATTGCCCCCCATAAAGCCTCGTATTATTAAAGATACTACAAACTGGGGGAAAAAAACCCAAACAGTATTGCCTTACGGCCACAGATGCACCACGTGAGACCAAAAAAGGAGAGATGGGCCAAGTTCTGTGTAGTGTGGAAAGCACTAGTCTGTGCCACTTAGCCCTGTGTTATTATTTAGCAGTGTAGATACAGTCATAGCTTCAAAACCTGCCACGTGGGTGTACAGGCACACTCTATTTGCACTGACTTGTGTACAACAATGTAGACATACCTTATGTCGCAGAGGAGTGAAATGACTTGCCCAAGGACTCAGGAAACGTGTGGCAAAACTACACGCAAAAGGCAGGTGTGCAAGCTGCACGTCCCCTGACTTAACCAGCAGACCAAAACATTAGCAGCCCCTCTCTGGTGTTTTAAATAGGAATACACGGTTTCGCTTCCTCTAGGCAGCTGCGGTGAATCTCCTCAGCTCGGCAGTGCATTTCTCATTACCCTTCATGATGATATCAGGTTTGATTTGTTCCCCAGGGAAGGATTTTCTCCTTGCACCTCATTACCTCTCTTCTTCTTAATCTGATGTTCCTATTTGAAATGCCAGCCGGCATTTTCAGAAGTGTTCTTGACAATGGTTAATTATAGACGAGTCCATCAAACCGCACAGATACAGGTCATGTAAAGACTGCTGGGGACTTGTCCTGCCCTCAGAAGGAGCAGCCAGCATGGCCCCTCTCCTCCCAGGTTTGAAGAGGTGCCACCAGTCCACTGCCACCCACCGTGTGGGGTCATTCATCTCCCCCTGCACAGCCAGACGGTCCTAATGGAAGATGAAACCAAAACACTCTGTCATCCCACCTTCTCATCCCTCAATTCCACTTGCTTTGCAGACACAGCAAAGCACCTGGGACCCATCAAAGAGGGAGCCAGGACTCTTTTGATCCTTGCCTCCAAAGCACTTACAAGAGGATGAGGCAGAGGCCAAGCAGCAGCAGTTTCCGTGTCCCTCCCTGCAAAGAACGGCAACGTGCTCATAAAAATCACGCTCACAGCACAGATGCTGTCTGAGCTCAAGCCTACAAGAGGTCTATGGCAATCAGCTCCCCACGGCAGCAGCTGTGCAGTTCGAGCTTCTCCCTCAAGCACACAAGTTCATGCATCGTTGACGCTGTCCCCACGAGGATGGCTTGGTCCTCCCAGCCTGGTGCCTTGGGAAGGAACGGGCTCTTCAGCGGTTGGGTTTTCTCCCCGCACAGCTCGCTCTGCGGCGGTGGTCAGGGACTCCCCCTGCTCTCCTCGGGTGTCAAGGTTTATGTAAGGTGCTGGGCCAGAAGAACCAAGCCAAGAACAGTTTTCTGTCTAAGGGAAAGGAGTATTTATGGTGCTATGCACACCATAAACAGTGTTAGAGCAGTCTACGCACAACCTCCATGGAGCTGACAAACATTTGAGAGCTGTTCATTTACAAGGAATGAAAGTTTGCTTTGGTTCTTTTCTGATCTAGCAAGACCCACAATGGAGAAAAAAAAAAAAAGCCTTTGGCAGGAAAACCTTACTTTTCAGAATGCAAAGAGTGCAGTAACCATCTGCTGCCTCTCTATCTGCTGCCTTGGCACAGAAGAAAAAATTAACTTGAGTCACTTGATCCTAACATTGAAATTATCAGCCTTGGTGACGTACAGGGCCAATGAGTTGGAATAACTCAAAATTTCCTAATTAATGACAGAGTTGTTACTGTAACTTTAATTACTGTCAGCATCAGCATAGTTAGGCCTCTTGGGTAGGTGTTAGCTTCTCAACATAGGCTCTATAGGGCACAGATCATCATCTTCTGTATTTACACAGCACCTAACACTGTGGTCTGGGTTAATCACCAGACCTCAGGGAAAACAACTCACAGAAGTAAATACTTCAATTATGCTGCAGCAAAACAAATCCCTTCCTCTTTATAACTAGTATTAAGCCTTCTCCCTCAAATGTCGCGGGTGCCCCTCACACCACTGGTGAGGTTGTTAACAGCTTGGTATTTCCTTCCAGATAAAAATTTTCTGCCCTTTGGGAAAAACCTGCCCTTGGTTTTGAGTGCAGCATCTCTGCTATTACACACTGGCCTTGGTATGAGGTCAAAAAGGGAAATGCCAGATCTGTTCACCAAAGGTTGAATCCAGACCCTACCGAGCTATGTGGATCCTAGAAGGGCTGGGGTTTCCTCTGAGCTCCGGAGAAGCCAGATATTGTAATATCCCCAATGAAATAAGCAGAGAGACAAAAACATTACCCTTTGCTGCAATTGATAAGCATTTAAAATAAAGTCATTCATCCAAAGCAATGGTGCTGACTTCTTCAGTAACACAGGGGATCACAGACATAAATAGTTATGTTGCTTAACTCTGCCCTAGCCAATCTCCTAAAATGTTTTACAATCCATTAAACAGAAAGGAAACTCTGATCTGATAATTCCTATTTGCTCACACAATCCAGCCTTTGAAAATCAGTATCAGAAGCTCAGCATGAATCCTCATCTCCTTGGAAACCTAAGTTACAACACAAAGGATCAGGTCCTCAGTTACTGTAAATCAGCATTGCCCCACCAATCCCCTCTGCACCAACCTTGGGAACTACATGAAAAAAGCTCCCAGTTACTGACACCAGTTTGAGAAAAAGCAATTATCTTCTCTTGTAGATATCTGCTGTTGTTTGCTCATAAACAGCTCTCCTCTGTAGTCTCCTTATGATCCCAAACAGTTACCGAACAGGACTAAAAGTTGTCTTTCATCTTAGACTAAAAAACCAGCCCATTTTATACCACAGTCAGTAGCTCTTCCTCCAGGTGCTTACCCTGTGTGAACACCTTTAATTGTACAGTACCGCAGCACTTCATCAGGACTCACTGTTTCCTAACTATTCATAGGCATCTGTCGCTTTAGAAGTACAGCCAGGGAGATGCTCGCTTTTTACCCAGCACACACTAGCCCAGCACAGGAACCAAAAATCAAAGTATCACACGCAAATCCCACAGGCTCCACTGCACTGGGGGAAACCGTGAGGCCCTCAAGGCGTATGCTCACCTTATCAAGGAAAAAACGCTTTTAGCACCAGGGGCAATCACTTGCACTTGCTTTATTTTCATTCCTATTTGTGTATGGGAATTGCAGGTACTAGGAAGGTATTGTGTCCTTTTGTCTTTTAAAAAACTTTTTACCCACATCCCTGCACACCCATAAGCCACCAATCTACCTTTCGCATACACAGAGATGCCAAGCAGGCTATCTCCTCCACAGTCCACCCGCCCCAGGTAATTGGTCTGCTAGCATGACTGAGACAGCTTCTGTTATTACTTCAATAAAATATTTTACAGAAAATAGAACCATCAGCAGAATCTACAAACAAAACACCGAGCAACTCAGCGTTTATCTGTCTACTCATCCATGTCAGTGCTTTGTGTCAGCATGAAACATTGGTCTCCACAGTTCACATTTGCCCTTCTGAACTACAGCATAATAAAATATTTATACTTCTCCCTGAGAAGCTACACGATAGCCATCAGTCATACAGGTTTAAAACAATGGAGTGGCAGCCGCTCTGTCGTTATTAAACCTGCAAAACACACTAACAAAGCCATTTGATCAGCTCCTGCGCCACTAAGCTGCTATCAAGCAAACACCCTCCTATTTTGAATTCATTTAAAACAAAATCTTATCAATTTAGTGCCAACACATTTGAAAGGTAAAGTGCACCGCTCAGCATCAGCTGTAGTGTATCGGCCCTGCACAAACAAACCTATCCTGCTCCGCAAATAAATATCCTTTCATGTGTCATCAGGGAAGCTACTGTGTTCAAATTCTGGCTGGTTTCACAACGTGGGAAGACTGTGCGAGGCTATAACCATCACACTCACTTCCCCTGAGGTTTAACTTACAGTCAGCTGAGGTCTAGTGTCTCATTTTCAGAATTTGCCAAATGTCTACCTAAAAGAAAATCTGAACAAGAACTTTTCTATTTCACTATTATTCATCAAGTCTGCGTAAGCCCCGTAAATAAACCATAATCACTTAATGCCACCTACAAAAATGTCTGGTTTTGCAAATTCAGAGTAAAGGAAATAATTGCTTAGAAATGCTTTAGTTATCAGTCTGCGAAAAATTACTTACCTAGTCCTGATATTCAGATAGATATTTGAGCAGAGCTACAAGAGCTTGATTGGGAAAATATGGGCAATGAAAAATGTTTGGTTCAAAGGCACATGGGTTCTCCTGTGATTTTAAAGCACCAAAATACCCTGAAACAAGATGTACCAAGGAGCAATTCCAAAGAAAGGACAAACGGCATTAGAGCCACTTTACAGCACATCAATACATCCTGTTAAATCAGCAAATACTGACTGCAAATCTCCTCCTTTAGGGAAAATCATAAGGCATTGGTACTTGAACTGTTTCTATCGGGATTGTCGTAACAGGGACTAACTAAAATACAGGGATCTTTGTGTATCTTCAGGTGTTTTTACGTGATATTCTTCAAGATCTCATCAGTTACACTTCCCATAGTGTTTATCTGAGCCCTTATTTAAATACTTCCACCTGATACATCTGCATGTGCACTACTTCATTTCTTCACTCTTCGTTCTCTTTTGCATGCTGCTGTCTGGATATTTTTAAACCAAAATATGACAGAAGTGAATCATTTGGGGATTTTTTCAATACATCATGCATCACTATCAATATTTCCAGTGCCCTTTGACTCACTCAGCAGATAGCCTATCACAAAATACACAGAATTGCTGGTGAAATATAAACAGTTAAGACATCAGCTTCTTTGTCGGTGCATAAGCCTGACTCCTGTGCGGCGTTACACCACTTGATGGGAACACCAGGCATGCTTACAGGCAGGGTTTACTGAACATGTAGAGTCAGCTGGTTTGGAGGTGATGGCACCTTCACTGTTAGTGTCGAACGTGTTAACATCACAACAGCTGAGAAATCCTGCTCCTTCCAACACAAGATTTATCTTTTTAAGCTTACAGAGCTTAAAAACCCCAACTGTCTTTGAAATCCTCCACCTCCCTCACTCCAACTCCCGATTTTTGGAGACATTACTCTGGAGCACTTGTTCTCCTGTGTGTGTGACTGCAACTCCTGGATGAGATTTTAATTACAGGAAAACAGCCTAAATGACACCAATGCTCCATAGTAAATCTATGGAATACTGACACCTGCCGGCAACGGGCTTCATGTCACTCCTGGACAGGAAATTGCCCTCTGTCTACATCCCAAAAACTGATTCCCATTTCAGGTGCACCAAAAGCCAGCACAAGCAAGAACTGAGTCCAGGTATGACACCAAACATGAAGCCCAAGAACTATCCTTACACTGCGAACAGCAGCACGAGTCTCCTGCTCCCCGAGAGCCAGTGGCTCTCGGCCAGGTCTAAGGAATTTCCCACTGTACCAGGGAGATGACAGTGTATTTTGAATCTCAGCAAAGACAATCGGGATTAACTGTGCCAGGAAGACAAATCTTTTCTAGCTGGAAAAGTGCTGACCTGATTTAATAGCCCGCTAAGCTGGCAGAAAACCAATCCTAAGGAAGAAAAAAAAGTAACAATTTTATGACAGATTCATGAGCTGAATCTGCTCAACAGTGAGTACTGGAGATGGCACTGGGGTTGGGAGGACAAGGGGAGCACAGAGCTGGAAGTAAGAAAAATGCAGCAGGACTGCCCCTTCTGTCACCAGGGCAGGGCAGGCAGGGCTCGGCTGTCCCATCAAACCACATCTTCAGTCCACGCTACCGTACCCAGGTGAGAAGCAGGAAAAAGCTTCCCCTCCTCTTCTCCGGATTGTCCTGATTATGTGCACAAAGGCACTGAGATGAGCTTGGTGCTGGCTCGTCCTTTCCAAAAATGAAAATAAAGGGAGACAAAAACGTCTGTTTGGGTTAATGACCGCAGCCAGAGATACCTGAATGTTTGTATTTCTCCCGTACGAGCTTGTTGTACAGACTCAGGCCACGCTCCAGAGATGAACCCAACCTCTTATTTGCTTCTGAGAGACTCCTGTCTCTAGGAAACAGTATGAAGAAAATGACAATGCAACTGTTCACACTCACTGTAGCAAAATTAGCCCTCTTTGAAACAAAACACTTGAGAGTCACTTGCAGTGAATTTAAAGCCCTTGCCTATGTCGCTTTCACTTCTCTTTAAACTTTAATTGATTACAGCAGAAGTAATCTTTTTAGTTGTTTTGCTGAGTGCAAGCAGAATGTTTTCTGCAAAAAGGCAAACATGGATGTGACGCTTAAGATGATTACAAGGAAAAGCACTCTTTTAAAGCCTTAATGAACTTCATGAAAGCAAAAAGCTGTAGTGTTCCAGAGAGCTCAGCCCTCCAGGTTCACTGCAGGATACCCTGGCACAGGCGGTATTAAAATTAAACCCCACAGTGTTCACAGTTTTGTCTGCACCAAGAAAATTCAGGACATAAGGACACCAAAGGGCATTACAAAGTGATGCCAAATAAACACATCAACTTTCACATTTCAGAGCGTTTTTTTCAAAAGCCTTTGAAAGAAAGAGACTCTTTGTAATCATGCCATACCTGTTTCTGAACAGAATCAGGGGGAGAAGCTCAGCTGAAAGTGTCTGTGTTTGCCAAGCAAATTGGATGCCGATGGTTATTAAGCTTTCAGAGGGCTGCGGAAGGTGGTGCAGGCATCAAGGGGAAGGACAGACACAGACACCAGGGGAGAGCAATCCCAGTGACGGGGATGGAGTTCCACATCTTTAAATGGTAGGCTGGGATGCAGAAAACCCCCTAGGGAAAGAGCTGCTGGGTTCAACACCTGAAATACTTTATTTCCAAGCAAGTATTTTCCTGGCTCTACCTGTTCCAGAACACGCTACACAGAAGAACGTAAAATTATTTTATGTATCTTTAATACTGGGACAGGTATTTTTGTAACGACACATTATTGTGGGATACCTGTGTGGAAACCAGTAAAAAAGATCTGCTCGGTGAGCTGATCTGAATAGCTGTTTTATGGCATATACAGAAAAAATTAACGTCTACAGTGCCATCACATATATTTCACAGCGTGTCTTTACCTGGGCATAAAAAGTTCTTTTGGGTAACTTTTCTCCAAAATAACATCAGAGAGATTGCAAAGGTTGAGAGAGCAATGGCTGGAACTCGTACAGGTCTAGCTTCTATATGAAAAAGAAAAAAGAGCTTCTATATGAAAATAAGAAAATCGATGAAGTCTGATAGAACAAAAATACAATTGATATAATACGGGTTTAACTAAACAATGAACAATGAAACTAAATCAAACATCCTCATTTACTTCTAATCATAGACGAATGAAGCATCACTTGAACAGAAAGCAGCAAATTCAAAATGAATACAAGGAACATAATATGGCACATAGCGTAGGAACATAATATAATATTAACATCATAAGGAACATAATATTTCACATTACAACTAACTAACCAGTACAACTCACAGCTGTCAGAAGGCAGCAGAGCCAAGGGCTTAACACAAATAAAATTAGATGCTTAGAGGAACGCTCCGAATGCCCACAGGTACAGAAAAAACAGATCCTGCTCACAAGGGGGATACGCCGGCGACTGCAGCTGCAGAGGTAAGAAGACATTTCAGCTATTGCTACATGGCCACACGCTGTGAGATTTCCTGACCCTTGTAAAACACATGATGCTGGACTGTGTGCCCGGTGCTCTGACCCCGCACTGCGTGAGGGGAAGCATCCTCCCTCCTCGAGAAGACTCATCACCAGGATGTTAATGCCTCACTTGCACTGAATTTGTCCTCCTTATGCATATCGAAATACTATGGCTCATTGTCTCCAAGCAGAAGTTCATTCCAAACTTTAAAGCATTTCATTAAAAAATAAATTACATTAAGAGCTAAGCCTCGATTTTCAATTTTTTTTCATGCCATGCTCTCAGGTTTTCTTTTTTATGACCAGTGTAAAAAGATTTTAAATTATAATCTATCCCTTGACATATATTGTACTGCAAGTTTTAATCAAGTCTCCCAGAGGAAAGAAAACCTAATAGTACCCTCACTCACTTTACAATCTTGTTTATTTTTTGGTTTTTTTTCCTAAGCAGTAGTATTTAACATCTCTGCTTTTCACATACCCATATTTCATTTATTCTAGATACATTCCAATCTGCATATATCTCATTTAAATATTCATAGTTACCGCTGAGCATTATTTACGATGTGTGTGTTTCAGAATGATTAGCATCATTTTGTATGGTCCCATTATGCCTCGTGTACAGCTACACAACATCTAATGGAGCTGAAGTAGCGTATTAGACCTTCTCTGTGCTTCAAGACAGCATTTTCTCCTCACACTGGTTTTTATTTCTAAATTCTAATGTGCCTCATGTTTCAAAATCCTCCCTTTTTTTGGGGGGGGGGAGAGGGGGCGGGAGTGTGGTGGTGTCCAACCCATTATCTTTTTTTACATCCCACTTTATTTTGTGGCTGTAAGTTGAACCTATTCCTCTTAAGACTGTATGCCACCACTTCAGCCACACTTCTAAAGAACTGTGCTAAAATTTGGAATAAGTAAGAATACTGATGGCATCACAAGGCCATGAGTCCAGGCAGCAAATGCTGCCTCTTTGAATGTATGATTAAGTAGCAGGAGTTCAAAGACGGGTGAAAAAGAGGCTTCTGCGGACTAAAATAATTCTGCGAGGCACATCCCCGCGGCAAAGTTTAAAATAGGGCTAATAGTCACTCAGGAATAATTTCAAACTACTTGAGGTTGTGAGGAACTGTAGCCTAGAGGTAGCCAGCACTTTCCTTGGAAGAGGGTCACACTTCCCAGAATAAATAGCCCTCATAAACCAAGTACAATCCAGGCAGGTAAGCTGTCCCTATCCCTTTCTGCTACCAGCGTGTTATTGTAATTTATGCAACAGCAAGTCTCAAAGTGTTCTGGAAGTTATTAAGGGCAGAAAGATCTAACTACCCGAACCTCACAGGCCAACATCCAAAGCGTTGTGGGAAAATGAAGCAGCAAGAAGTTGCTGCTAGACATACGTTAGTATTTCCTCACTTTGTTTGAAAGTTGTATCTTTCCTTATTTTTAATAATAAACGTACTGTTGTTTAAATCACAGATTATTTAGTTAACATTTCACTAATTATCTTGAAGGTACAACACTAATATCGTGGTCAGTAGGCCAACAAAGTTTCCAGTACTGAAAATGCCGTTAAGTCTCCAAACTAAATCCCAAAATACAAGTCCATTTCTTAATACCTTTACTTCTGGGAGCAAAAATACATTCCGCTTAGTAGAGTAGTGGCAGATTATTCAGCATTCCCCATTACATATAAGATGTTATATTTTCAAGTGCTGACATTTTTGAGCCTGGATATTTATGCCAAACTGAGGTGGGGATTATGTTTCTCTTATTTCAGGCAAAATGGTTCACTGGTTTCTAAGAACAAAGCTTGCCAAAACCGACAACAGGGAAAGCTTTGAGGCAGAACTTGCAGTCTTGCTTGCAGTGTCCTCTGTGTCAGTGATGTGGCTTTAGCCCCGTTCAAACCCCTCTGCGCTGGGCTTATACAATGTTGGAAATGTTTGAAACCCTGCTGTTCGCACAGGCTTAGGGAAGATGTGTCAGGGCAAACGCTGGGCCGCTCTGAAGATGCCACTCTCTCCGTACCACTGCCAGGATCACAGCGGCATGGGGGGCCCCACGACTCTCCCCAGGAGCCAGTGCCAGTTTCCAGGGGACGTTCCTTCCATCCTGACTACTCGTTCCCACCCCACGCACCTTTCACTGATACAGGCACACGGTAAATTGGATCTGCTCATCTGGGTTAAAAAAATCCAAGACAAAACAGCGTGCAGGAGAGAAGAAAAATACCCTCCGTCTACAGCAGCCAGCTGATGCAGCTCACCATGGAGAGGCAGGAATATGCTGAAAACACAAGGAGGGAAAACTCATTAAACCAGTATTGCTGCACAGAGCACAGGGATCTGCAGGCTCAGCTCCTCCCAGCTCCCAACTGCAAGGACTCCGAAGGACTGTCATTTCGGTGGCTGCTCCCACTGACTGTGGCTAGACTGGGAACTGAAACATGGAAGGAAATGAGAACTGAAGTTTCACTAAGATTTTTTTTGGCATGCCACGAGTTTATGCAATCCCTCATCACCAGCTTCCTACCAGTTGCATCAGTCCAAACCCGTGTGGTGGCCCTGTCTGAGCAAAGAAGAGCATTTTATTGGTGCTGAGTTACTTCTAACCAAGACTGGTTTCCCAGTATAGCTGTCAACGTGGATGCAGCGGCATCTGTGCTGGCACAGGAAAGGAGAGGTGGGGACCAAGAGGAAGAGAGAGGGCAGTGGCTTATTTTGTCAGGCACTAACCAAAAGAAACAATCACAAAACTGTCTTTTGTAGTGTTTAGTACAAAAAGTACTGCTTAACAGAGAAAGAGTTTTTCTAAGCCAATGAAAAAGAGAAAGAAGCCAGCATAGTGGGGAAGGAAATGAGTAAATTGGGACGGGGATCTTGTATGTCTGGAAGAGGACAAGTAAAAGAAGACAAAGCACATGATCTCCTCCTCCCTTTTGGCAGGGGCAAGCTATTTATGTTGGCCCAGCTGCCTCTGAAATGACAGGCTAGGACTGAAAGCAGGAGGAAATGGAGAATACAGCAAGAAAGGCCAGAGAAGGCCACGTGGAAAAGGAAATTCAGATAGGTTGGGCAAAAAGCAGATGGAAAGGGGCATTACGGTGGCAGCTTGGAAAGGGGGTCTAGCCCAAGGACGAGACAAGTCTGGGAAATTATCAATTCGGAGGGAATAGAGAAGAAACCATAATGTTTGGAAAAACAAGCAAAAGAGTCGGTGTTCACTGGGGGCAACCCCTCTGCACAATGCAGGCTGGAACCAGGATCCTGAGACTCTGCTGCTTCTTCATCAGCAAATACCAGTTAATACCTTCAAGCCACTGAACGCTGTAGTGATGAAGAGCCCATACAGAGACAAAGACCTATCTGCCTCCACATCAAAGTTTGAATAATGCAGAGTAAAAAAGGCCTGCAGCTCTGACCTGAACAACAGGGAGAAAAGAAACGACTGAGCGCATACTCGTTAGCAGCAAGCAGTGTTCATCTTTTGCATCTTTCAAAGAGCCCAGATCATTGCATCTGGTTCATCTTTGAATGAGTCCAGATCTGTCGGGCAAGGACTATGTAATAATGTACTTCAAGATCAGAGCAGAATTTACACAGATAAAAAGTGTAAGACAAAGAGGCTGAATTAAGTTTGTACACATAATCCCATTTCTTGCATTTCTTAGGAGAGTTCCTCACAACCCATCAGAATAAGCAGATTCAGAGCCATAATTTCTAATAACTCTTCATTGTTTTGGCCAAAGAAAACCACTTAGGCCAAAACCCCTCTCCCCATCAGCCAGGTGAATGTTTTAAAAGTTGTCTATAATTTATTGTACGCCTTCTGCTACTAGTCAGTAGTTCAGTTCAGTGATGAACGTTTAAGCATAACATTTGCTCAGGTCCAAGAATTCCAGCTGAGATCCCTCAGTCCAGAGTTGGCCACCTGCCTCCCTTCAAAGAAGCCACCTCCAAGAATTTTACCACATGGAGATATTCAATCCAGTCAATTTTTTTGAGTCCCAGTAAGAACAATCTTTTTGGCGGAATAACTTAGCTTTTCATCCATAATTCTCAGAGCAGCTTTAAGTAATAATAAATAACATTACAAACGAGAAAACCCATGTCCAGCCCGCTGAATCACACCGCCTCCCTAAACCACATTGAAATGAGAGATGCTGGGGAAGTGTCCTTTAAATTTCTGTAGGAGTTGTGATAAAAAGCAAACAGGGAGCATGGTTTTATCTGATTTACTCCTTCCAAAGTTGTGCAAGGTATCTACACTCCTGTAAACAATTAATGCCACCTGCCTCAACTTTCACCAAAAATATTACCGTGGGCTAAACCCGATACCAGTGCACCTTTATACTTCTGATGGGCAAGGATACAAATGGGAATTGGTACCTATTAAGAAAATGTACCACTGGCTTGCTCCTAAAGTTGTCTAAATCTTTCATCAGGTATAGCTGGAAACGAACCAAGTCATGCACCTGCATACACCTCTACTCCAGATGAAAAATCTGAATATTCTTCCACCTTTGTTCTTGCTGTTACTCTGTCCCTTTACCCTAAAGAAACCAACTTTTCATACAACAATTACTGTCACCCATGCATGGTAAAGAAGATGACAGACTTTCTACTGCTAAAACTGCAGTGACCTTTGGTTATGGCAACAAGATGCAATGTGGTGTACTGCCAAGATCAAAAAGGGGTAAACTCCAATCCAACAAAAAAGGGACTGTCTGCAAAAGGAAGGGTTCACACCCATTCAACACAGCTGGTGCGTACCACCAGAACTGGGAAACTCTATGCACAAATTACACCCAGTCTTACATTTGAGCTATTCTTTACAATAACCATGCCTGAAGTTTTAAGGACAGTGTGAATTTAAGCTTTCTTGTCATGCAAAATGAATACACGCAGAAATGACATGACTTATTTATGTACCTGCAGGGTATTTCTTGGAAATTACATAGCAACTTATGCCAGCAATGGGAACATTACTAATATAACACCATGTTATCTCCTTATAACAGTGTAAATGCCTCAGATCACCATAGTATTTGATAACATCACAGAGATAAATGTTTCATCCATGCATAATTCCAACTATGGAGGATGGATGTAGTAGCAAGGCAATTTGCATTCCTGCAAATGTACCAAAGTTCAAAAAATATAATAACTGACATAAAAAATACAGCAAAAGGAATTTAAAGACACACTGAGATGCAGCGTGTGCTTCTGTGGGGACAAACTGGTTATGCAATAATGAAAAAAATGTAAACTTAGTCTCTGATCTACAAAAACTGTCCAGGGATAAAGGACGAAGGTCTCACCAAGGCAGCTCTCTTGGTGTCTCTCTCTAGACCATTGTAGCTCTCTGGGCATCGCTCGCTGCCCATAACCATACCCTGGTGCAGAGAACAAAACAGCAGCTTCAGAACTAAAGCTACCAAAAGGTTGCTGCTACCTTCCCCCATGTTCACTGCTCGCCACCTGGGCCACCCCCAACCGACACATCCCAGTGCACTCTACACCAGGTAGTCCTTGCTCCCATCGTACCTAATATTGTGTGTTTACTCTGAGATCTCTGCAACAGACTTGTTAAATTCAATTAACAGCAGCTCATCAGTAGTACAAACGCTTGTCCCCAGTGCCTGAACTAAGCTCAGTCAACAGAAGAACCCTGGACATTTTAGTGGTTACCATCAAAAGCCCCTATATCCCACCCATTTACATAAAATTTGGACAAAAATTAGGAAAACAAGTAACAGTGCTAAATATTAAACGTAAAGAAGATGGTTGTATGAAGCAGTGAAATGCCTTGCTAGCTAAAATTTGGACACAGAAAGGATTCTGAATTAGGGAAAAGACTGAAAATAAAAGAGAAACAAATGCAGTGAAGTGTTCTGGGGAAGTACATTGGCATCCCAAAGCAAACAGAAAACGAAGTTCAACCAGAGTCATATAAATGTTATGTTCCTTTATCAAGCATTAAAAAGCGGGTAAGTCTGTGAGGTGTGGAAGCTGTCTGCATGGTAGATTTCCACCTAGAGAAAATTTTCCCTGACCGAGGTTTCAAGCATGAGTTCAACATGAGTTTTCCATTAATAACATTAAACATTTCTGCAGATGTTTCAGGAAGATGTTAGTGTGTTTACAAAAAGAATGCAAATAATGAATGCAGACACAGAAAACGTAAGTTTGTTTACAAGTCTGTACAAGTTGGGGAATTTTAGGTTAAGAAAGAGAGACGTTATTTTTGGATCAAAATGCACTTGCTATATATAAATGAACTTTTAACTTTTCAACCCTCTGAAGAATCCAGTGTCTGAGACAGCATTATAAGATCAAAATTAAAATGTGAGAGAATACTGATGGAAAACACTTTGCAACATTCATCCAGGCCTATGAGAAAGTCCTTTTGTTTTCAGTCTAAGGTCTCAGTCTGGAGAGCTGTTCTGCATGGGCAGGCTCTGTATCAGCACTGTGATTCATCCATACAATAAAATTTGCAGGATCAAAGATTTCAGAAAATGTTCATGTCAGCCTACAGGCATCACCTGAAGAGTTCCCTACCTTCCAGGCAGTGCAAACTGAAGTTCTCAGAGTGCATCCTAAAACTGTGAATCCCTCAGACTTTCAGTGGCAGTCTAAGTCAGTCCCGGGAAGTCCCTGTCTCCTTCATGAGCCTCTGCGTTTATGCTTGCTGAGACTGCACGGAGGACGTCCACGAATTGAACCAAGAAGCCGATTTATCTGGAGGGATGATTTTCCTTCAGCTGGATCAACTGTACAGTCCTGTTCCTGTCCTGCTGGCATATCACAGGGGTGCCATGGGGTAGAGAAAAACAGGCAAGAGAAAGGAGCATCTGCTTACATCAACTTAAGCACCTCTACAACATATAAAACCAAAGTGTAACATTTCATTTCACTCTTGCTATCAAATTATTTCCTGCTGGCCTCCAGGCTACTCCTGCTCAACAACCCCACAACGTAGGAAGAAAACACTCACCACCAGCCAGAGCCTCCTCTCTTGCACTGTCATCATCACTAGGCTGGAGAATATTCCAGGATGTCAAAGTAAGTGAAGAAATGTCTTCAGCTGATGACAACTTCAGCATGTCCATGTGATTGCTCTGAGGCTTGTAACGTGGGATGAAACACTCTTTGCCTTGCTTAAAAATGTCCTTAATGATTTCTTCCGTCTGGATTTCATCTGGCATGCTCAGAAAGATTGCAATTCTTTTGGAGTCTTGGTACTTGGGATGGCAAATCACCTACGTGGGAAATTGATGAATCAGTTGATGAAGTTTACAAAAAGATCAACGTACTTTATTTTAATTAAACACACCACTGGAACAAAATATCCACTGAAAAGGGTAAAGATACCAACTACCATGTATCATAAAGAGAATAAACTGACTTTGTTCCCTATTCCACCATTACTACCATCAGTAAAATCAAAACAGGCAAATTTTTGTACCCAGTGAACAAAACATTGTAACATAGATTTGGGCCAGCAAAAAACAATTTTGGAGACAATCTCCTGATCCTTTAAATATCTGTGCCATACAGTGCAGACAAATGCCGAACATCACTGGGGAAAGATGCTGCACTTCAGAACTGCCAGCTTATGCAAGACATGAGGTTTCTGCATTCCTTTTCTTCCACCCTTTTTACATGCTGCATCTCTCATCCGGGCCTAGGTAGAATGAGAAGCGCATCAATGATAATAACTCAAAAGAAAATTAGCATCAGAGCAGCTGACTGCAGAGCA
>VXBO01003098.1:957217-992838 GCA_013400135.1 Rhinoptilus africanus | reverse complement strand
CCCCCCCCCCCCCCCCCCCTTTGTTTCACCTGAAATTCCTTCCCTACAGCGAGTTTAGATATATGACTTCAAACATCACCTGCTCCTAATAGGTGATCTTATTACTGCACATTTTTCAGAGCTTGAAGAAAAGATGGCCTTGCCGTGTTTTGGTTTTCATGAGGTTCTCTGTGCTGGGCTCATAAAAGACTGAATATAGGAAGGAAAATAAAAAACGCTTACACGGTGCAAAAGCATGAGCAGATTCCAATCTTACTGTGTCTCTGCCCTGCTCCAGAGTGAATTCCACATTAAAAATTGAGAGGAGGTTTTCAAAAGCTTGTCTTCTCATTCTCTCGTACCTTACGTATTTTGTTACTTACATCTGGACAAACCAAATACAAATGTGTCCCTTTTCATTTAGATGTGATTTATTCTTATTCTACACACTTGCAAAAATCTGTCCAAAATATCAGACAATTGAGAAACTGTGCTTATCTACAGAACAGAGAGTAACAAATCCCCTGCTCTTTGTTTGCATAACTGCAGGGTAACTCGTTCTTATGAGCTTTAGCCTTTGCCCTGGCCCTGTTTTGAGAGACAAATGGCCCTATCCGAGTTGAGATGCTTCTCACTCTGTTTTTTTTCTTTCTTTCCAGCACAGCAATTAAAAGCCCAGGTGAAATAGTCAGAAGATTGGTGTATTTTTGTAAGGAAAAAAAACCCCCACAGGAACCCACGCACTCTGGACCAAATTATGGTTATGTGTTGCTCGGCCATAGAAACCCATTCAAAACCCTGTTTTACTTCCTTTTGTAAGTTTCCCAACCTTACACATGGATTTTTCCAACCAAGTGATTAAGCTCTCGAACAACAGAATTTCCATGGCAGCTTTTGTTTGAAAGAAAAGACTATTAAGTCAAATTGCAGACTCCAGACAATGCCTGTGATTCATGCTGTTGAGGGTCTCCAGAGCTGAACCTTCTCCTGGGTTTGGAGAAGAGCGAAACCGAGACACAAAACTCTCCTCTTTCAAAGTACTCCTGTGGGCACCACACAGGTCCAGTCTGCTCTGGTGTGTCCAGTAGCACATTGATTATGCCGTATATAGAAAGAAATGAGGTTGAAGATGTAAAACCACAGGCAAAGCAGGAAGACAGAATTTCAGATGTTTTCAGAACTGTGAAGATGAAGCTGCTATGACTCGGAGCAGTTTCTGAGAAGACTGAAAAAATTTCCACACTTAACAAATATTATCTGCCCTTTGTTCACCAGCTGATAGCTATTTTTGCAGAATCAGAGCATGCAAACAGCATGACTTTAATCATGAATATAAACATTAAAAAAGAATAATCATCTAGCAGCTAATTAAATACTGGTGGCTAGGTCAGCCTGTGAAGCTATTTCACTTTGAATTTAATGATCCTTTTGAGATGAGATTTTATGAATAAAAATATTGCTCAGATGTTATAAAATAACCTGCTCACTTTTATTAGCTGCAAGCACTGATATATGTTATAAAGCTACATTTTCAGCCTTATATTGTTTCAAATATATTCTGAGCATTTTCAAAAACTTTCCTCATGTCTGCTCTGTTACCCTCCCATAAGGAAGCTGACTCTACTTTCTCCACTTGCGCAATGCCACTCTGCCTCAAGAAAGTGTCAGGATTTTCAAATTGTGTCAGATTATTAAAATGGCAAGATAACATCAATTTATATGTCATATTTCCTGATGCCTTCTTTTAATCAAAAGAAAAGCTGTGACTTTTAGTGTGCTCTCATGAGCAGACACAAGTGCTCTGTTGCTGAGTTTACCAGCAGCAGTGGGAGAAAGGCTTAGGGCTCCTAAAAATTGGGTGCTACATGGGGTAGGTGCTTCTAAAGTTGACATTTTTTTCCAAGGATGCATGCCAGGATCGCCTAAAAATTGAGAGATTTAAGTCTTGGATGTGTGATTACTAAAATGCATTATCATTATAGTAGGGCTTTACGTATATTTTTTTAAAAAAAGCACTGCCAGGGAAAAAAAGGTTACGTGAGTTCCAGTTAAACTTCCTGTATCCTGAAGTTCCTGTGCTGCCAGGTCCCACTCGTGAAGTGGGACTACATTAGTATTAAGTGAAGTCTGTGACATGATTTGAGATCCTCTGGCAGGAAAATAACAATATAAACATTGATCAAGTAGAAGCACCTGCTGGTGTTGGGGGACAACAAAAACAAAAAAAAAAAGGAAGACTGTGCTGTACTGCATGTGGCAACCGCAATACAAAATTTTATTGTGTTTATTAAAATGATAAAATACACCTATATAAAAGCTTTCTAATCCAAACCAAACAGGACATTTCAGAAGTACACGCCGCTGTGCTAGGATACCGGTGGGGTAAACGCTGCCTGGTATCTTTTAAGGCACGAAATTACATTAAAGTACAAAAATTACATTAGAAACAAAACTGCGTGGAAGGAATCCCACTGCCAGACACAGGAGGGAAACGACAGGCAGTTAAACGAGGCCAAATCGAGAGAGCTGTGGCATTTTTCTGCCCATGAAGCCAGAGCAGAAGCAGCCGAGCCGGCCGCCCCATGGAGCTCGCCTGCTTTTCACCAACACGCCGGGTGTGCCTCCGCGGCGGCCGGCGCCGCTCCCCGCGCCGCACACCAGGGCCCCCCGGCATTCATTCGGAGCGACGCGCGGGGGAGGCAGCGGCCGAGGCGGAGCTCGCCCCCCGCAGGCCCGGGAAGGCCCTGTCAGCCTGAGTCACGGCCCGCTCCCCAGCGCGGCCTGNGGCCGGGGGCAGCCGGCCGCAGGGTCGCTGCTCTGAGGGCTGGGCGGCCGCCATCTCCGCCCGCCTGCGGCCACCGCCGCCCCTGAGGGGGCCAGCCTGCGCCCTGCCAACCCCATCTATATTTTTCCTGCCTGGCGTGCATTGCAAAGGATTTCCCCTTTCCAGATTTTGTTGTAGAAAGGGAAATTACATTTTGGCGGGGTATTTTATCACCGTCCAAGGAACGGTTTCATATCCCTAGGGCACCCGGCGGTGAGGGGCTGTGGTGAAGGAAGCCCGCGGGCCCTAGGGGACAAGCCTGGGGCTCAGGACACCCTCGGCCTGGCAGCCCACGGGGAAGGTGCGCTAGCCTGCCCAGCCCTGTCCAAAGGGAGCCGCTGGAGCCTTCGTCTTGGCATATTTAATGATCTAACATTCCTCTAAGCACAGAAAGGGATGTTTCCGTAGGGGAATAGTTGTCTTCACAAATCTGTTCTATGCAGCACTTGATGACATCTCAGTTTAGCTACTGCGCGTGTTGGTGAAGTCATCAGCTGTCCCGCTTTGCAGCTTTTTGACCTCGTCTTTTGCTCTAGGAACAGCGTTGTGTTCTCCTGACAGCCGTAAGGGTCCCTTGAACAGCAGTGCCCCTGGACCCGGGACACCGCTCAATGTCATGTATAGATAACTCCATGACAGCTAACAAAGCATATCTGTGCTATTATAGAAGGCCTAGCTAATAGCCCTGTTGTTTTCAGATATTTTATTATGTTTAGAATCCAAGTCGTATATCTCACCACCGCTATTCTTGCTCTTAAATGCAGAGCAAATGGAGATTTTGTCCTGGTGAAGATAATCTGGTGCCCACTGGACCATTAATGATCCAGGCTTCTTTTGTTTAAACCCAGGCCTTACCACGAAGGCAAGTTCTAAAATTAATTGCATCACCTAGATTTTGAAAAGGCTAGGTTAGCCTTTTATGTTTAATTAAAAAGTTGTACTCCCCAGTATGAAATAGGTTACTAGATTAGTGTAAAAGGAAGTGAGTGTGGTATTAATAGCGGTGTTAGTCACTACGGTATGCACTTAGAATAGAGCACAAAAAGGAACTGAGTAAGAATTACTGTTCTTATGAAGACTTAGACTGCAAATAAATAAATATATGTCAAAATGTGTTTTAAAATGCCATTTCTGACAGGAACTTCTATAGGTGTTCTGGAGTTGGGCATTTTCCTTTAGCTGTCCCTTGCCCTCAGGATGCTGCCATCTCTTCAACAGCAACAAAGTTTATCTTGAAGGTCCCGCTATACCTGCTAGATAATTTTTCTTGTTTTCACTGAGGAGAGGGAGAAATACAGGTTCTAGCAAATGTTAACATCTGTTTGTGTTCTGTAGTTTAACCCACCAAGTTATACCCTAGAATCACAGAACAGCCCAGGTTGGAAGGAACCTTGAAAGATCTTCCGGTCCCATGGGAAAGGGAGCCTAGACGAAACTATCTCGCAGCCTGCTGAATCGCTTCTTGAAAACCTCCAGCGATGGGGAGGTTATTCCAGTAAATGATTGTTCTTGCTGTAAAAAAAAAAAATCTTACATTGAGATGAAAGATGGAGAACTCACTTCCAGAAGATGAAAGATAGAGATCCCATTACCGGAAGGAGGCTGCTTTCTTCTCCCAGTATCATGAAGCCTTGATTGTCTAGAGGATTTGTCTTGGAGAACAATGCTGTTGTGTGCCACAGGCAACCGCTGCCTCAGCTTGGTTCACATCCCAACACGTCTACAAAAGAACCCAGCCTTAATTCCCTAATGCAGGAGGGTCACGACAGCTAAAGAGAACCCTTCTAGAATGAATTCTTGAAGAACTACTGTTTAACCTTTGAAAGCTAATGGAATTTGAGGCAAAAAAGAGTTGCCCCAGACTAAAAGCCTGTAAGTCTGTTAGGTCCTACTTGTGAATTTGCCGACTTTTGTGGTGTATCCCCAAAAAATAATTAGTCTCATCGGAGCTGATCCAGTTCATTTATTTTGCTACAATCTATCTGTTTCTTATACAAGCTACCAGATAATACTTAAGAAGTATTACAGGAAATTAAAGTCTTGACATCCATGGAATCCAGGTCAAACCCATGTACTACTTGGATTCTCCAGTAGCACTGTGATAGCTTTCCTAGGAGTTATCTTATTCAGGTAGACCTTTTCCCATCGTCCTTTTTTTTTTTATTTAAAGAAATGAGACCAATCGTAGGACTTTAAAATACATCTTTTAATGTGTTTTTGAAAAATATTAGTGTATTTACACAAATTTCTCATTTAAAAAAATATTTTGTACTTGCCAATTTTAAAACATCCAGTTTAAAAAAAAAGTTCAGCCAGATGACGACATTACACACTCGAAAGAACATTCAGTGTAGAGATAAGCAATTAAAAAAACACAAGAAAGAAACACATACCATTGCATTGACAGTAAGTGAGTGCACATTTTTAAGTTGCTAGCTTCCACAAATTGTTCTTCCCATAACAATTGCTTAGTCTGTGTCAGTAACTTGTGCCCACTTTTACACTGGAATTTGCATTTCCTTTTTCTTCATAGAGCTTCCCCCCACTCTTTGCTTATAAAAAGGTTGCAATAAAATGCATTACAGTAGTATTTCATTTACAAAACAAATGACATTAAAACTTGTTTCTTAACCCATTGGATTGTATTTCAGTATAACAATGTCCTTTCATGGTGGTGCAACAGAGATTCCAAGAGCTGCCTGGATACCGAGAACGATCTCTCTCTGGAAGCAGTTCCGCCTGGAAAGGGTGATTTGAATTGCTGCTGTGTCGATTCCTCTTTGGAGGGATCTCATCTTCAGGTTTGGCAATTAGGACAGCATGTTAAACATTGTATTTAGTCAAAATAAATACAAATAAATTAAAAAGTAATGATGGAAGAAAATTACTTGCTTGTTGATATTGCTTGGAGGAAAGCTTAGCAATGAAGCTTGTGGCAATATCTAGGTTATACACGAATGGCAGGTCCATTTATTTCAGTAGTACTCTCTGAACAAGGAAAAAACAGCTGTGAACATGGCCATAATTTTGGAGAAAGAGAGTAGTGATCTTCTTTCAAACTTTGTTAGGAAGCCATTTTCCTACGGAAAAGAACAGGCACAGTTAGGGACAGCTTAAAAGTAACGTGTAGGAAAAAAGCAGCACACTCTGCCATTGTGCACAGAGGGGCAGGTGTTTAGAGCTCTACCTCCAAAAGATGAATAGGGCTTTAAAAACAGTAGCTGAAAATAGCTGCACCTCCCTGAATGTTTGTTTTATCTCCAAGTCAAGACTCTGCCCTCCTTGTGTAAATAGAGAATGAACCTGAACTGTGTCATCTGAGCCCACATCTGCAAGGAAGATACAAGTACTATGTTTCTGATGTAGTAATATACTTATAAATATCTGCCTTTAAGCCTCCCTATTCTACTGTGATGAGCCAGGCATTATGACAGAATGTTACCAGGAGTCAATACTTCTCTTAAATAAAATTGACTCTATTTGAAAGCGATGGAAAGAGAGGCCTTTGCAATAAATCCGATGCATCAAGGGTCCATGACTCACTATCACCTTTTTTATTGCTACGGGACAGAGAAGGAGCAAAACAAGCAAAAAAGAAAATAGGAAAAGTAAGATACTAGAAAACAAGTGAGTAAAAAAATAGCAAAATAGGGAATATAAGAGAAGCGGGACGAGAGAGGGGTGGAAAGAGAAAGTAACATTTACATACAGGTAAAGGAAAAAAGTACCAAGGAAACAACTGGCTCTGATATCATTCATTCTCAGCTTCCCCTAATGGCAAAAGAAAAAAGTATCAGCGTAATGAAACCCTGCAAAGCAACAGGGGCTTCCCCTCCACTGGCAGAAGGGAATTTCAGCACCTTGGCAAAATAATCCACGTATTCACAAGAGCTTTTCTGAGCATTGACCATTGGTATATGGAAGTTCTAGGATTATTATCTCAGTCCAAATAAACAGAAAAGATTTAACCCCAGTTGCACTTGACTGCAAATTTGTTTGAGTAAAGCTGATTTGGGGGATTAAATAATGACTCCGTTGAAATCCACAGCAAAAGTACTGACTTCAGCTGTGAGGATCACACCTGGGTATTTTTCTCTCACCTTGAACTTCAGTATTTTGGACCAACTCTCCTATGCACTAACCTTAGGATCTTAGATTTAATAATGGGAAATTTGATGGCATGCATAGTTTTTCCTGCTTTCAACGAGGTTTTAACTGGATGATTTCCTAAAGTCCCTCTTAATCTGAATTATTGTATGATCCTACGATTCAAGACTGACTCTAGGCTTTGGGTTGTTACAGGTACAGCCAGTGCCTTTTTAAAAGGAGACTTGTCTTTTAGCATTGTTCTATTTAAAGCAGAAGCAAAGCTTTCACTGTAAATCTCAAGGAGACATTCCAGACATCAAATAGTAAACCACCAAAAAAAACCCCAAACAAAATGTTTTTGACAGTGTCTGTAACAATAGTTCCTCTTAATTAAACAAAAGCTCCTAATCTAGACTTTGGTGGAAAATGAGAAACTTACCCAGCCACCGTTGGCATCTATCCATTCGGCTTTGTTGTTTATTATGTACTCCGTGATGAAATAAGAAATCTGCTCCTTCTCCTCTCCAGTCAGCTGAACTCCATGCTCTTGAAGCTTCTTAGTGAGAAGACCTCCGAACGTAAATATGGTCATAATTCGTCCCCAGTTAGTATTTCCGTCAGCAAATTTTTCTTCCATGACACCATTGAAAATTCTCTTGGCAACAGCTACAGAGGTAATATCAATTTTGTCCAAGAACGGTCTGAGAGCCTCCTCGGTTTGATCTTGCAGCGAAGATGCAATGTTTCGCAAGACGTGAGCAACCCTGGTTTGGGCTGGTCCAAGATGTGTCTCCTGTAGCACATATTGCAGATAATCTTGGGCTAAGTAATAAACGTAATAGAACTCGGCCGTTTCCATTTAGAGCGAGCTGCAGAGAGCAGTGCTCCGCTCTTAATCAGGGTCAGTAATGAGCAGCCACAGGACGTGCTCACAGTGTTGTATCGTCTGGTTTTGGTGGAATTTCTTTGCTTTTAACACAGAAGTTCCTGTAAAGACCTAGTGACTTAATGGTTGTGTGGGTTGTGGAATATGTCACAGCGGAAACGAAAGAAAAAGTGGCTGCTCAAGGGGAGAAAACATGTCGTCTTGAGTGATTTATTATTTCTCTAAATAGTATGATTCCACAACTGAAATCTACCAGCTTTTACCACATTCTTCATCAGTATCAATTGGCATTTCCTAGGGACTTTTGCTATGTAACACTAGAAAAGGGTTGGCATTTGCCTTACAAACTGCTGAGAATAGTGTGGGCTAGCAAAGGTTAGGCATTTGGCTTGAAAAAAACATGCCTAAAAAGTATATGCTAGAGGAGCATGCAGCTCCCTCTCCTGCCTTCCCCCAGCCCTCCGTCTCCTCATTGCCAGGAGTTAAGGCTGGAATCTGTATTGCAGGTTTAAAGGTTATTTCTGGTTCACAACTTTTTGAAGAAACTTGTAGGCATTTCCAACAGGATGGGAGAATGGATAAACTTTCTTCAGTGCTGGGGGAGCTTTACATAACTGCAAAAAAGCGGGAACACAACAGTGGTGCGAGTACTGATGGGAAAAGGGGAAAGCCAGCTTTATAGCATTATCCCCTGTTCCCAACTTTCCCACGCTCTCTCTGTGAGTGCTCTTCAAGGTCCTTCTTTGAAGGTCTGAACGTGTAGCTTCAAAGATTTCTTCCCCCCCACAGGGAGTTCTGCTGTAAAAGACATTATTAGTATAACAGACAGTGCTAATGCAGGCAGCGTGTCAGAACATGGGATGGAAACTATGGGGCCAAGCTTGTGATGTGTGATACCATCTGAATCTTTCATGACAGGTAACAAAAGAACTATCGTGATACCTACAACTGCTCTTAGGTTCAAATTTTCGGTCCAGCAGTTATTTTTTGGGAGAAGGGACAGGGGTGTCTTGCCTACTCTTTCCTTACAAACCTCTTCTCCTGGGGCAACCTGATCTTGCTGGTGGGTCAGGATGTGTCTGTGGAGAACCTCACCTCATTGCAGAGGCGTCAGAGCAGCAAGAAGTTGGACGTTTGGAGACCCTTCTCTTCCTCCATCCCCCTTTCTTCATTCCTCTACTTCTGACTCATCTCTCATTCAGGGCTCTTTCTTCTCCGAAAGCAAAAGGAATTCCCAGCCCCACACACCAACAGCTCTTTGCTCCAGGGAGGGCAGAGAGCCACATTCCAGTCCTGGGTGCTCCCTGATGGCCAGACCTGTGGAAGATGAGCAAGGCTGCGTGCCTGGTGGCCAGCTCAGGGCTGGAGTCTCAGATGTCAGGGTAGCACTGGCACCTAATGGTACTGGAGCAAAGCATCCCCAGGCTGTGGTACAGCTCTGGTGGCAGTATGTTGCTAAGCCTCGCTAGCCACCCCACCCCCCTCCACCCCCCCAAATGTGTATGCTGCTGCTCTGACATCACAGTTTCGCAGAAACCCATTAAATAGACCAGGGTAGTTTCCAGTACCTTTGCAGGTTTTTTTCTTCTGTATGTGGTGAGTCTGTCTCAGAATGACACAGTAGTCTGTCATGCACAGCGGGGTTGGAAAGCTCAAGCTATCACCAGCCTAGCACACACATCAATCTCTTCAGCGATTCAGGAAAATGCTTCCCTCACGTTCTCTTGGAAGCAAAGAAAGAGGTGGCTTGGTGCTGCCTTCACCTTTGGGAGAGGGTGGGTTTCGGAGGACAGCGTGACCTAGAAAAACTCTCATGTTAGATGTTACCCCCAGGGAAGGATGTGATGGTAGGACTGGGAATGGGCTGGGGATGGAAAGCTAGCTCTGCCCTCCTCCATCCTCCATACACACACACCTTCTCATCAAAGCTCATTTTGGAAGTTCAGAGGTGTCCTCTGTCCGATACCTGCAGCTGCTGCTTTGGCAGAGCGAGCTGTTGGTCTGGCTTTGCCTTTGTTGTGTTCAGTGATTTCAGCAACTGCCAACATTTCGTGAGGAATGCAAATGGAAAAGAAAAAAAAGGATGTGACAGTCCTTAACTCTTCCCAACTCAGGTAAATCTGGGCAGAAGCTTCTGGGGCAGAGGAAGGCATTGCTCTACCCAGACAGCTTCCCTCCCGTCGGATGCTTGCTGCAAACAGGGCTGAGAGAGGTACTCGAGGAAAAATCACAGGAATCCTCTTTCTGTATAGCACAGTCAGAAGCTATAGATCACTCCTGACACTCTTAATAATTGATTAATGCAAAGCTTTTTGTATTCGTTGTGAATATAATAGTTGAATATGAGAACAGTGAATGATACCTAAGGAGACAAGTTCTGTTTTCTTCACCATCGACAGCGGCAGAGGCACAGGCAGAAGCAGATATTTCTTCATTAGTGGCGCATTTAGGATTCGGAGGAGGGTAATGAAACAAGGCTATGATTATGTCACCATTATTGAAAGAAATCAATGTTAATACCTTGGCAATTTTGGTGCAAATGCTGCCACTTACAGTCTCTTGATCTCCTGAAGGGCTGTAAGGTGAGGCTCAGCGCCAGGCTCCTGGGAGCGGCTGGCAGCTCCCAGCAGACATCTCTAAGGAAGCTGGGACACTGGCGACCGGAGCCCAGGATGCGGTTGTTGAAGCTGCCCCAGATCCATTGACTTCAGTGTTAGACACATTTGCTTTTCAGTACCTGGCAGCGGAGGGTGCTGTTCCAAGAGCTGGCTGTTTAGTGGCAATGACAGTTTATGTATCTGGATAGAGTCCACAGCCCAGTCTAATGGTCGTTCTCGGAGCACTGTCAGAAATCAGTTTGGGGATCCCTTGCCTGGATCGTGCCACTCTAACGCTTGGATTTTCATTTTCTACATTAGGCAGGGCCTTCCTTTTTCCTACCAGACTTCATTCCCATTTTGTAGTTGTCAGTGAATGCCTTTAACTTAATGAACCTCTACTTTTCTTCCTCCCGGCTCCATCTCCCCAGTGCTGCATAGACTGCATTCTCATACAGCATATTGCTTTCTTTTTTTCCTCTTTGCTGTATATACTTTGTCTTTTATGCATTATTAGTGTTAATAAAAGGTTTGATACAGAAACCAGCTTGACATGGAAGCTCAAATGCAAACCCTCGCCTCGCTCCCTGGCATAGCAAGGGGCTTCAAATATTTTAATTTAAACCTGTTCTCTGTGGATTTGACTCCACATCCTGCCCTAACCTGAAAAGGCTTATTTTTCCAGAACAGATGGGGACTGAGTTGACAAATCCTCATAGAATTGACTTGTGAGAGACGATGTTATCTTGTTGTGTTCGAGACAAAACTAAGCCAAAATGACAAAAGCTTCGTTGAGCTATTTGTGCTGCATCTGCCTTGCCAGAGTTGTTCCAGTTCCAGGTGAATGTGGGAACTCTGAGCTCCTCTAAGGCAGCTGAGCTTTGCCTGGAGGAACAGTCTGAGGCCTGGAGAAAATTCTTACGGAATTTTTTCTGGGTTTCTTCCCTTTTTGATGTCCAAACCGGGACGATTTTTTTGTGCAGTATTGGATTTCATTGCAAAAGAACGGCTCAGTTCCCTTGGAGCTTTTCAGCTGTCCTGCACAGCCCTGATATAAGACTTCAGGAGGCTTTGGTGACTTTTATTTACCCTCGCTTTTCCTATAAATTGGAATATGCCAGCTGTTTTTTCCTGTGAGCTGAAATGGAGAGCAGGTATTGAAGGCAGAGGCGGGTTTGCCCAGTGGAGTGCTGCCACCTAGTCGCAGCCAGCCTGGCTGCAGGCAGAGGGAGGAGAAACCCCCCTTACCTCCCTGGATCTTCTCTGCTTGGAGATTCTATATGCAGAAAAAAAACCCCTCAAATACAATAGCACTGGGACTCTTCCCCGGTAATGATCTAAATTAATAAATGAGATTGCATTTCCCGAAGAGTTCTGTCAGCTGGGAAGCAGCAAAGTCTCCCAAGTCCAAAGCTTGGAAAGGCCACCTCCACAAATTTTGGGAGCAGTTAATTCTAAAACACTTCAGCCCACCTCCTAATGTTTCTAGGATGGAGACAGAATAGGAAATATCTATCACAAGATCCTGGATGTCAAAGTCTGTGGCAATTGAAGGAGAGACTTAGGGCCAGCTTACATTCTCTGTGTCTCCGGAGATGCAGATGTAGCACAGAAGACAAACTCTGGGAAGGACAGGAGGATGTAGCTGGTTTTTGCATCTTCTGGGCCAACTAGAGAGATTCTGGGCCAAATGGAAAGCCAAAGTGGTCCCCAACATAAACTAAAGCAAGAAGCTACTCCAGTTTAGTGTTGAGCTGTGGTGCAGCCCAGAATGACTGAGGGCTGACCAGTATGGCATAAGGTCTCTCCTGCTCCCAAAATAGCACACAGCAAAGGCTGGGAGGATGGATCACATGGAGATGCACACTGTGGCTCTCCACTGCTCAAGCATGAGAAGAATTCTCCGAGAGGCCATTCTGTGCCCGTATGACTCCTCCACAGCACTCCAGCGACATAAGGGAACTATAGGAAGGGCAAGGTTTGGCTGTGTCGCTCAGGGTTCAGCTGCTGCCTCGTCACTTCCTCTGGTAACTCATCTCAGCTCACAGTTTGGTTTCTGCCTGGCTGGATCCCAACTTCTCTCATCATCATGAGTCAAGGAGGCAGCCAAACACACTGCTCCACCTTGCATGTGCCGTGTGTCATCACGTGCATGTGTGTAGACACATGTTCTCTACATTCTCATAAGCCTTTCCAAATGTTTACCTAGGATTAGGAGAATTTGAACAAGTAGTCATCGTTGTCAGCAGTGAGCCACAGAAATGCAAGGCTCCCTAAGCTTCCCAGACAATGGAGCACGAAGAAGTAAAATCTCGGTAGAAGCTTAGCAAGATCTTGCGGATGCCGGCAGAAACACTGTCTGCTGAAGCCAGCTTCATTGCTGAAAAATACTTGCTCCCAGAAGAAAAAACAAAAACAAAAACAAGTCTGCTTGTGAGTAGTTATGAAATAAGAAGTCAAGAGCTCACGCCTCAATATGATAACCAAACCTTTGTGTGTCCCTCGCACCCACAAGTCAAGGGTGGTTTTGACTTTTGGTTCATTCTGCTGAGGCAGGTGCAACGTGACCGTGTGCAAAGTCCATTTGTATATTGATCTGGGGTTTTGGTTCAGAACTGTGTCTTCCAAAGACATAATGCCATTAGGAGAGACAGGCATTCAGCATCAGCTGCACCAGTGTTTTAAAGCTACTTTAAATGGTGGTGACATTCAAAATGTGGTGAGACAGGATGTCAGTAACATATCTGAGCCTTACTCGGCATACAGAGAGCCCCACTGGATGAGATTTTCAAAATACGAACAAGATTTAGGTAAAGAGTTTCCACTGAGCATGGATAGGACAAAGGTGCCAAGTTCCTTTAGGTGCCTTCCAAAAAATCACAGCTATTCAGTAGGGCTACTAACCGTTTGAAGTTAGGCATGATTTTAAATTCTTTGCTGTTTGATTTTCCAAGGGAAGCTTATATATCTCACGTTTTTAAAATAAATTGCTTTAAAATCCAAGCTCACTTCACCAGGTACAATTTACCTGGATGCCTCGGATTTTTGCAGCCCTCTACCCACGCCCTCCCAGGAGCGTGCTTGCTTCTCCCTCCGCTCAATCAGGCCTGCATCTGCTCCTGGACTTTTTCTCCCTTATTTAAATCAAAGCTGAATCCGCTCCTGTTACGACTAGAAACCTTTGCACTGGGTCAAGTGTTAGTGATTCATAGATTAAATATCTTTCCTTTAGAAGATAATGTATTCTTTTAATAAATCATTGTACCCCCCATTTATGATATCCCCTCTGCTGATGACCCTATAAAAGAAGGTTATAGCAACACCAGTATTTCTTCTATAAATCACTCTTCATGGAGGTTCATAACTCATCTTTAGTTTGTTTTATATGCAGGGTTCCAATCTGGGGGCACATATGTTTGTATTCCCCTTTCAAACTGTTTTGAATTATTTTAAGTTATAAAAATGGACAAAAATAAAAATTTACAGCGTACAGATATTTTCCACTTTTATAATCAATCCAGATCTTTGACTGGAAATTATGTTTACGGAAATCAATGTGTAATGTGACTTCAGGGATTTTCATATGCTAGAAATAAATATTTATATTAAAACACATTTCTGAACCCTAATTCAGTAATTTTGCTATAGTTTTATTACCTCCTCAAATGTATATTTGCATGAAAATGTTGTGTTGCTAGTGCCTACCCTTTGTGTCTTTTTTTCTTTTTAAAAAAGCCCTTAATCTAAGAGACAAGGAAGACACAGACTGCACTGCCATTTGGTAGGACTTCTCTGAAGTCTAAAAGCAGTTGGTATGAAACTCATTCCATCCACCTATAGCCTGAGGAACTGGACTGCATATGGTAGACTGAAATTCCTGCATAAGTCAACTGCAAGGAAGAACTGGAGAACCTAATATCCCAAACAACCCTTCTGGAGGGTTTTTTAATCCAAACTACATTTCTCATTCTTCTGATTTGCGCCATTCCAGCAGACAGTCTGCTGTTGGCACTGTGCAGTATTTTCAAACCCACAATGATTATGTGTAAATTGCTGCAAATTATAGCAAGAAATTAGCTGTAACTCCCATGGTATATTTTTATCCTTATGTTTATTGTGATTTTCTGATCCTCAAAAAAAAAGGCATGCTGAGATGGCATTTCTGTGCTCCTAGGAGAAGGCTGGGAGCAGAAATAGCTAACTAATCTGTCTCCCCAGGTATTTATACCACATTCATCACTGTGCTGTCTGAGCGTGTAATACTATCCCCTCAATCTTTTTAAGTGAAATGACGTCCCATTAAATAAGTGTGGAGGAAGCTGATGCTACCATGGCTAGTTATCCAAACCTGCTGCCATTCTTTAACCAAAGCAGAGAGAAATTTGCTTTTGAGCTCATTTTTTAATCATGCAGCTTTACAGTGGTCTGTGCTTTGAATTCCATTTGCCCCTCGCTTCATTGCCATGGCTGTGTGTAGAGCCCCGGGTTCATCTAGGGAATTAAGCCTGCACGGGCACTGTAAGCGTGTTAGCAATGATGCTAATACCGCTGCCTGCTGAAGTGCTCTGTCTTTCAGAAAGCAGAGTTCTTTTAGACTCTTTCAAATAATCACAGAATAGTTTGGGTTGGAAGGGACCTCACTGCAAAGCTTACCTATTTGTGCTGACAGTTATAGGCAGTAAAGCAACGCCTAAATCACAGAATGACAGAAGAGTGGTCAGGGTTGGAAGGGACCTCTGGAGATCCCAGAGGATGCCATCTAGTCCAACCCGGCTGCCAAATCAGGTTCATCCGGAGCAGGCTGGACAGGAACGCATCCATGTGGGGTTTGAATACCTCCAGAGGAGACCCCACAGCCTCTCTGGGCAGCACATTCCAGTGCTTTGTCACCCTCAGAGTGAAGAAGTTTTTCCTCGTGTTGAGATGGAATTTCCTGTGTTCCAGTTTGTGCCCGTTGCCCCTTGTCCTGTCGCTGGGCACCACTGAGAAGAGCCTGGCCCCATCCTCCTGACACCTGCCCTTTAGATATTGATAAGCATTGATGAGATCCCCTCTCAGTCTTCTCTTCTCCAGGCTGAACAGACCCAGGTCTCTCAGCCTTTCCTCAGAAGAGGGGTGCTTCATCCCTTGATCATCTCGGTAGCCCTTTGCTGTCCCCTCTCCAGCAGTTCCCTGTCCCTCTTGAACTGGGGAGCCCAGAGCTGGACACAGTGCTCCAGAGGAGCCTCACCAGGGCAGAGGAGAGCGGGGGGATGCCCCGGTTGGGAGCAGGGTTTGCCTGCCGCTGGGTGTTTCCCCCATTAGAGCCGGGGGAGTTTACCCCCCGGCTCTCTGCATGTGGGGAGAAGCACTGGGCCCACACAAAGCCCACAGCCTTCACAAACCATCAGGAGAGGGACCGTCATGGTCTCTCAGTAGGCAACAGTGAGGACGATTGCATTTTATCTGTGAGGCATTTTCATGGCTATCGGTAGCAACAGCGAGCAAACTCCACACCAGCAGCTCGGTGTAAGTCATCTTGAGTTTTCACAATAAAACCCCAGAACACCCATTGGTACTTAGCAGACTTGCCTTTGTATCTGTTTAGGACTAGATTCTTGGCATGCCAGGGAATTATGCATCAGAATGACTTAATCAAGTGCTTTCATAGTGTATTCTAGAGCCCAGAAACCTTTGAAAACCCACATGCGGATGGAAGCTGGGATCCAGCAGCGAGTGCTTTGCTCATGAAGTCAGAGGAGCTCGGCACAGACTGAGCCCTGGTGCCTCAGCAAAGCTCTATTGATTTTGGTAACTTCATCTGTGCAGGGATGTGAATCTATCTACAGGGAGCTAAATGAAGCCTAAAGTTATTGACTTTCAAGAGAAAAGAACTTTAGTTAAAGATCTCTTATGTTTTCTTAATTATTCCTGATTTTGAAACATGACATCACAGCAGACGATACTAAGGAGCAACAGTAAATAAAAGAGCCAGTTTCACAGGATTTAACGCAGCAAGACCAGAGAGAATGGGATTGACTTAGACAGGGTTTTTATTTGCTCTTTGTGCTGGATAACTGTTAATCACTCCATGAGAAACGCATTTCCAATGGCCAGTGCTCAAGCAACGTAAATAACAGCAACATCCTTGTTTCTCCTTTGCCCTTAATCTCCTTTTGGAGGCTTGACAATAAACAGCCCTTCCCAATCTATTTTGCAACCCAGACCCCAGATCCAAAAAGCCCCCATCAAATGTCATTAGTTTGCTTTACATCCCTCCTTTATATTCCTGAGCTAATAAACGACCGCTGCAGTTCCAGAGGGAGCTCATTTTTCTGGCTGTCTCCTGGGGAGGTGGTGGCCCTGCTTTGGCAGGAAGGTTGGACTAGGTGATCTCCAGAGGTCCCTTCCAACCCTATGATTCTGTGATTGCGAGTTGTTGTCGCAGTTGAGAACAACTCAATTGTCAGCTGCGTGTATTGGCAGGGACCAGCGCTCTCTACAAAACGTGGCAAGCCACAAAATCTGGAGTCATTATATTCAGTATAAAACATGGTGTTCCTACGGCCTGGCAGGGCCCTTCAGCTCTCTGAGGTTTGGTTTCCCCATCTGTGGGATGGAATTCTCCAAAAGGTTTGCTGACTCAGCATGTACAACATCATCTTTCTACTGACACCACAGCTTTCCCACCTGACCTCAAGAAAACTCTCTGTGGCTCAGTTCACCACTTCTAAAATAGAGGAAATTAGACAATTGCCTTCAGGTGTGTGTCTTTTGCCTCTATTTAGCAGCCTTCCCAGGGAAGGGCTCACCTTTATGTGAGTTGATGTGTGTTCCTCAGTAGCTCTGGGTCATGTTGCAATGGTTTAGTCCAGGCTATGGATGCTCTGAAGCCAGTGGCCATGAGCCAAGCTGAGCTGAAGCAGGTAAGAGCTGACTCAAAGGCGCATCACTCCAGATATTTGCCATCTGGGTGTGAGTCAGAGCCCTAATGTTTGTTTTCTTCTATCCTTTGTTGGAAGCTGTGGAGCTGTTTATTTGTACAGCAGTGAGCACGCTGGGACCTTCGTCTCAGCCGGGCCTGGGTGCTAGTTTTAATATATGGGCTAACGTAGCATGTTATAGAGTGAGGTGCTAGTTTTGGCATTTAGATATATGTGTGTGTGTCTACACCTCTCTCCTCCCACATGACACAGTAGATAGCAGATAGATCTGCCTCAGAGATGCCAAACATACAGAGCTCATAATTCTTTGGACATATGTTTTGGTTAAATCACAAAAGACTGAGCGCTCGTGAGGCAATCTGGAAGAGAGTTCTATCAAGTTCATCATTTCATATCACTTTTCTGTCACAGAAAGGCTTGCTAGCTGTAAAATTATTCCATTAAACTGTGTTACCACACTTTGAGGCAGTTTGTTTTCTTGTGCATTGATCTTTGATCCAAGGTACTTGCTCCTGGAAACACTTTTTTAACCACTTAGAAGCTACTTTTGTATAATCTGGAAATTGGTGTAAAGAACATTGTTTTTGTAGTCTGTCCTTTGTTATTTCCTAATCACTCTTTCTGGATAGTCAATTTGTGAGTGGATTCCTAATCAGTCATGGTCAGATCCTTTAGTGCTTAGTGTACTAAATTAATCTGTTGTGTAGCTCTCCAAATAGTTTAAAATGATAGAGTTCATAAAAGGGTAAAAATCTCAGTTCAAACTAAAAAAATAGTTTTGTCAGTATGTAATGTTTTGCAAATGGAAAATTGGAAATAATTGTAATAGCAATAAACTGCATTTATAGTTAATTAATTTGTAATCTAATAGAAACTGATCTCCCTTAGAAGGTAAAAGCACAGCACGCTGGCATGGTGTAGTCAGGTTTTCTGTTTGTGCTCTCCAGCTGGATACCCAACAAAGGAAATAACTAGGGGTTTATTGTATTAATTCCTTGCCACACAAGGCTGCCTACATTAACTATGGCCGCCTGTGAAATCAGGAGGCCTTTTAAGTGTGCATTGGGGCTCTCTAGCTATTGCATCTCCTTGAGATGTTAATGGTTTCATCCTAAAGCATCCAGCCTGTCCAATCCTCTTCCTTTCTACAGATTTCAAGTCCTGTCCTGCAGCCTCATGTGCAGCTGGGTGAGTTTTACTGGTGGTGCGTCCTCCTGCGTGGAGGCAGGTAGCGCGCTGCGGGATCCAGCCCGCACAGCGGCCACCTCAGCTCTAAAGCGTTGGGAAACCTTCTGCCGCCTTCTGAGGAATCAGGGCTGGGTAACAACTTGTGGTCCAGAAGCTCATGCTCTGCAACAAGGTTCAGGTTTAGCAAATGCGTTCCCTGATTCCTGGTGATACTAACAAGGCAGGAGTGCCGAGACAAGCATTTACAGCCCCAATAATCCACTGAAAGTGGCGTTCTGCTGTGAAAAGCGACTCAGTCAAAATGTCACTTCCAAGCTGAAGGATTATTGGCTCTCACCAAGTCCAGACTGAATGCGCTCAGTTTACAAGCAAAAATACAGTATTTGTTTCTTAGCTGCCAGCTATAAAAAGGGGTTATGCTCTCGGTCGGTTACCCTGTAGCCCATGTAGTCGTTTCCCCAGGTAGGTGTTGCAGTCGTGGCTTGGTAGAGTTCTACCTCTGCTTTGTATTTGCACTAGCCAGGTTGCAACTAGATGAGAATAAGGTCAAAATAGGTTCCTTCTGATAAATGTGCGTCTATTTGAATTAGATCATCTCGTCTGCCCTCTTTGGTAACAAAACCCATAGAATTTCAATTAGTACCTTCTTGTGTGTAAGCTCGTAACTCCGAGCGAGACAGGCTCTGCTGGCTGGGTGAATCCCCCACAGCTTTATCCTTTTGTTCCTTTTCATGGTTTTGCAGAGATCTAACAATCCAGAATGGGTGCTCTGATTCACACACACTGATGACTTGCCTTGCAGCCAACTGTTGTGGCTCCTTCCCTCCCACCTCTCCCCCACCTGCAAAGGCAGCTCCATTATTCATCAACCAGAACTTGAATTTATGCAACCGGGAGCTCAGCGGATCAAGGTGGACAAACATCAATTTAAATTATCCTTAATACTCAGGGTCTTGGTTTGGAGCAGTGCAGTAGCTGTGATGTGAGAGCTGAGCCTTCCTTACGGCAGAGGCATATCTCTCTTGCTGTGAATCAGTCCCACTTGTCCTTCAGTAGGTGATTCTCGTATGTGACTCTGGACCTCTCTGAATGGTGGTGCAGTAAGGTTGTAAACTGTCTTTCCACCCCGAGGTACCTGTTTGATATTGAGTGAAAGTTTGTTCTGCACCACCGGTATGCTTTGCAGCAAGTTCAGTGGTTAAACCACCAAAATGATAGGTAAGAAGTTCACATTAAAGCTAAATACCTTCACTGGTGGTGTCTTTCTGCCCGCGCTCCTACACGTCCCTGTACTTACTTGAGTTGGGATATAGTGACAAGCTATTCTGTACTCTCTAACGCTACACAAACTAATGTTGATGTCGCTAGTCCCCACACTCCCTTTATTAAAGTTTGGAATTTTGGTACCTTCTGACATGTTTAAATTGGCAACAATGCTGAGTCAGCACAGGCTGTCTCTTGTTATCGTGGGTAAATGATTCAATCAGTCAGTGTTGACTCCGAAGGAATTTGTAGAAATTTATTTCCAGAATGCAGTTGAGTTCTCAGCCTACGAAGAACTGATCGATAACAATTGGTTTCAGCTATTACAGTGCTTTTAATTTGGCACATTGTCCTTTTGTCATGCAACATCACAGGGATTCTTCTGGCTTGAGGAACCTGAAGAAAGGGAATATTGACTTTTGAGTGATTAAAACCTGGGAAGCCTTACCTTCAGTTTGTCTATGGCGTCTCTGTATAAACAGAACAAACCATTGAAGTTAAAAAGATTATTAAGGCAATACTGTGCAGGGAAATGTTAGTGCAGAGATTTAGCCATGTATGTCTGGTCATATTAATGGGAATCCTACTGCTAAATCCCCATGCACCCTGCTAAATAATTTGCCTAATGGTTTTGGTTAAGCAGAGAGGACGAGCACCATCTGAAACTGATTGTTTGACACGCTATGCTTCATGCAGGGGAGCCAAAGAGAAAGTACAGCACTGCAATGTGAATACCTTGGTTCCCAGTACTGTAAGGGAGGGGAGGAGACTGGTGTTAAGATAAAGATGTCCTGGGACATCGGTACCCACTGTAATGGATCCAGTGCCTCTACCATGAGTCCAGCTTTTATCCTGCTACTAGGAATGCAGGAGTCCAGTTGGTCGCAGGAGCCCAGTTGGGCAACTCTTGACTGAGCTGGGTTCCTGGCTTCAAAAATTACACTCAACTGTGTAAGGTCTAGGTAATCTTTAATTTGCAAAGAATTTGGAGTTGGATCCAATTTGGGCACAAACCACTACTTCTATAGTGATTCCTGCCCCCCCACCTCCCCCATCCTCCCTGTAAGCAAGATTTCAGCTTTGGTGTATGCTGTTTTGGTACTTCCCACCTGCCTTTGGCAATAAATTTTAAAGGGAAGGTCTGATCAGTTGTCTTCACTTGCAGTACAGTTCCATTCACATAATGATAGGTTCTAGAGGCAGCATGATATGGACAGTCTGTCAGGAGCTATCTGCTATTTCAGATAACTAAGCCCTTCCATCATTACATATAGCAACACAGCAAATAAAAAATATGACATAATAGAAGAATTTCTCACCTTCCCTGTATTCTGATCTTCCTGTCCTTCAAGTATACGTGGCAGAGCCAGCCCCAAAGCAGAAGTTAGAGCAGACTGTGGGAATGCACTAATGATGCATCTCTCAAGTCCGGTAGAATGCTACATATCCTCCTACCGCATTTAGGAAAGACTCACTGTCTGTTAAATAGTGTGACATTATCTGCCTTACAACTCAGACATCAGCAAAGCGCCTACACATCCCTGGCTGAAGGCTGCCTGTCACGCACCTTCCCACGCGTATCATGTGTTGGGGCTGCAGTGAGTAAAGCTGTGTACACTCAAGTTCTCCTAAACCGAAGGCAGCTGGGCTTCGCAAGTCGCTGGGCTGCTTAGGAAATGTTTCAGAGAAACTCATATGCTATAAGAAACGAACTTTTCACTGCTCAAGTCGCAATCTTGTCCGGGAGCTCAGCTGGAAATAGCGTGCCAAGTGTGGTGGCGGGGAACCTAACGCTGGTGGAAGCGCCGTCATTCACAAGTGATGAAGTGACCCAAAAATACTTCACGGCATGTTTTTACAAGCAGCGGCATATCAGCTCTTATGTCCTCATCAAATTCCAAATCAAGTAATTAGCTTGCAATTTCAAATGGCGATATTATTGTTTGCTTCATTACCTACTGCACACGCTAATGCTGTTTGTGCAGGATGGTCGCTATTTCTCCTGCTTAGCAGCAGTTACGGTTTAGCAATGAGCAAAAAGACCCATTATCAGCCTCCGCAGCACCTTGCTTCTCTTCAGGATGAATGGCGCAGTATAAACGGTGAGGAGAGGATTATTTTAAAACCCATTGCAAACACTTCTAGCATATTAGCCGTAATAATAGTCCGACTGTTTTATTTGGCAATAATCCAACCCTTTCGTCAAGATGCAGTACCTGGTGCGTGTACTCACGGTCCAACTGGCTGGCTCATAAAATAGCAGGGTGGCAAAATTATCAGGAAAAACAATGATGTGCTTTTTACGTTGCTATAAGTGATGGATGCGTAATAAAAAGGGGGGCATGAAGTTCTTGAGCCAGTAAGCGTAAAGGTGAGGGGTTTATGGCGGCTGTAAGTTCTGAAGTGTGCGTTTAATAGTGGATGATCTTTAGCTGCCCAGCCTGGTTTTTGTGCACCAGGCTACTGACGATAAACGTGAACTAGATAATTTAGGAATCGGGAAGTGTAGCAAGGCTGTGTTTTCTTTGAGATCGTGCAAAATGTTTCTGATCAAAAGTAAAAACATAAGGGCCTCTCTAAGAGCACAAATGAGGCACTGGCCTGAATTCACTCCAAATGTAGTTTATTGGAAGTCTGAGGGGTTATCAAGAGAAAAGTTCACTTCTTGTATTTAAACAACTTAGCCACAATAATATAATTATAACAGATGTAATTTCTGTGAGATTTAGTTTCTAATCTAGTGCTTATTAACACATCTGCAGCCATTCTACAAAGGATGCCTCCAAGGGGGAGTGGAGGCATGGCACAGTGCAGACATTGACAAAAGCAGATATATCACATTAATTGGCACCTCTAAATAATATATATATTAACGGTGATAATACTCATCAATATTAACCAAATAATTTCATGAACAAATGATGTCCGGGGATCTATGGAACTGATTGCATTTAAAAAACTTTATTTTTCAATCAAACATTTGGTAAAGCATGAAAAAACTGCCTGGAAGGGTTTAGCGAATAGCACTCTGGTGCTGTGAGTGATTGCTAATGAGGTTGGGTGTTGGTACGCTGTGTGCGCTCAAGGCTGGCAGAACTTCCACAGACAGGGCTCCAAACGCAGCTCAGCTCTGGAGCAGAGCGTCTTAGACTTAAGCACAAGGATGTTTAGAAGTGTCTCCACAAAGATATTGTGAATTCTTCACCCTCTCTGTCGCTGGGTCGGAGTTAAGCGTGGGAGAGGGGCTAGGTGGTCCTCAGCCACCTCGCCAGCTACTCGGGATGAGTCGGTGGGCTTGCCAATAGCAAATCCTAACTCCCAAACCTTCCTCAGTTCCTGCTTGTTTATTACTAAAGGAAAGCCTGGAGAGAAGCAGATCAGTAAGTGACCCTGATATCTACGTATGGCTCAACTAATTAAGAGTTGCATTTGGCATAGCCCTCATGAGCTAAGCCTTAGAGCACCTCTGTGCTGCGGATGCTTCTTTTCTCTTTCTACAGTGGGGCTCAGTCATTCGCTTTTGTGAACTGTGGAGTTTCTTCCTTCACAAATAATGTCACCAGGGAAGAAAGCGTTGCTCCACATGAGTAAATGTGACAGCAGCTGGGTCTATAGTTAAGTCCAATCTACTCTGAAGTGAGAACTGAAGTAGGCCTGACCCTGCTGGATGAGTCAGTGGCAGAATCAGGACGAGAAGAAGAATCCCTTATTACCAGCTCTGCGATATAAACACATGCCTTCCCTTGCTGTCTTCCCAACCGTTCATTAACACAGCGGTAGCAGTTAGATTCAGTTTATTTTTTTCCTCAGGATCAACTTTCGCCTATTTTCCGAGTTAGGCAGGAATCCTTCTGCCCTTCACCTTGCTCCTCATCAGCTTGCTCTGCTCCCAGAAAACACCAGCAATGTCAGACTCCTCATGTTTGCCAACATGCATCAGCAATTGCTGGCAAATACAAAACACTTGGTTGCCCCTAACCTGGCACCTGGGTGCACCTCCTGCTTTTTGATTCTTCCTGGGACACTGCAGCCCCACATGAACATTTAAAAGCTGTGAGTCAGCCCTCCGAGAAAAGTCACGCATGACTTAAAATCACAAGGATGATCAAAAACAATAAAATGCATATTTTCACTTTGCCTTTAGGTTTTTCTAAGGTTGTGAGGCACACCCATTTCAGGTCTTCAAGCTATTCTTTGCAACCATTAAGGCTAGAAATTCAGAGCATTCATTTCTCATGAGCTATGCATAATTTCTTGTTTTCAGAAAAACAGGGAATATTGTAAGACCTAATGGCCAGAATTGGCAACACTGGTGTTGTCAGTGAATGTACTCAGTGAAACTAAATGAGTGAGCTTTCCTTTTCCATGTAGAATGAGGGTTTTGCTTTTTGCACCAGCACAATAACTTAGTGTTTGGATACATAAAACTACTTGAGCAAGTATAGATTGCTTTTGCTGAGGCTTTTTCATGTTGTATTAATGGGTTGGTGTTGGATCAAAGTCACAGTAGGGTGGACTGTCCCCTGTGGCTGACTCTGCCACTAATTTGGCGTGGGCTTGGCATATTCATTTCATCTTGTCACCTTCACACAGCCTGGTGCAGTTAGAATACATCTCTGAATTTTCTTCTTGCAAGCCTTCTCTCCTTTTTCTTTTTTTCCTCGATGTAAATTCTGAGCGTTACAGGAAGATGCTCAAAGGGCTGTACTTGGCGTACCCCATCACCCAAACCTTCAGACTAAACACCTAGCTGCTAGCTGCCTCCCTCGGAAAAATAGGATTGTGTAAAATGACAGTGCAGCTTGTCTGGGCAGGGGACAGGCCCCATCCCAGAGTAAGTAATGAATTCCCTCAGGGGCTCATGGCCGACACAAACATCACCACCTTCTGCTTCCTGTGCTAGATGCAATTCCTAGAGCTTGTGTTCTCGCAAACAAAGAGAGCGCTAATAGTACCTGCCAAGACATGCGGTCCTTCCCTTGGAAAAAAAAAAAAGGTCGAGAAAACAAACTACATATGATAGATGTTAGTCATGTTTCTTATTGCACTGTTGGCACAATCTCCACCTGGGGCTCCTATACTCACATCCAGGATTTGGGGATGAGTCAGACATACTGCATATGTACTTATGGATGATGTGAGCATCCTCAGAACGTAATGGGAATTTCATGATGTCCCAACTTGCTTTTGCTTCCCTTTGTGCAACAAGATGCCTGTAAATCCTAGACAGAGTCCTTTTTCTCTGAGACAAGGTTGTTGGATGGAAAACCATAGCATGCCCACAGGGAACTACGTGTATGGGAACACTGCTTAGCTTGCTAGAACTGAATAGATGAACATTGGTTAGTTTGCTTGAATTGAATGGACTAACGATGCTAAATCTTCCAACGTTACTGCTGGCCATGTGGCCTTGGTGGTGGTTTTCTGAAATCCCTCGATTCTGGAGTCACGTTAGCACTCAAGAATCTCTATTAAACAAAGAGTTTTCAGCCTCCACGTTTGTAAAATAAAGCTGGTTTCATGTGACTCCCCAGCATATCAAAAAGGGAAGACAAGTAAGAACACATCAAACCTGTATTTTGAAAACCAAACGTCTATAAGTCTGGGGGACCTGAAAATTTATTTCTGAACAGCTTGTGTCGGCAACTTTCTAATTTTCCTTTAATAGCTATGTCTGTGCTTGTGCGATTTGGCTTCCTACACCTTCTGTAATAAAACTATCAATGTTGTTTTGTATATATTAAGTTTTTTGTTTTATTTTTCCTTCTAGTTCCTGAGTCACTAACAGGAGAGATAGTTATATGCAAGGCAATTATTCAGGCATTACAAGATTAAAACATGGAATATATTTCCCTGGGAAATAAAGTTTTCAGACAGTCTTCCAACTATGGAAAAGGGATGAAAGCTTAAACACTGCCTGTTCTGGTTCTCTGCTTCTAGCAAAAGAAAGTTGGTTGGTTATTTTTTCTTTCTTTCTTGAAAGCAGAAACATTGTTAAAAACAAGGATCCAAAACTGGAAGGACAAAAAAGGTGCTGAGCTACAGAAACGTGTTGAAGAGAGAATGTTTGTTAGCCCTCAGTGGTGGTGTCTCACTTCCATCAGGCTGTTTTACTGCAGGCAAAACACAGCAACATAGCAATGAATAAAATATTAAATGCTGCTGAGACTTTTATAAGGACATTTTTATAGTTCTGCCAGGTACAGTGGCATACTTTTAATTACCTGGACGTGACAAAGAGTGCTGCAAAGCTGAAGTGTTGATTCTCTGGTATACGTAAGGCAATAAATGTAACAGCCAGGGAAGGGAACTCAACTGCAGGTGGAAGATTCTTGTCTGTGCAGAGAAATGGTTGGTGTTGCTGTTCTGATCTGTCTGTAGTTACTACACTGCTAACGGGTGGAAATCATTTTAAAGGGCATAAAACCCACTCTAAAAAAATGCCAGTTGATTCAGCCATCAAATGCATTCAAAGTACTGGTGTCTTCCCAAATGCTGGCACGCTCCGGTGTTTCCCATTGTGTCTTACTCAATTTAATATACACAGCGCTGCAAAGACTGACGTGCCTGGCCGTCTGCTAGTGCTCGCCCCTGTCGTCTTCCATCTTTGTCACTGGGTACTTAGACTCTTCACCACCAAGGACCCCTATGCTGGTGCAGCCCCTGCATATTTCTGCATAACTGCTCGGCTTTGATAAACAAGCAAAGCTTATGCAGTATTGTCCTTTGTCACCCCATCATTTACAGGACCTGCCTCATTAGAAATTTTACTCAAATATTTGCCAAGACGTTACCAGGAACTCAGTCCTCAGGAGAAGAATCAGTCCTGACTTCACTGAAGTATTTTCTACAAGTGGTGACAATGAGAAATCAAACAACAGGTTTTTTGCATTTAATCAATTTGTCCACTGAGTATTAAGAGTGTAAATACTTGCCCCTACGCTAAACCTGCTCCCTGCATACTGATTAGGGAGATGCTTCCATATCAAGAGGCTGAGCTTGAGAAGGCCTGAGCATGTGCCATGCCCTCAGCTCCCACTGATTACAAGGACAACTGAACTCATCCCGTTTCTATCTGCCTTTTGTAGGCCCTCTCCCTTCTTCAGGACCTGATGCAATCCTATCTAATGAGTACTCTCTGACACTCAGCAACTCCCAACACAAGCTATTGTAAGGTAGGGAATTATCTAACCCCATGGCAGAGAGAAATTATGCATCTTGCCCAAGATCATGCAGAAAATCCATTGTCGCACTGGAGAAACAAAATCCTGTAGAAGTAACTTTTGTGTTAGATATGGATTAATACGTAGCTCATCGAGGTTTACGATTTTCTCTGATTTACTCAAGACTAAATATTGATTTTGAACTATACTGGGATGTTTTGTTAGTGGATAACCTTCTGGTTTATGGTTTGTATTTCTCCTAGTTCCTCTCCTCCAAGAGCAAGGGCTCTGGCAGATCAGCTCCTGCACGTTTAGCAGTAGTGTTGTAAATGATCAGTGCTTCTCCCAGTATTTTCTGCTGGATGTTATTGATACCAGCATAAAAGTAGCACAAAAGGTTGTGTGTCTGTACCGCAGTTCAGAGTCCAGCATCTTGGCACCAACGCCTCTCCACCACAGCTTTAAGCTGTGAGCTGGGCCAGCTGAGTTATAAACTCAGTTACCATCCCTTTCTCCCACCCCCTCCATGAAGGTGGAAACTTCTCATCGAGAAGAAAGACGGAGACAGAAGGGGATGATGAAACCTCATCCTTCTGCAGCTAAGCCCACCAGGGCTCATGTGCCAGAGCTGTGCCTCAAGGCTGGGATCGCTGCTGTGTAGGTAGACACACTGGGCAAGGTCTTCGTGAGCTGGCTTGATTATCAGTAGTATTCTAGTTGTTAAAACCAGCGTTTGGCACAGGCTCATGACTCTAATATTTATTGAGTTATTCTGATGGGTTTTGCTGTCCACATGGCTCAGTGGCTCCACTGGTAGCAGTGCCTGAGCTTCGTTTTACGGCAGTTTGAGTACATCTGTATAATGTAACAGCCACATCAATGCCTGTCATGTAGATATACCTTAATGTTGACATATTCAACTATATAATCATGTCAGCAAATTAACAGCAGTACATTAAGTGCTATTCTTTGTGAGAGCTAGTGAGCTTGGCGTGGTGTGTGTAAATATTATTTTGTACCAGTAAGGACAAAAATATTGGTAAAATGAATATTCCCAAGTAGAGAATGCTACGTTAGACAGCAAAGCACAGTGTAAAGTAGATTTTCTAATGCAGTATTTATGAACTTGACTTACACACAACTTTCTCATGACTGAAGTGCACAGGAACCCATCATATCTTCACACGTGGGGCGCTATATTCTTGGAGATGTGACTTTCAGAAATATCAGATTTTCGCTAAACAAACAAACAAAAAAAAGATAAAAACCCCACAGTCTGGAGCTCTGTGCTGTGGCGTGTTCTCTCTTTCTGCAAAACTTGTCTATTGTGGCAACTCGTAATTAGCAATTCTCCAAAGGAGGGAAAATTTTGCAAGCCTGTAAGATGTCAGTATATTGTCAATGGCCATTACAGTGAAAATAAAAGACAGTATCATGCATTCATTTTGAAGATTGAGGGGTCATAAATTCTAGAGATTTTTAAACAAAAGGATAAAACTTCCCTCTCCAAGAAGGGTGACTGGGAGCAAAGAGATTGGGAGAAGATGCTTCTTTCCAATGTCACCATTTTCCTGTTTCTTTTAGAAGCAAAGAAGTAGAAAGGAAGAAAGAAGCAGAGAGAAGAAAGCCAGGAGGGAGGTGTGGTTTATTGCTCTGCTGTCATCATCTCCTAGTTTATCAACTATGTCATAGTGCCACTACTCATTAGTAGGTTCTTCATAGGGCAGCAGAACAGTGTGAAGAGCAGAGGAGGAGAAAGATGAAGAGGGGAAAGCATCATGGGGAAGAAAGGAGGAATGGGAGGCCTCTGAAGTTCCAAGTCAACTGATGTGCATTAAGAAACATTAGCTAAGCCATTTCCAGCAGAATCAAAAATGGGCCTGTGAGGGTGATGTTAAGACAAAACTCTCTTCAAGCATAGACCCGTCAACGATCCAAATCCTCAGCCTTGTTCTCCATGTACTTCTGCTCAGGAATCCCTTTGGCCATTTACTGTGTGTAACTCTGGTAAGTTGCTGGAATGTGTTTTTAATATGTCCTGTACAGTGCACAAGACGTTAAAAGGTAGTACAGGGAATCAGGCACCAGAATTTCTTCAGATTAAATTAAATTAAACAGTGTGTGAGCTGGACCAGATCTGGTTTTATGAAATGTAGCAGGGATAGGGTGGGAATGAGGATGGACAGGCCTCTGCTGTTCCCTCATTCTCTATGTCCTTGTGGTCCCTATGGAGACTACAGCTGTGTAGGAGCTGCTCAGGTGTGATGGTACCCAAGGGATTTCCTTCTGTTACAAGAGAACAGGAACATAATACCTCCTTTCTTCCTCTGTCTCTTCCTTCTCCCCGTGCAGAGAGTGCAGGGAGCGTGGTCTGTAACCTGTGGTCACTAGGAATTTCTGGGAAACTGCCAGCACGGAGGTGAGAGATGGATAGACTCTGTCCCTCCTGATGCGATATCACAACGAGTAAAGTAGGCTTCCGAAAAGCAGCAAGGCTGGATCGTATTTCTGGCTAGAAAGACTTAAGGATTTATGTGATTGCTTTAGGATCCTTGAATGTGAGGTACTACCCAAAATCATCACAGCTCTCAACCCTCCAAGAGGCTTCTTTCCTAAGGTAGAATACCAGGACAGCAGTCATCCCATTTCAGCGTGATGTCCCCTGACAAAGTTTATGAGAGCGCTCAAAGCTGATCGTGACAGAATACTTGGGTATTATGGGACAAAGACAGGCGCTCTAGGTATATTAAAAGCCTCAGCTCAAAATTTCCTAAAGAAAGCATACAAAATCTCAAATGCATTATGAACATCTGTGAAGCTACAGAAATGTCCTCTTTTATTACTTTCTCCAGTAAAACATTTTATTGTTTTTAAATCCACCAAAATCTGATGACATTTTGACAGAGAAGATTAATTGTCTCACTTAAGGAAACACTGATCAAGATCTGCTTTGCTATAAAACTTTTTATTGGCTGCAAATTTCAAGTCATTCCAGTATCCAAGCCTGCTTTAGAAAAAAGGCTTTGGGCGTTAGAATTTTACAAGAAGTGAATAACTGCTTGGAGATTTTTGCAAAACAAATGGCTTACTTCTAAGCAATCAGAGCACCATTTTAGCTTCTCTAATGAGGTAGTTCCCTCAAGGAGCTGGAGAATACTGACACCAGATATTCCTTCTGTTGTTGCAGCAGATTTCTCTGGCGTTGACAAATCACCTATCTGAAACAGCAAGGTCAGATGGACTGTAACAAAACAAACAAGAGCGTCAAACAGGTAGCAGTCCGGTGCTCCCGGCATTCCTAAGCAGGCAGGTAGACAGATGAACAGACATTTTTTTGTCATTTGGAACATTTGTATCTAGATCCTTGACAGACAGTCCGAGCATACTGTTTGCTTTCTAGACACCAGGATGTGCCCAGGCACCGAGATTATTTACACAGAACAGCCCTATAAATCCAAGAATCCAGTGACACAGTAGGCGCTCAGAGCTCTGCTACATGAAGCAGAGGCAACAGAAAGTTGAAAAAGCAAAAATTGGCCCAGGGCGGCCTCAGGGATGTACTAAATTCTGCTGGCTTTTAAAGGCCTCGGAAGGAGTGCTGCTATGAAGGGATCACCAAACAGAGCTGCACTGATGATGGGGTCTTTGCTCCCCTTAAATTGTGAGAGGAGCTCAGGCCAGCTTTCTTGCGTGCACAGACTCTTCAGTGGCTGGAGGAATATTGCAGTCCTCTTAGAGCATCTCTGGTCCCTTTATACTCACAATTTAGCACTTGGTGGCCAGAGCAGTCGGTAGCCTCTGGGCTTTCTGTACACTGACCTATTTGTGCAAGGGTTTATGCAAGCATGGTGTACGGATACTTTAATGGGGCAGAATTTAGGACTCCAGATTTTCATTTTAAATAGTAATTAATAATAAAACGCTGTTGAAACAGTAGGGTGAAAGGAAGCATATAACGAGGCCGACGTGCGTTAAGATGCTACTGTTACAGGTAGGACTGAGGAGCCCAGAGGGGCTCTCAGTGGGACTGGAGTTCACTGTGTTAATGACCAGACCCACATAGCGTGAGCCACTCCTTCCCCAAAGGACTTTACTATTTACAGAGACAAAGCAGATGCAGGAAAAAGCACAGAGGTACAAAATAATTTCTTTGCCTAAAATTACTCATTGGCCGACAATGGCACACTGTTCTCCTGAATACCAGGCCATGCTCAATGAACTATTTAACATGGATATTAAAAGCTTAAGTAGGGAGTTGTTAAGGCTTTTAAAGGCCCCAGCCCAGATTTCTAAACAAGGCTATCTAGAAAGGAAGCTCCCAGATTTGTAACCGTGTGGCAAAACAGTCTGCCTCACTTTGAAAGATGCCGAGCAGCCCAGCAGCTCCAACTAGAACCAGCCTGGAGCTCTGCTCTATGGAGGAGCTCCATCCTATGCTGCTCCCTGCTCAAGACACTCAGCAGCCAGTTTGCTCTCAGGTCCCTTTTGCAGCTCCAGGAATATCCATGACCTTCTGGCTCAGAAGCAGGTGCCATGAGTCTGGGCAGGTCAGCACCAACCTGGCTCCGCTGGCCGCTCGGATGCTTTCAGGCATTGTCCCGCATGCTCTGCCTGGCGTCCCCCTTACCTGTTTTTACAGTTCTGCTCCATTCATTCTCAGCCTTTCTCTGTGTTTTACCTGTTGTCCTTGGTGATCACTCCGCTTTCCCCAGATCTCCTTCTCCCACCACCTGAGAGACAGAAAAACATTACTTCTTTTTAGGGGTGGACTTATCTCTCTGACTGGGAAACCAGTATACAGGCAGTAAAAGCAGAGTATTGAACTTTTTGTACATTACAAGGCTTTTTTATTCTGACCATTTTCATAATGTATTTGATGAGTAAAACTTCAGAATACCATATATAAATGCCAAGAAATGGGATATTCATTCGTGCATTTTTTTGATAAGAAATAGTCCCTGGGTTGTTTTGGAACATGAATGCTGAAAGCTGGAAATCCTAATGGTAATCAGTGTTGTTTCATTTCCATATGTGCATCTTTCCTGCAAACTATGTAGCATCGGCACAGTAGATATCCTTTATGTAATTTAAAAGTAAAATGCAGCATGAAGCTTGCTGCTAGTTTTTGATGATAACATCATATAAACAGAAGCATAAGGGAATCTGAAAAGATCCCGGGCCAATTTCTGCTCTTGGCTAAAATCCTACAACCCTCTTGAAGTCAGCGGTGTTCTGGGCTTGCAAATACAAGCAGAATTTGGATTCTAATGCTACAGATCTCTGAACGTGGGCATTGCAATAGAGAGCTGGCATTGCTGCTCTTGAAAGGCCACTGCCAAATGACTGCTGGGCACAATTTCCAGTAGGTCTGGGCAACTGAAACTCCAGCTCGTCCTGTTAGGATAAGACTTAGAACAGAGGTCAAAGTGGCTATGGAAAAAAAAAAATCCAGTGAGATTTAGAATCAAATAAAATGAAATTTAAGACTCAGTTCTTCAAGAAAGTCTTGCGCTTATTTCTTTTGGATTTTTATAGGCTGCCTCTCGGGAAGTAGGGTCTGATTCTGCTCTCATTAAAGCCTACGGTGAAAAACTCAGCAGTCTCAGGGGCTGCATGCTGGGCTCCAAACAACTAGATTAGAAGAACTGAAATGATGTTAGCACTAAACACCTGATCCAAAGCCCACTGAAGTGAAGAAGAGACTTTCTATTTACCTGCTTTGAAGAGAAATTTACCTCAAAATGAATACATTGCTGAGGTTCCTCAAGTGATTTCTACAGCTTTACCAAAAGAAATAACAAGCTACTCTAGCAGAAGCAAACATAAAAGGAACCAAATAAAAAGGTCTTCTCTGTTAGCAGATAGATTAAATGGATTTGGTAGACGGAAGAAAAAATTAGGAGAAACTCCTTTCAGAAAATTTGTGCCAACATTTTCTAAATAGGTATATGAATAGGTGGCAGTTAAAAACATTAAAATAAGTTATCCTGAGTATCAAGGTGATGTGAGCCTTAAAAATATGACAGGCAGATCTAAATAATGCAGGTCAAGGAGATTAAACACTGTTTCGGTTGTGACATTACAAATGAGGAAGTAATGTTCACTGATTGTTCCATTTTGCCATACATCATCAAATCACCGGCACAGCTGGGAAATCTTTCACCTCCCTCCTGGGTGTTTCAGCTTGTACCAGGATCACCTGCTTAATTGTCTGGAGTTTCCTTTTGACTGCTCTGTTGAAGCAAAATCAGGTCTGGAAGCATGAAGCTGTTCCATGAAGATGAGCATCCCGCTGCATATCAGGCTCCATGCTTCTAGTGGGATTATGTCCTGCTGAACACTTGTAGATTCTTAAAAATTAAAACTATTCCTGTCAACTCAAGGTGGATGAATAGCCTCTGACTCCTCTGCAGTGCTGTACAGAAAACAGGTTTCTGTTTTCATCTGCTGGCTCAGGGTCACTTTTGACTTCCCATCTTCTTTTGCTGATATCTGACCCTTTCAGGGTCGAGGATCGAGGATGCCCTTCTCTGAGCGTTTAACGGTTTAGTCATCTCTCTGATCATACACTCTCATTATCCTACTTGAGTTCAGCAGGGTTTTTCAGCCTACCAGTCTGGAGGTTCTCAAACGAGAAAACTGAATGCTATTTCTTTAATACTATGTCTTCGATTCACCGTGGATCAAGATGTACATTTCATTTTTAATTGCATCCTTTATTTTACCCCCAAAATAAGCCTGGTCATCTTGTTTATGAATTTTCTCCCTCAGAGACAGTTTGACTACTGGCCCTTTTTCTGCAGATGACATAAACCTTTGTGTTCCCTATTTCCCAGTTGTTCACCTCTTCTGAGTTGTGGCTGCTTCTCTCCATACCAAACGCGTCAATTCTGAATGCTTCAAGAAATCTACTTATTCCAGCATTATTGTAACTGAGTTTTCTTATTTTGGCACATCAGAAAACTGACAAGCTTCATACACAAGTTGAGCAAGATCACATCTGAACATTCTGCTGCCCCCCCTTGATATTTGATGCCGTAACTTAACATTTGTTCCACCATGTGTTGCTGGTCAATAACTCCTGGCAGGGGGTGCCCATCTTGTTCACTGTTTGCGTTTCCCTTTTTATTCCCGCTGCTGTACTACCAGCTGTTGTGCTGGTTGCTCACAACTGCAAAAGAATTGGTTGGCTTTTTTCTAAATAGACACTGTGAATGTTCCACCTTACTAGTCCGCATCTATATTTCTAATGAAGAGATGAAACCTGGCACAAAGAAAGCAGTCCGAGATGAACCAAAGGGAATTTAAGGTTTTTTAAAAAAGCATATGTAGAAAAAAAAGATGATCATGGAGAGGCTTGGAGCAATGTGATCATCACTCCCCACAGCTCCTTATGATTACTGCCAAGACCATGAAAGCGCTCCAAATAATGTTGTGGGGAATGCTGTGATACCCACATGCAATGCAGGTCATCTTCTGTTCATGCAACCTGGCATTTGGAAGACTTATTGCATCAGCAAAGACAGCCAAGAGTGAATAATCTCTACCAAAATAGCTGTAAAGCTATGTTAGCACTTCCATGCTGGTTGCACCAGCATTTTCTGGTGTTGATCCAAGCTTAGATATTCAAAACAAAAAAAAAATTAGGGGCCTTCCTCCCATTATGTGCTTTTGTCAGGTTTACGGATCTACTTACTCAGCTCACAATGTTGGTGATAGCAAGCTCTTACCAACGGAAGAGTGTCTGCTTGGACTTGTATCTTTGCTGGAATCTTTATGTGTCCTTTTGCAATGCCTTAGGATAGTCTCGTGTTCCTCTGCTTAAAAAAACACCAAAAATTTTAAAAACTGTTCACTGTTCCCCAAGGAAATGATGGAAACATGTTTTACCCATCCTCAGCTTCTCTGGCTTCCCTTGAGCTTCACAACTGCTCACTTTTTTTTCCTCCTCCAAAACTCTCTACAAACTCAGCTCACCTCCTGACAGCTCCTCCAGTCTTGGCCTGCTCCTCCGCTATCCGCAGATAAAATTCCTCTTTTATTTGGCTTGTTTCATCTCTTTGGAATCCTGCCCTCCCTTCCTATCGGCTTCCAGCCGCCAAGTTACCCACTGTCCTTAAATCTCACCTTTAAAACCTTCCTTCGTGGTATGGTTTGCAGCTGCCTGTGACATTAGGTGAGACTGTGTTTAGCAGGTGCGATATAACTTCTGTATAAAAACAAGCTGTAGTGTATTGCCTGGGAGCCCCGCGGGGGGGGGAATAAAAAAAGAAAAGAAAACAGAAACAAGTCATGTGATGTGTCGTAGATAACCAGACACTCAGGATCCACAGCTGACTTTTAACAGAGGAAGTGGAGCAGGTGAGCAGCAAGGGGGTGATGAGCAGACCTCCCCTGAGCCCACCCAAGCAAAACTCACTCTGGCAGGAAACCTTCTCCTTCACAGATTTAAAACATGCCCCCCAGGAAAATGGGAAGGCAGTGGGCAGCTACACTGGATTTTTACAGCGAAATTAATTTTTTGGGGGGAGATATATCTGTGGACGACGACGTGCCGAGAGACCGCGCGGGTGTGAGCGGGCCATCTTCACAGGGGCTGTCCCCCAACGGCCACCGCAGGCCCCGGCCCCCAGCATGAGGGGGGCAGCCCACCCTCAGGGCTGGCCGGGCCTCCCACCCGCCTCCAGGCCCGGCCTGCCCCCGTGCTGG
>VXBO01003098.1:805937-957181 GCA_013400135.1 Rhinoptilus africanus | reverse complement strand
CCGCGCCGCGCCGGAGCCCCCTCGGGACGCGGGGGGGGGGAAACACAGGACGGGACGCGGTCCCTTTAAATAGCATATTGTGGATCACGTCGCCGCCGTCTCCTTGTAATAACTAGTCGCACGGCGTAGCGCCGCCTCCTCCTGCTGGCGGCCGCCCTTCCCCGGCTCCGCCAATCAGCGCCCGCCCGCGTCACTCTGAGGGCAACGAAACACGGAGAAAGGCAAAAAAAAGTTTGGTGAGGAGCGAGCGGGGCCAGGCGGGGCCGGGCGGGCGGCGGCGGGACGCGGCGGGCCNGCCCCGGAGTTATTTTAGTTTGGCTGGGAGAGGCGGGGGACAGAGCCGGCGGGGTCCCGGCCAGCTGCTGCGGGGGTCGGACTTGGAGGAGCGGCGGTGGCCGGGAAGGAGGGAGGGCTTCCCCGCCGGGGCCTTCCCCGGGGCCGGCGGCCGCGGTCGGTGTGTGTCCCTGCTCCTCGGGTAAGTGGAGGGCAGCGGTTTGGGCTGGTTTGGGGACGCAGCGTTTCAGGAAGCAACATGCAGTTCGTGCTGTGGCAGCCTTCCCATGAAACCAGGGGTTCCAGCCTGTCAGCCTCCTGCGTGTTATTCTGCGAAAAGTTCTTTCTGTTGTTGTTCTCTTCACCGAGGAACCCTGCGAAATGTAACCAGGCTTACCTCCCCCTAGCCTCTGGAAACAGCCTGGAGGGATAGATAAGGGGTGCAAGCATCCACTCTTGTTTCCACTGGATGTTAGGATGGGGCAATCTTAAAAAATAAAAGACACCAAGTATCTTACTGCTAATAACAACGGCAGCGAAATACAGAAGCGTCCACCAAATGTGGTGATGTAATGTGGACTCATTCGGCAAAACCGATGGTAGTTACTTCTCCCCGTGCCTGGACTGACTTAAAGTGTACCGTTGTGCTCTGAAGTCCATTCCCTGGATGTTTGTCCAGGCTTGTCCTATAATAGATGCCATTGCATAAGAGTTACGGGGAGTAAAGAGCGTGCCGAGTTTCTTTCATTCTAGCAAGGATCTGTGCTCGCATCTGAACTGTGCCAAACTGTGTACTCTGAAGAGAGAAGGGTGCAGCTTGGTAAGCTGCCCTATGAACTTTAGGGTGAAAAAAAAAAAAGAAGAAACTGTTCTCTTCCTCCTCCTGCTTCCAAGTAAATGATTTTGTTTGTCTGATGTCATCTGAAATTATTTCTTTCACAGAGTGCTAATCCTCTTCTGAACTGGTGATGATGGTAACACAACAATTAAGGAAGCAAATATGTCAATTCCTTCTGTAGTCTCTTTCCTGTCTCTCCTTTAACTTTTATAGCTTTGCTTTTTGAATTATGCCTGATTTGTTTATTTAGTACTGAGGTACCTCCCCTTGCTTTTTATATTAATTATCACCTAACCTAGAACAAGGGGACTGGCTCTTTTCTGATCTGTCGTATATTTGTTCAGACCAAAATAACAGTATGTTTTGGGAGGATTTTTGTTCCTTATGATACTGACTATCAAAATCTATGACATATCACTGGCATAATTCCTTGGGTTTACTACTTTAGAGGAGAAGAAATTCTTCACTACTGAGGAAACTATCTCCTGTATGTATTTCATAGGATACCTCTTAAAATATTTTTTGTCTTGCAAAACTATGAATCACGTTAAAATAATAACAGTTTAAAATAAATTTACTCCTTGACTAATCGTGAATTTATGGCAAAACCGAACAACATTGTATGTTATATAATATGCTTCTAAGAGTGTGATCTAAGAATATAAGTTTGCATTTCAGCAACTTGTTACTTTATGGTCTCAGATGGCACATTGAAAACCTTATACAAATAGCTTGACAGAGATAGTGGCAAGTTATCGGAAGGAGAGTAGCATTAACACAAACTACTGAAAAGTTGCCATGGTAACTGATAAAGGTAATCCCTGTTTCTGTGAAAGTGTGTCCTTTTGTAACAGCTATATTAATGAATCTGATTTCTGAGAAAATTGTAAGTATACAAACTTCTGGCTCCATTTTCTTTACGGTTAATAGCCATGCAGCTATCTTTTTACTTTTATTTTTTTAATGCTGAATGGGCTATGACTTGCACTCAGAATACTTGATTTAAACTACAAAGAGTATTATAGATTACATATAAATGAACTTGGAGCATGCTGAATTCAGTGCAAGTTAGTGTACTTTTTTTCACTCAATACTAGATGGCAAGGAAAAGTCTTTTTGAATGTCTGGATCCTTTCTCAGGGGCTCTGACTGAAGCGAGTGATGTGGCCATCTATTGCTGGAGTCCTCAGTGGTACTGCTGTACAAGACATGGTTTTAAAAAAAGAAAACCCAGCAGCAAAATAAAAAGACTAACAAAAAAACCCCTCAAACAACAAAAAAACCATCAAAGCCAAACAAACATGTCATCTGCTGAGAGTGACTGAGACCTGTTAAGGATGTGCAGCTTTATAGGCCAGGAGATAAGAGGGGAAGGAAGGAAAAAAAAAGGACTGTTAATGGCTTATTCTCTATATAGAAGGAAGCAGTTGGAATTGAACATGTGGATTGACTTAGTTCCTTGAGTAGCTAAGCTTTGGATGGTTTGAAATAGCTGCTGAAACTTCCAGGGGAATGTGTTTCTTTGGTGCCTCTGTGCTGCTGTCCAGACAACTAACCAGTCTGCCCTCATGAAGACCCAGCACTTAATCACATGCACCTCTGTGTTGTTTCCAGATTTGATTATTGCAGTGCAGCAGTACATCTTGGATTGAAAGCAGCAAGAGAAATCACAAAGTTCTTCAAGATTACTGAAATCTCATCTGTCTGGTATGTTGTTCTCTCTAGGCTCCTGGAATAGCAAGTTGAATTCTTTGTATGCGAGGGCCTCTTTAGTTACTCCTAAGGATACTGAAGTGTCTAGGACTTTGGCTTTTCATCAGCAGCTTCATTCTTGGGAAGTAATATGCTACTAAGAACTATGCAACTCCGTGTTGCTGGGGTTGTGTAGAAGATTGGTTTTGGTAGTGGTGTTTGTAGCAGGACAATGAACCTGTACTCCAGAACCTTCAGTCAACATACCCTCTGAACTTGTTTTCATCTTGCTTGTCCTGCCTGGAAATTCCAGGGACTTTTACAGACTTCTAAAACTAAAGTCAGGTTGGAAAGGAGCTATTCCTAATTGACTTTCTAGAGACTGCACGTGGATGTATTGAAGAACGTATAAGAATACAAAAAGGAATGTTTCTTTATCACATAGAGAATTTTTTCTTTCTCCCATCCTTACATAGACATGGGTCTCACAAAGTTTATGTTGGTTAGGTTTGATTAAAAAATGATTACTAGTGCCTCAAAATAATTTCTCAAATCCCAGAGTTCTGAAATTCCTATACTAATGTACTTCTTGAGTTGATATATTTGTGAAAATATACAGCAATGTTATGAGAACTGTTACTTATAAACAGAATTGCAGCATCTGAGGGTGAGAAAGGAATGGGAAGCTAAATATTGCTTTTAAAGCTGTCTCTAATAATAAAAAAGCTAAAAGAGCTATAATTGTTTAAAAATAATAAAGAAAAAGTTCAGTACATGCTGTAGTGCTGACAGAATTGACAACCAGAGGGTAAAGTCCTTTTCTGCAATGAAAGTTCAGTACGTGTATGCAGCAGTTCAGTTGCTTTGCTACTTATTAACGTGTGCAGAACCCAGGAGGTATAATGTATTCAAGACTCTGAAAAGCAGGTGCAAAATTGTGAAGAAAGCTCTTGCGATTCACACTCGTCTGTTGGGAACTGGGCAGCGAGTAACCATCTCTTCATCTAATCCCCGAACAGCCATCACATGTAGCTTTTCATCGCTACTATTCTGGTCTCTGTTTGAACCGGTGACTTAAAGATGAAAGGCTCTGGTCTTGATCTCTTGAGCTGTCAGGTCCTCCAAACTTGCTGTCTTCTGTGTGTGTAAGATTACAGAACAAATGGCCTTTTAGCTGTTCCATGATTACAATAGTCAAATGAGAGTCAGGTGCTTTCTCTTGTTACTGTCCTCGGTGCAAAGTTCAGTGGCAGCAAACTGAATCTTTTTTATGCTGCTGTCAAAGCTTCCCCATTTAATGCACTTGTGCTGCAGTCTGCTATTTTCATTTCTCCTGCATTGCTACAGTTATTGTAAGAGTAGCAAAGACATAACTTGAGCCTGAACCTTAAAATAGTGCCTCTGCATTTTCTCCACAATGTGTGTGTGTGTTTACAAGTAAAATAAGTGGCTTATGTGCAGAAACTGAGCTTATAAAGTAGGCTTTTTAATGTTTAGTTTCACTAGGTCTCCTCCAGCATGGGATAATAACTTGAATTGCAATTTTTTATGTCTGGATTCTCAATGTCTAGATACAGATGTGTGTACCCATGATGTCTAGTCCAGTGAGGTAGGGTCAAATGTGAACCTAGCTTCAATACCCCACTTCACAGATACTGTATTTTTATTTTTTGCATCTTTGAGGCATTCTGAGCAAGATAACTTTGTTTTGTGGGCTTTTTTGGTGTGTGGTGGTTGGTGGTTGTTTTTTTTTTTTTTGAATGAGGTGAGGTGAGCAGATCTAGGAGGTCACAGTGCTGGATGGAGGAGAATCTGCTTCGCCGTTGCCCTTGTGCTCTGGGTAGGCCGTGCTCTCGCTTATCAGAAGCTGGCCAAACTTCTGCCAGATCAGTGACTCAGGGGCAGATGGAAGGGTCTGATGAGCAGCGGAGCTGGGCTCAGGGAGCGGGCCAGACTCTGTGACTGGGAGGGGAAAGGTGGGGAGAAAAAGGGATGAAACTTCTCCCTTGCAGTGATAAGGAGCTGCTGCTGCTGCCTGTGTAACAGGAGCAGAAGCTGAAGCGTGGGATGTTTGATGATAAACATTATTTTTCATCACTGTTGCAGTTACGAGGTGGCTAGACTTCACGTCCTCTTCTAGCACTACGCGCTTCGGTTGATAAGAGTTGTGACTTCGGCTGTTGTTTTTATGGGCCTGAAGTTAACGTGATCTAAATTGAAGCTTTCCAAGATCGGTTACTGAGATACTTAGAGGGCACTTTACTGGTACGTTTTATTTGCATGAACTGTGTTCTTGGTTTTGATTGTTTAGATAACGTTTGGTCAAAAAAACCAACAAGTGTCACATAGGTAAGTATGGCCTCACAGTTGTCCTCAGAGGACTCGATTGACTTCCAGCAGTACTGAGGCTTGCAGGGAATGGAATTCAGGTGCAAGGGTTAAGACCGGGTTCTTTCAGTTTATATTTTAGGTTCTGTAGGGGAAGTTATGTAAATCTTGTTAATTCCGTTCCTGTAGTGTTTCGTACTTACTCACAACTGTACGAATTGCTGCTTTTCTGTCCTATTTGGATTTGTGGTGTGATAAATTTCTTTAAAATAGAAGGTAACACGAAATGTGCTATTTGACTGTTGTGGGGGAATTAAATGTCCTTCTTAAAGATGTGTGTGTGTGTTGTGCACTTTTTGGTGTACATATCACAGCTCAAGGTAGTGCTTAGCTGGAAATATTTTCCTGACGTCGGGTGGTATTTGCAGTAGGGCAGTATGCTAAACTGTCTCAGACTTGATTAATCTGCATTAGGAAAGTTAAAATAGATCCCTGTGGTGTGGCGTAGGGGAAGACGGCTGCTCCAGCGCTGGCCAGAGGAAAGGTGGTAAAGACCAGAAACAAGGAGTTTTTCCTCTTTTTAAAATTTTTTTTTCCCTGCACAGTAAAACCACAACCCGAATGTGCTTGGGCTGACAAGTGCTATATCTTCCTCTAGCTTAATATTTGTAGTTATTTTGCACTAAGCACGTGAAGATGTCTTCTATGAGGCAGTCTTCCGAACCAGATGAGTCTTGGGTTGCTAGGATGATACTTTGCGGGTACAGGAAGGGACCCTGGCTGTGTCCCCGGGGCTCTGCCTGTTGGGAACGGGGCAAGGTTTTTCTCAAACGAGGAGTCGCATCTGCAGTTGTGAAATAGTTCTTAAGCCTTGTTTTGTTTTTACTCCTCTTGCATGTTCCAGGCTTGGATACCAGGCTTCTGTCACTTGATAGATGGGGTAGGGAACCGTGTCAGCGTTCACACGGAGCAAAAAGAAAGGCTTTTTTAATCTAAAGGGCAGGTGAAGAGGGAGCTGGGCTTGTGGGAAACGGAGTCGATGGTCAGAAGCTGAAGTCTCCTGTGACTGTGTTGGGTCGGGCAAAGCCTGAATCAGCCCCAAAACTTTCTGGCCGCAGCCGTGGCACCCTGCGCGGCGGAGCGGGTGGCTTCCTGCCGAGCTGCTCTCCTGCTGACTCACGCTTTAGGCGGGCAGAAGAGTCTCTGGAACTGGCAGCCCGGCGGGTTTTCAGCCGGGGCTACTGATTCCTACGGCGTCCCCGGCTCTCCAGCCCGGCCCCAGCCGCTCCTCGGGAGCACAACGAGCCGCCCCCCCGCGTAGCTACACCGGGGGAAGCGTTCCCAGCCTGCTGCTCCCTGCCCGGCTTCCCAGCGCTGGGCTGGGCAGGCTGGGTGCCCCTGCCCCCGGGACCGCTGCTCCCGGGGCTGTCGGCGGAGCTCCCTCGGGGGCGACGCGTCGCCGGGGGTGGGTAGTTTGTCACAGCCGGCAGCGGGGTCCTGTCCCTTTAAGAGCCAGCTCGCCCGGGGTGTTCTAACCCGCCCAGCCTAACCTGCTAGCAAGGAAAAAGTTCTTTAAATAATGGATACGCCGCTCCGCCAATCGGAGAGCGGAGCCTGGCTGGCGGGGCGGGGCTCCCTCGCCTGGACCAATAGGGGCGGGGGAGGCGGGGCTGGTCGTCCAGGCTAGGTTGCGCCGAAGTACAGCTCCAAGTGAAGTTAATCTGGGGTGAAGCAAACAGAAAATTGTGGAGATTTTTTGTTGGTAGGAATTTTCCGGTTCTAATCGCGTGGTGTGGCGTTATTTCGCCCTCCGGGGCAGCGGAGTTCATGTGCGTGGGGCTTTTTTTTCTCTCATTGTTTCGCTTTCTAATGATGGCAGAATATTAACATTTATGCAGGGAAGCAGAACAAAAGGGCTCTTTAGACAGGAAATAAGGTGTTGAGAGGCTCAAACTTGACCGAGTTTCTTTTGTCATCTGTTGGCTTGCACCGGCTTGTTCTGTTTTATTTTAATTTTTTTTGGTGTGGAAGGATCGAGCCGTTCCACCTTATCTTACGGAGAAATGTTAATTCTAAAATAGCGAGGATAATGCTGCTGGTTTGGAGTTACACAATGTTACAGGAAGAGAGCTCGATTTTAACTCTAACTTCTCTGATTCTGATGAGATTTGAGCTAACGAATTATGACAGCTGCCGTGGGATTATTCAGTGATAGCATTTGCTCTAAGTCATTTGTCTTAAATTGCCTTTTGTTGTATCACTGAAGACTGCTGTGCTGCTTTCTGTATGTTTGTTCTTGCTGAGATGAATGTCTCACAGGTCTTTAGCATTTAGAACAAAGATATGTAAAAATTATGTAAAGCATTACCATTTTTCTCTTCTTTTTTAATTAGTTTTGCAGAGTATCTGGGTCTGTCAGCTCTGATTAAAAACACGGGCAGGAAAATTATGTGTTATTGCCCTGTGTTGCAGCTACTACCCTTCCAGCTTCCCCTCGCTTTCCGCCCCAAAAAAAAGGTGGTGGCAGGGATTTTTTTTCTTTAGAATTGGTCAGAATCTCTTTTGAATCCTGTATTGCCCGAGGACAGCAGGTGTTTTCTTTGAGGGAAGATTATTTCCAGTTTCTGTGCCAGGTTTATCATGTATGTTATTTTTAGTGACACTTTCTGCGCCTGAAAGGTCTTCAGGAGCAGGAAAAGTACGATTTGCGGTGGGTGGCATGGGATAGGGTGAGAGGGAGGAGAGCAGGAAGTGTCGAGTCAGGAAGCAGGGGTTTTCTAATGAGAACGAAGACTTTCTTTTAATGGTCATCCTTTCTGTATCTTTGACAAATATGTTAGATGAGGCCATGTACAGAACAAGGCTTTCAGAATGGTGAATATATTTTCTTACTTCCCTAAACATTTCCTGGTTTTTATAAAAGCGCTTGTGTCTATATACAGCTGGTCCCGGGAACTGGAAAAAGTATTAGGGCCATGAGTATTTTTGTTGAGTCTAAAGAGTTTGATGGGTTTTGTGTGATTAGTTGAGATGATAGGAGAATGGATGTGACAACTGAGAAACAATCTTCCAAGTGGTGTTGGAAACCAATTGCTTAGACCTTTACTGAGTGTAAACAAGTGCGATTATTAAAGTATACCCCATTCTTTCAGTGTTGCGTTGAGCCATTTTGTTTTCTCTCAAAATGCTGGGTACCGATTACTTTTTTGTATGTCGGAGTGTCTTGATGTGCTGGCATCTTGCCATGCTCCAGTGCCTTATAGGTCTGAATTACTAATTCACTCTTATCTATTTATAGCATTTTTTTAAATGTTCTAGATTGTATTTAAACCCTGGAAATACTACTGTAAAACGAACAGTGACTATAATATGGTCTTTTAGCTGAGAGGTGGGCCGGATCTCATGTATCAGGGGAGATGTTTAAGACCGGCATGTGTAAGTGTTTAAATACCTGGATTTTGATTCATTTCCTAACTTCCAAGTGATGCTAGGCCTAGACTGAGTGGCTAGATCAGATGCCTCAGATTAGGGCAAGAAGAGTAGTATAGTCTGCTATAATTTTTATAAACTTATGAGTGTGTGTATTAGACTTGCTTAAACAAAAGGAAGCAAACTTAACTATTTGTGTGCTGTTAAATACTACATTTAGCCAGTAGCTGGTTTTGCTTAGAACAGGAAAAAAGCTGAACACATGAGGCAACTTGGTTCATATTGCTTTATTGACTGAGTAGCCATTCTTCTCGGGTCCCCTCTACCCCCCACAACTTGGTTGGGAAAGATGTATTATCTGGGACCAATTTTCCTGATTTATTCAACATAGAAGTGAAATGCTCGACTCTCTCGCCACATGTATACAATTCTAATGCAGGCTGTTTGTAGAAAGCAAATCTGCCCTAAAGGATAAACATACCACTTTGCTGGCACAGCTGTACAACTTCTGTATTCAGGCTACAGCAAATGTTTCTTGCCTGCATTCAAAGCCGTCGCTGGCAGGACCTGTGTTGTCCCTGCACAACGATTGGTGGTTCCAGCACTTCTTGTTCATAAAACCTTCTCCTGCACATGCTCCATCTGCAGATCTTAAACACTGTGAATGTGTTGTGTGCTGTGGGATTTATGTGTCTGCTTCTTGTGCCAGGATGGAATATACATCTCTGATGTGAATAAGAGATTCTTAAAAGTGATTGTAAGCCTACGTACAAAATGCAAGACCAAACTTGATCTCCCCTGTTTATGAGGCGAAGGGGATCTGTGCTCTCTGACGGCTGGTAGTACTTCCCAGTGTGGTGAAGTGGGTGGCCCACCATGTGCTGGGATGGCAACTGTGTGCTCTGGTTCTGTTTAATACTACTTGGAGAAGGCTGTAGGCTTCCCATGGGATGATTGCTGTCACACACGCCTGGAGCCTTAGCGAGGGCAGACATCCATCCCACAAACAGAGACACGGGTTTTAGATCCCTCTTTGTTGAGTGCCCTCTGCTCTGTGCCGGGGCCTCTTGCCTCTCCTCCAGCAGAGTGGGTCCTGTGAGCACTGGAGGCGAAGTCAACTAGGCTGGCTTAAATTGTTTTAAATTAGTGGCTCGAGCCAACCCAACTGGCTCTTTCCTCTCCTCTTCTTCCCCATTTCCCAAGTGGTTTAGTGATAGCTTTTGCTAACTGCTGCGTGCCCAAGGCAGAAGGGAGTGGGGGAGAGGAACAGTGTCATCCTAAAGAGTTTCAGCTATATCCAAAAAGGGACATCTGCCCAGAGTTTTCGAGGTGGGGTTAGGCCTGTTAACTAGTTTGCATGCAGTTTCTAGGAAAGAGTCGGTGAAGGGGTGAGCTCTGGAGCTGTCGATGTTGTCAGCCCTGCTGTTGAGGGGAGGCTGGTACCGGGGGACATCCCTCTCCTGCAGGTACAAGGGCTGCCTGTGGAGAGAGCTGGCCTCCGTGGTGTGGAGCTTGGTCTGGGTGGGGCAGATGATCCGGCCACTAATGTTTACGCAGTAATAAGGTTTTGTGAAAATAAGCAGTTAATTACACATGACCTACAAAGGAATAAAAATAGCTTGGATCTGTTCTTGCTTCAAAATCCATTTAAGAGAGGCATGAAACGTTTGGGATTTTTAAACCTGCCTTTTTTTTTTTTTTTTACCTTTAGAAATATCAAGAACATTAAGTCCTTCTTCCCTGTTCTTGTTGGATGTCTCAGATGTGTCATAAGCTTCTCAGCCCTTAATTGAACGGGTGGGGTGATATATTTTTAACAGATCCCTTCTTCCAACTGTGTTTATAGGGCTTTTGAGCTAAATAGAGATTAGCAAAAACAAAGCTTTGACAGTGTAAAAATCACTTCTCCTTGATCAAGTTGTGTTTTCTTGCTCATTCTACAATTGTTGACAGAAATGGAGGCTTTTTCATTTCAAAAGTAACTTTTTGGTTATTAAATTATGCATTAAGAGAGAAACTGAGTTAAATCCTAACTTGATCCATCTTCTGCTCCATTTAGATCAACTGAAGAGAATCTTTTGAGTATTACTTAGACAAATGTACTATCGCATTTGAGTATTTCCTAAAAATAGCTCTTTCTTAAGCAGCAGTCTTACTAAACACACAGCTCTTTAACTGAATGGTTCAGCAGTCTTGCAGAAGCTGAAACTGTCTCCACACTGAAGACCACCCCTGCTCAGCCATTCTGCCCTGTCAGGATGTATTTGTATCACAGGACTCTAACCTTCAGGATATGGTGTTTGTCAGTCTGAAACATAATAATTCTGTGTCTGGAGAACTAAACTATAAACAGTGTGGCTGACTTGGCAGGCCCAGGCAACCACCCGAACAGTTTAACTAGCCCAGGGTCTAAGACAACACTGCGCTGGTGTGGCCTGTGATTCATGATGCTAATGCATTTTTATCTATGTGCAGGATTAGGGGAACAAATAAACGTAATAATCAAATTGGAATGGGAGCTTAATAGCAGTAATTTTTAGGACAGAAGTGAGGTGCTTTCAGCTTGTTGAAATACTTTGCATTGGATGTGATTTATTATTTTTTTTAAACAAGAACTGAAGTTGTCACCATTAGCTTGAACAAGGCAGGAAGCTAGACAGTTTCTGTGTGTGTGCCTTTGGATAAAATTGGGCTGATGAAAGCAGAATATTGCATGGGGAAGGCAGATATTTTCTGCTTAAGGTTTTAAATTATATTTGGAGGTGAGAGGTAAGAGAGAACCACTGATTCTGCAGGCAAAAATGTAGAATTTGTGTACTAAATTGGACATATTCATGCCTTTTCATACAAAAGGCTATCTTTGAGTTAAGTGGTTAGAAGAAAATATTTAACAAGTTGATCATACTGTTTTTGGGATGGGGTGGCAAGGGAGATATGAGACTGCAAAGAAGGATAAAATTGTTTCTCTACTACCTCCTGTATGAATTTAAGATGTTTTTCTAAAACTGTATATAGAATCAAGGCCTTAATGCAATGTAAAGTTATGTAGCAGAATCATTTTTTATACAACAGAGTGACCATGCCTTGGAATCTGCACCATTATAAGGCAGGGGCAAGAGAAGTGGTTGTGTTTTGGGTGTTGAACTGAAACATTTTGATATTGTTCTTCCTGCCTGGCTCTTTCAGAATCAGGTAGGAATCTAAGAAGGTAGCTTTTGTTGCTGATACAGAAGAGTTTTGTAAGTGAACTTCACTAGGCTTCTGATGTTGTGATTATGTTATCCAAATAGGCTACTCTGATGTACTGTTGGATATTGGTGTTAAGTCCTTGAATAAAGTGATTTTGTAGGTATTAATTAGTTATCAAACAAATGTTGTTATCCTGGTGAAAAGTAACTTGAAAAGTAGCTATTGTAGTGTTTTACACTATCAAAAACATTTGATTACTAACTTGGAAAAAAAAAAAAGTAGTTGTGGCAATATGGAAGGACTTACCTGGAACATTTTTTAGGGAAGAGACTTCATGATTGCTCAATGGGATTGTTTTGAATATCAGCCTGTTTTCATGGGGTTTGTTTAAAGTATCCTGGGAGAGGAGGAAGGCGGCATTAGTAACTCTAGGTCAGGGTAAGTGTATTATTAGTTACCTAACAAACAAATTGTCAGCTGAGCATGACAAACTGTGCAGGGGCTGAGACTAGTGCTGAGATCAAGGAGGATTTGATTTGTTGTGGACTGGCCCATCGGCTGTGTATGAATTTTTTGCCTTCCTAGGAAGTCTAGTCAAACTTGACTTAGTGCTTTGATTCTGATTTAAAACTCTCTGTGCATAGTGGTGGAGTAACTGACTGGCTTTCAAAAAACTTTTGAAAAACAACAACAAAAAACCCTAATTTCACACTCTGGTCACTTAGTTGATTGTGTCCCCTTCCTGCGTTTGCTTTTCTCTAACTTAGTGTCTGTAAAAGTTTTGACAGTTAAATGTGGTCTCTTTTACTGCAAGAATTAGCTTGTTGTTCTGCAAAGTCATAATGTGACTGTGACCCATGGTCTTAAGTTTATACCTAGTCATTCTGTATATAAATAAATCCCTGATTAGTTGCTGCCTACTTATCCTTCTGTCTTCTACCTCAGATCCCCCCCTGCACAATCAGAATGTTTTAAATATCAGTCTGAGTGTTGAGGAATACCTCTGTCCTTGCTGCAGCCCTGACTGACACCTTAATTTCTCAGACTGTCAGGACCTGAGATGAAGAATTTATTGAAACTTTTTTCATGGCCTCATAGCTCTATCTGGTGAACTTGCCCAGAGGGGCATATACAGTGTAAAAGGTGCGTTACAGTGTTGCTGGGTTTGTTGAAGCAGCATCTAGTTAGTTGTTAAAATGGGAAGGTCTCCTTGTGAAACCCAGGGCTGTGGGTTAAAATTACTGATTTTTAATGTAAGGGAAACAAATATTCTTCAACAGTACTGTGGGGGTTTTTTGTCTTCACAAAAGGAGTGTGAGACAGAAGAGGTTTCTGGGAGAGTGTGTTAGGGCATTGGGCTTTTGTTTTTCGAGCTGTAGCAAGGACAGGACGTGGTACTTGTGGAATTAGCCTTGCATAATGCAGCAGCTGAAGCTTCAGTGCCTGTGAATCCATCTTTAGGCCAATCTGAAGGGCATTGGTCTTGCTGATCTTCCTCTTGTTTCTGACCTTATACCATATTAAAATGGAATATATTGTGCTCTTTTTGCATTGTTTCCTGACAGAAGCCCTGTTGGCCAGTGTCAGTGAATGGAAGGGAACGACCATTGTGATAGTCACACCTTGCTGACAATTGAGGCTCAGTATCTTGTGAGCAGATTTTGTTCCCTCTTCATCCATTCTAAAGTGTGATACAGGCTTTAATGTGCCAAGCAAAATAACTGAAGAGAGATCTGGCTTGCATTTTCGATGTTTGTCTGCTTCTCTTTTATATTGTGAATTTTATTTTCTCTATAAAGGGCTGTTACTCTTATGTGTCGATTTGTACTATGGCAAGAGGATAAAACGAGGATTCAGATGTACTTAAAGAGTTGTTAAAAATGCAATTTTCTGTTAGTGTGGCTTGAGGAAAAAGGGGGAATCCCATGGCACTAAACAGCTTTGCCCTTTTGGATACAAGTCCCGCCCTTAAAGCCATTTATGGTTGTATTTTTCTATGTAGAATTGTAGAAAGAACTCTGTACAAAGGTACCATGGTAATAAATGGGGAGACATGGCATCCAGCCATGCTATTTTTAGGCTATTGTGGTCTTAACTTGCTGATCTAAGTGTTCTGGACAGTAAGTGGGGGAGACGTACTAGAAATGTATGCTTGCATGGCTGAATCTTGTCTGAAAACAGAGTGAATAGCAAACTTGGTTATTAGAAGGGCAGTTTAGAGTTGTACCTGGAGTATTAGGTAAAAAGGATGCCCTGGTGATTAAAGCACAGTGTTTGCAATGCAGACTTAGACTCAAAAACTGTCAGCTCTGGCTTTCTTGTCAGCTGAGAAACTGAAAATACGTGCAGTCTGTTCTGTATGGGATTAGGAAAGAAGTATAAAACCCCCTACTTTCTATTCCATGATGGCAGTGGGAAAAATGCCAGTTGTCCTCAATCAAGTTTCTTCAAATACTTTTTAAGCTTTTCCTAAATAGTGTAACGACCTCTCCATCTGAGCGAGTGGTGTAGTTTTGGAAACCTTCAGAAAGGAGGGTGCCTTACACTCTGTGAAGTTCTGATCATTCCTTAGCCTCTTATTAATTAATCTGACAGTATCTTGAGTAGTGAAGGCTGACACAAGGCAATTCATACTTAATTTGCACTCTGACCTCTTGGTGATGTGGGCAGCTTGCATTTTTCTTGTGACTGAGGCTTAGAGTTCAGTTCTGATACTAACTGGGTAGTTCCACTTTGTTGTTGCAAAGCACTGTTATCCTTGACTCTTTTGGCGTAGACCTGCACCATAAACCAGATACAGGAACCAATTCAGGCTTCTGAAGAATAAAGTCTTCAAAGTAGATCAGTTCCTGGCCCAGCAACCCTACGGCAGAAGTATCTAAAGCCCCAAATTATATGTATCATGAAACGGTTGTGTTGGTTGCATATAAATATATATTGCATGCATCTCTGTTTGACGTGGACATTTACACTGCCTGAGACATTGCAAGGTGTAAAGTGACAGTTAAGAGGAAGCTAAGGAAAGGTGCAAAACTTCATATTGTGACTGTTGAGTTGGTATGTTCATATCTTCAGTGAAAGTTTACAGTATACGAAGTGATGGATAAATATCAGTTGCTCATGCTGGCTGCTGATCGGCTGTATATTTTCCTATGCTTTGTACGGGGTGATAGATTTTAATATTTAGACATCCAGTAACTTGTTTGGGAACATGTAAGCTGTCTTCCTCAGTGACTGAAATAATAATTAAGGGGAAAAAAAAAGCCAACAAAAAACCCTAGGCTTAAAACAAAGTAGCACCTTTGAGTCCCTTGGCTAAATTTAAGTGCATTGCAAAAGATGAGGAATGCAGCTTTGCCACAGGGAACATCATACTTATACCTCTTCTCCCAAAAACTTGTCCCCAAATACCCTCTTTCTTTGGTCAGGCTTTAGCTTTAGGTTGAGCTCCCCATCAAACCACAGTAAGGGTATTGTATAATTTTGAACACTTAAATTAGACATAGTGCATAATTCTAAATAGAGCAACACATCATGCATGATAATCACTATGTTCTTGGAAGTTAAGTTGAATTCAAGATGCCCTAGCCAGAAATTATGGTGATGGTTTTATTTATTAACAGCTGGGAACCCTGATATTAGAGCAGGACCTTCCTTAGCATTAGGCCCACGTAGAACTGTAGCATTATAAGCCAATTAAAATTCTACATAGCGCTGTTTACAAAAACAAATTATAATGTGTTTTGTGCTTACTGTCAGTTTTCAGCAACAGGTGTTTTGTTAACAAGAAGCTGTCTATTTTGGGAACTCGTGTTAAAGCGGCTTTTATCTCTTCTGGGTTTGATATGCTTAAAATAAGTGAAACTTATGGTGTATTGAGAGAAGATTACTTATTCACTGAAGCTCAAAAGAAGCGATTACTAAATCTATATCTATTCTTTCAGTAATTATATGGGTAAACTTGTAAGTGTTTGAATCCTTCTTACAGATTATTTTTCATCTGCTTGTAAAGCCAAACCTTTTTTTTAAATATAACATCAAAGATAGTTTCTGAAGTTGCCCTCCTCCTGTATCACTTAAGTGTTGGTCTGGGAATGCAGAGAATTTTAGGATCTCCCGATTCTAATTTTACACAACCTCTGATTTCTGAAATGGCCAACTTCAATATATGATGCCAACAAAAGCAGAATGGAGCCTTGTCTTGTCTGTTTCAGAGTAGCTTTCTTGTATTTTTATAGAGCATTTTGAAGGAAGGCATTTCTGACCTGACAGTTTTCAAGTAAACCCTAAATTTATAGGGCTGTGTAGAAATCTGGAGAGCAACTTGAGGATTCCTGCAGTGTCTGGCTTAGGCCCCGTGATGCCAAAGTACAGCTATGGGATAGCAGAAACTCTTGAGGAAAGAAAAGGGCTCCTCAAGTAGTATTTACGACGAGTGCACCTCTACACCCGTTCAGCCACACATGATGGAAACTGTGGTTTGTGTGAGTTGACGTAGCAGACTGCTGACGAGTAATTACTGAGATGGTTTGATTTTTTCTAATGGGTGTAATGCCTGAATCTTTATTCCTCTTGAGCAGAGACGCCAGAGCAAGCACGACCTAAAAGTGTGCTCTTTTATTAGTAGTTGCACGTTCTATCACCAGTGTAACTTCACATAAGGTTTCTGTGGCAGCTTTGTTATAGAGAAAGCCACCTTCTAAAAATGGACCTGTTCAGCCTGCCTGCCTCTAGCCTTAAATCTTGGTTTATCTGGGTAGGCTAAACTGAGTAAGTGCAACCTCAGATTTTGGGAGAAAAACACTTTGGTCTCTCCTCTGGTTCGTATATGGACATGCAGTGCTCTGGGTAGGACGGTATACCCAGTGAGGCGGCTGGCCAGTGTCCTGTCTGGATTCCTTGGATAGGCCTCTTGCACTTCTCTTGCCACGACTCTCCCAGAGACACCAGTATAAAAACAGCTTCCAGAAACACTTGATGTGCTCTTTCCTCATGTTCGCTTTTCTTGGTCTGTAATTGACTCAGAAATTGTCTTTGCTTTGTACAGCACAACTGTAGTCACTATGTTGCTCTCACTGCTTTTAGTGTTCATCTAGTTATCTTTATTGAAGGTCCCTGTTGTATCTTGCTGTAAACAAGTGTGTCCAGCTGCAAGGGTTATTTGCTGTTTTTTCTCTTGAACCGAAGAAGTGACTTATGTGGTATGTGTGGCTTTGGTTTTGTGTTTTTCACTTGCGTTCATGTTGACCTCTCCAAAAAGGCAGCTTTATCAGCTTAGATTTTCTGATACTCATCACTGAAGAGACGGAAACTTAGAACAGGATAGTGGTGCTCTTTCTGAAAGCGTCTACATACTTCTCTGGGCTGGAGTTGTCTACAAATGTATTGTGCTACTGGAGAATAAGTAGTAAATAAGAGGTTATTACATTTTCTAAGTCAGAGAAAAAAAAAAGATGTTTCTTTGAATTTCACAAGCTGGATACTGTCATATGCAAGGGCCTAATTCTAGTGGTGCTGCCATGTTAGTCTTGAACAACTAAGAAGTCCAAATCTATGTGTTTAAATATACTAAAAATTATAATCCTTGGTATCTTCAGTTGTATTTTGCTGCTTTAGGCTCAGACTGAAATAAAGGATGAATAGGAGGAAGATTCTTGGACGCTTTATACAGAGTGCTGCATTTAGTAGTGCTGTGGGAGCATTTTAGATGCTGCAGCAGTTACCAGATGCTCCAGCATAAAGGAGTGGTCATTCCCCCCCAAAACCCCACCATCAGGTAGTGAAAGCCGGTAGCTCTTTGTGACAGCTTTCTGGAATTCCAACACTTTCATGAAACTCCTTTTGTATGTACTCTGCCTCTTTGAAATCCCGTGTAAACAAACGTGATTTCTCCTCCTAGTTAATAAAATGTACCTGTTACATTACTTGCTATTTTTTTAGGATTAATCTTCAGTATGAGTTCAGTAATCTTCTTCATGGAATTGCCCCTTTGTTTTGTATAGTGACTATACTTAAAGTTTGGAAACTAAATAAGAAAAACTTGCTTTTACTTCCATTTTTTGTTTGTAGACTTTAAGTGGTCAGGGCATGTAATTTGATGCATTGATGAGGTGAATGAGAGTTTGAGGTATGCTGTTTTACAGCAGTTAATCTTTGCTTCTAGTAATCCGTACTTTGCAAAGGTTGAGCACGGCCACAGGTAGTAATTACAGTTTCAAAGTAACATCTATTAATAGTGTATGCAGACAAGCATAGAAAGCTGAATCCTTATTATCAGTGATCTTCCTGATACCAGTATAGAATCTGTGCGTCTTTGTTCTTGGCTGGTAAGAGTGAAGAGGTTGTAGTGAAATGTTCCCTTGTTCCTCGTGTAACCTTGAGTACGAGAGGAGGCAGCTGTAGTTAGCAGTGTACACTGGAGGCTTTGTCTATACCAAGTGTTCCTGGGCTGTATAATGATGTAACGTTGCTAGTATCATATTCTGGCTCAGATTAGTTGGGAAAGTTGCTGATGTTCCTTCCTGAGACCTGAACTCTCTTTTTTCTGTCCATCTGCCACTTCTGAGATTGCACGTTCACTCATACTTGTGGCTCTTTTGTCCCCTCAGTGTGATTCTTTCAGTCTTTCTCCCATCTTAAATATGGGATTTACACTGTACAGGGCTTGCTTGAGGGTCCAAATTTTATTTGTATTTTAATTCTTGTACTGAAGGGCTTAAACTTGCCGACTACTTAGAATTAGAATTGAAGAAAAAACTTCTGTAACTCTTTCCATCTCTCTGTCAAGTTTCTGCTAGGAGTGTCTAATATAAGTGCTTGATTTTTAACCTAAAATGAGTCTATGCATGAAACAAAAATAAAAAGCTGTTCAACAGGAATAGGCTGGAACATAAACAAGTGAGTTGAGAGAACATCTTATGTAAGTCTCTGGTCACTAGTTTGAATATTTTGCTTTCGATATTAAGTCATCATATAAATTCTGCTGCAGTAGTTCAGATTGCAACTTAAAACTGTATTTAGTTGTGAGCAGGAAGAAAACTGGAAGCCTACAGGAATGAATGGAAAGCTTTTAAAATGCATGGATCCTCTTGGTGCTGGCGAACTTGGATAACTTCTGTGTTTTGAAAAATGCAGCAGCTGTGTGTTCTGCTGCTACAGGAACAGAGAGGTCGCTGCCCTTACAGATCTGTTTGCAGTTGGTCCTTAACCGTATTCACTCTTTTTTAACTCAAAGCGTTCTGATGAAACTGGGTCAGAGTGTAACTACACATGTAGCTCGGCTGGCAAATCTGAAGCAGCTGCAGCGTGTTAGCCGGGGTGAGCTGGGGATGAAGTGACTTGTCTGACTGGGACCAGCAAGCCGGGCTGAGCTGTAATGGCTGAGGCCCCTTTTCAGATCTGCCAGTTCTTCTTGGCTCCACAGCAAGTGCTGGGACATGGTTAATGCCTTAAAGCAGCTACAAATGACTGCTCGGTGAATGTAAATTGGGGCCTTTTGGGAGAGAGCAACAGAGTAAAAAGAAAACAGGACCGTTTTGTAGCTTGCTGTTAGTTTGAGTCTAGGGCTTTATACCCAGAGTAGCGTCCTGCTTCTAGCAGGACACCTGAGTAGCCGTGTCTCTGCAAATTCTGCGGTGAAGTGCTGTCCTCGAAGACAGCCAGTGCTTCGGTAACTTGTGCAGCAAGATTCAACAGAGCTCTGCTTTTAGGCCTTCATTTGCCATTTGTTTTGATAAGCCTGTAGAGGAATGCATTTCCTATTGTTTTTTGTACCAACACACCTTTTCATATATCTGATACAAGTGGTATCAGATATCCATACCAGTACATGCTCTAAAACTAAGTGTCTTTTTCTCTGCATAACTTCGTATTTTGCTTTTATTTGTGCCTGGGATGAAACATTATATTTTTAAGGAGCACAAATTACCATTTTCGCAGTTGTTTCCTTGCTTCATTAGCTCAAAGGGAAAATGACCATCAGTACTTACGCTACTTAAATCAGTGCTGAACTGCTTCATTATAAAGATGATTATGATGGAGGAGGGAATGTTTTAATCACTTGTTAAAAATTGGATTCATCCTTTGAGATGTCAGCTGAAATCTGACAGTGGGTTGATCTTTGACAGTGAAGAGAGTGGCTTACACTAAATGCTCTGCTTTCTCTTTGAGAAGCATTTCCAAAGCTGGCATCACCATGGTTCAAAGTGTCTGGTGTGGTACTGTGGCTGGAGCAGAATGCTGTTTGGGTGGTCTCTTCTGCTTCAGCATTAGCGTTTGGGAGGGAGCCTTCTCATACCAGTCCTGAACTTTAGGAGCGTTTGCAGAAGACGTGACTATATTTCATCTGGGGGAGTGGATATGAGGATCTGCTCTCCTTCCCTACTGCAACTTGAAGTATGAGGACAACTGGAATTCAAGAGACGTTTTCTTTTGGGGAAGGCAGATGAAGAGAAGACTGGCTTCTGTGCGGGAATTTTTTTTCTTTTTGAGGGGATGGAGGGGGAAGAGATTATTTCTAAACCTTGTGTGTTTAATCCTGCTAAATGCTGCTCTCTCTGATCTTACTGATTAACATTTGAAGCCTGTAAAGCTAGGGTATCGGATATTTGAAACTAGTAGCATATAAACATTTTAATTAAAAGGAAAAGGCTGGGGGAGGAAGACCAGTATCATGGTGCTCTGCAGGGAAGGGATATAAACAAGTATTTTGTTACTTGCTTTGCAGAGTATTGGAAAAGGCGGCTCTTTTTCCAGGTAGCCTGATGTCCAGAAGCCTTACCCTGCTTTAGTGTTTCCACAGCTTCAGCTCATTATACGTTTAACAATCGGGAATGTCCTTTATATGATTTCTTGTGGCTGTTGCTTGGTACAGAGAGTAACTTACTCTCTGATGATGTGCACTAATGAGGGGGGAATGGTAGGACCTCTAGCATCAGCAGAAAGCAGGCCTTACAGATCCATAAAGTACATCAAGATGACGAGAATAGCAGGAATGGGTGGACTTTAAGCCCCATATTTGTAGCAAAAGAAGGACAGCCTACAGAGCTGTGTGCTACCATGCTTCTAGTGACAATAAATATTTTTAAATTGAAAAGAAAATTATCAGAGGTCATTTGGGTTTAAGCTCAGCAATTTTTGTCAAATAAAAGAGGTCATTTATTCCATAATCTTTAACAAGGATGTTCTGGGGTTGTGTTGAGGGGGGGTTGTTTAAGGCTCTTGCCCTTCCCTGTGGTACACTTCCTTCTCATTAGTGCTGGTACAACTGGTTATACAACCACACTGTAGAGCAAAGCAGGGAACATGCTTAAAATATTGTAAAGAGTTTGGTTGTTTTCTTTGTTTAAGATGAATCAATTCTGCATTCAGAGTAACAGGTTGACCCTACGGCTGTTGTGCAAGCCAAGCTCAGGGGGAACAGGCAGAGCCCAGAGGCATTTCCAGCAGCTTTACAAGCTCCACGTTTGTTTTGTGACACCTCAAACTGAGTGGATCCCAAGACCTTGCTGTCATTTGGGCTATGAAGGTGCTTCAAGTTTTGTACTGAAGCCAAGCTAGGAGACCAGTTTTGAAACTATGGATTGGGTCTGCAGTTGGGATATGTTTCACTGTAGGCTGGATGCTCAACAAGGGCTGGATGCCCCTAAAAAAGGGTCATCCTATTTTTACCCTTGTCGCTCCCTTTGCACTGTATGTCAGTTCTCTAGAGATGACCTTTTGTCAGATCATCAAGTTCTCCGGTCCACCAGAATAAATATTCCTGGTTTTTCCATCAGATGAATGAGCTGATGTGACTCAAGGGAAGGAGTGGGGGTGTGCAGCGGGGCTGGGGGGTGCGGGAGCAGGCTCACCCCTTTTGCAGCACTTCCAGGAGTGCAATTCCCGTGACAGCCCACCATGTGTGATGGTTGGACTTGTCGATACTATGGGTCTTCCTGCATGAGGAATTACGGACAGTTTTGAAACAAAAATAATCTGAAACTGAGCCAAGAGCTGGGGTGAAGGGAGGTCTTCCCTCCCCCCCAAAACATCTGTTCAGTGATCTCTTGCTGTTGGTGTTTGCGGAGATGGGGACGGGGTTGGGCTGCTCTGCTTGGGGCCGTTTGGCTCCTGCTGTGCCGGGGTGATGAGAAGTCCCCGGGGCACAGTGCTGTGTCATCCTGGCCTTTGCTCTCCTGCAATAGTGGATGTGAACAGGGGAGGCATGTCTGAAGTATTTGGATCTCTATTCCCTTGTATTTTCAATGCCTGTTTTTGGCGAGCGGTTCTCTTAATGCTTTAAGCCTGCTCTGCTGCTGAAACAAGTGGTTCCGCATGTGTCTTCAGCTAGACCCTCTCTCATGCCCAAACAGCACACGTGACAAACACAAGCTCAGAAACCAATGTGTTAAAACTGATTGGCAAAAGATGGGGGGGTTGGTTTTTGAAGGTTGATCGTGTCCTTGATTCATCTCGGTGCACGTGAGCACTGAGGGAGAGGGAGTGAGAAGCTGGGGAGCAAGAGCTTATCATACTGGTTTGGCATTCTGTGGTTTTAGGGTTCATAGAGATCAGTTCAACCATCTCAGCAGCTTACAGGGTGCTAAAGTGTGTGTTGTGCCTCCTGGTCACATGCCATCCCTCACATCAGTTCCAGAGTTTTCCCCACCCCTTCTCTGGGGTGCTTTTTTCCTTTTAGTTGTTGTTTTATGAACTGATTGAGCTCACCAAACTGTCAGAACACTTTCTGTTGTGGTGATGGACCTCTTTTCCTTTTTTTTTTTCCTTTTCTGCCCCCCAGCTCGGGAGCTCTTTGGGTAGGTGAGGGTCCAGCTGAGCACTGGAGCTGGTGTGGGGGAGTGTACACAATTGCCGCCTTCTGAATGCAGCAAGCACTTGTATTGGTTCAGCTTCTTTCTCGTTTGACTTCATAACATTGCATCAGTTTGATCCTATCTCCTCTCCCATTTTATTTCCCAGATATTAGCAACCGATGAAGGATCTTCCGCTTCCTGTGGCTTTTATTAAAACTCTTCAGAAGAATCCCTGGCACTTCCCCTTAGAGATTTAAGTGTTCTGGAACCTCATGCCAGTGGCTTGTGCTTTGGCTGGTGGCAGGATCCACTGGTTAATGAACTCGGGAACTGGCTTAGCTGGAAGTCGGTCCAGCTTTTCTTGTTTTTCTTCTGGGCATCTTTTGCACCTTTCGCAATTTGTTTGTTGAATTGGAGCCGACTTATTTTTTTTTCATGTCCGTGTTAGAAATTGTTATGATGCTGTGATTGCGTTAGCACCTGATCCCCTTCAGCAACGGTTGTGTTGGGGAAGAAGAAAATAGCAGTAACTGGTTATTGCGTCCCCGCGTGCTGCTTGAAGCTAACTGTTGAACAGAAAGGTAATCATGGTAAATTTTGAAAGTTAGTGTGGTAGCGTTCTTCTAATGTGCTGCTGTCTAAAATTAAAAGGATTAATACTCGTATTGTGACATTGAATCTCTATTAGCCCTTGAAATATTCTCTTCAAAGTGGTTTTTTTAATTAGTCTTTCAGTCTTAAACATTCTGTGCCAAAAGTGACTTGTGTAAAGTTTCGTCTTTAAATTGGTTTGAGTTACCAAAGCAGAGAAAACTCGCGTTCATTTACATGCTCCTGAAATGGCTTCACTGAATGTTGGGCCCAGCACAAGAACTGAATTCCCACATGCGCTCCTTGCAGTTTCATTCTAAAGAGTTGTCTGGAGAAAGGCAGGAATGAAAGTGCTCTTTCAGCTACAAGTACAGTACTTCAGCAAAATCAAATTTAGCTGTCGTTTGAGGTCAATGAGGGCTTTGTATGTCGAAAGCAAATGCTGCTTTATTGGGGTGGGGGAGTGCAGTCAAACAGCTGAAATAAGCTTAATTGCAGGTTGAAGCTGAATAAGATACTATCAAAGATTTTTATTCTTTTTATCTTCCTGCCGGTCCATCTTCCTTGTCTTGTATCTTGAATAGTTTCTCATCCTTAGAGCAGAGTACCTTATTGCTCTGAACAAATGACGTGACTGTTGTCTGGATGTTGCTGTTACCTCAAAAGCAAACCTCTGGGTTGCAAAGCTGTCAATTTCATACGCTTTGGGGAAATAAAACCAAAATGCAATGGATGTGGGTGTGAGAGGAGATGAGGATATTTGTCTAAAAACAAAATAATGGGAAACTTGTTTGTATTTGGCTTCAACTACATCTTATGTAAAGGCAAATCTTACCCTGGTGTCCTTCTTACAGTGGTTTAAGCTAGTTTTATAACTTGGCGATTGGTGAAGTATTCAAATATCTTGAAACCCCTGCCCCTCTGAATTTTGTTTTCTTTGCTTTTGAAATATGTACTGATGTTACTTGAGAGATTTGGTATATTTTTTTCAGTAATATTGCTTATCGCTGGTTTGACTTGCACGAATTAAAATGATCCATACTTCAGCCTAATTTTTAATAAGGGAGCGTAAAATAGTAGACCTCAGTTGATTTTGAATAAAATAATTGATACCTTGAGATACTTAGTTTCTTAATGAGAAGTTGCGGGTTTTTTTCTTTCAGAACTGATACAAAAAAAGGACAACAATATACTTATGAAGGGGGGCAAAAAATGGAATATTAACTTCATCTTGTTGAGTGACGGATGTCAATAACTGGTTTACAAGTGAGACCTTTTGAGAATAATTAGGAGGCTCAGAATACTGTTGCAAATGTCCATTTGTTGTAATTTTCTTGTATTAAGAAGGCTTCATATCTTTACAAGCCAGGAACAAAAATTACAAATTGTACAGAGTTTATGAAAATGAAATCTGAGTTGCCTTGAAATTTATCTCCTATTTCTCACTTTTAGTATGTTGTCACACAAAATTGATAGATAGGAGGTACATGTATCTAATGTAATATTTTTTGACAGAAAGGGTGATTTTCTTTTTGCATGTGAAAAATCATAATACGGGTTTTGTGGTAAGTAGTTGTGTTGTCCTTCACTAATGACGTGGTGACTAAACAGTAACCTGCAAATTCATGTGACTATTGTTAATTATAATTATTACGCAGTAAGTAAGCATGTGTTACCGTGCTTGCCTTTCATTTTATAGTTCTCATTCACAGTATCAGGTGTTCAGGCTTCAAGAAGAGTTCAGGATAGGTGTCCTCCCCTTACCTTCCTGCTGGAAGCAGTGATACTTCCAATATTTTTTAAAAGGACTGTTGTGGGCTATATATTGACCATAAAGTGGTGGGACTGGAAGAATCTGTACAAGTGAGCCGCACAAAGTGTACATAAGACTGTTTGTATTATTGGTCAGACTATAGACATTTTAGGAAAGGGCACTGAATTACCCGCAAGGCGTCTTTTCTAGAAGATCTTTCTTGCTGAGCTGTAGGAAACTGCAAATTTTCAAATGTCAACTGTAAAAGCAGGGTTTTTTCAGGCTTGTAAATACTGGGTTGTATGTATCAATTTCAGGTTTATAGAAGAAGGGAAAATGGCTCAAGAAACTAACCGTAGCCAAGTGCCTATGCTTTGTTCCACTGGTTGCGGATTTTATGGGAATCCTCGTACAAATGGCATGTGTTCGGTGTGCTACAAAGAACATCTTCAAAGGCAGAACAGTAATGGTAGAATTAGCCCTCCTGGTAAGTAATGCTAACATATGGCTGCTTGAATGACACAGTAGACAGTAACTTGCTTCCTGATCATGCCCAAATACTGAAAGTGTAGGAGCATTAGTGCAAACCACTTTGTTTAAGTATCTTACCTTATGGAATGAACTTGGATGAAATGCTCATGATATAATCATGCTGTGATTAATCTGCTCAAAAGTAGACTTTTGCTAATACCTTTTGAATTAATTGAGTGTTTCCAAATTGGGGATATAAAAATGCAGAAAAAATACTATACCAACACATTTTTCCTGAAATTACTGATAGTAGAGAGAACACTTAGCTTGGGCCATGTTTGTGAAAAGCATTTAAAATACAGATATTTAATTTCTACAGCCTGATGTTGAAGGATTAACCTGTAGATGCTTTTTGAGAATAGTTTCTCCGAACTTCAGATAGAGATGGTTTTTACTCTTCTTGGCCCAATGCCCTGTGTATAATGGTGTTTCCTGCAAAGCAGATGTCCTATTGAAGTGTGCCTTCCTACATTTACTCTCTAGGAAAAGCTGGGGGGCTCTTCCACCTTTAAATTAATGGTAATGCCCTCAGAGAGAGAGGAACCCTTTGTCTGCTCTGTTCACCCCAATGTGTTCAGCTTCAGCGTGTTCTGTTGGGGCAGGGAGGGTTAGGGAGTGCTTCCCTGGAGCTTCTTAAATGTCTCTTCTGGCTTGGCTGGATACTGACAGCAAAGAATCTCATGGGGCGCTGCTGAAGACTTCCCTCCTTGACTTTAATGTTAAACTTGACTTTTAAAATTGAAGCAGTAAATTGCATTGGAATCTTGGGATCTGGGTTCAACTGCTTCAAAAGGGATCCTAAGTTGGCATTAGGATGCTACAATACTGGTTCTCACGGATCCATCTGGGTTTTTTTAAACAAAACCCAAGCTTATCGTGTCATGATACTGTAGTCTAAGCTGAAAAAGATGTTTGTAGGTGCTTTAATTAGCAGAAAATAGTAACTATTTTAAAGATCCACCTTCAGAGTTTTTTGCTCTGTAACTTCTGGGAGACTGGGTCTGGAACACGATCAAAGTATGACCCAACATAATCACTTTTTGTAAAAGTATGTTTCATTATGATACATGCTGAGATTCAGTTACTTTCCTGGTTGGTGTTATGGGGGTTGGAGAATAATTGCATTGTATAACTTTTGTAATCCCAGGAAGTAGTGTGACACATTTTACATTAGTGTCTTCCTTCCAGCAACTTCTGTCAGTAGTATAACTGAGTCCTTACCGGTTCAGTGCACAGAAGGCAGCACCCAGGAAACTCAGTCAACTTTAGATTCTACATCGACTCCATCTATGCAGCCAAGGTAAGCTGTTTCTGCCTGTTATTCTGTGTTTTTGCATAAAAATCTGCATCACGATGATTAAATCTAGTGTACTGATGCTGCCTAATTAAATGCTGGGAGCTGGATTAGGAAAACATTTTAAGATTTAACTGCTAACTTTAAAGCATGGGATCTCACAGTAAATAGTAGCTGATCTGTTAGCGGCATCTTGCATTCAAATGCAAATTTGTCTTTAGAATTTAGACTCAAATAGGAGCATTGCCAACTTTATGCTGTTCTACAGAGATTTGTCTGGCTAGTCTTCTGACTCCACAATTTGCAGTTGGTTGTACGTTTACCAAAGGAGAGTTCTTTCTGTCTTAGAAATCTGAGGATTTTGTAAAATGGCAGAAAGCTGTTGACTAGAGCTCTCATAAAGAAATGCATGATAATGTGTTAACAAAGTAGTTGCTTCAGGAAAAGTGGAGCGTAATAGAACAGGGGGAAGACACCTGAATCTTAGTGCAAGTTGTGCTACTGAACTGATTTTGTATTAAACAGGCAATTTCCAACTAGGTTATTGAAGGAGACATAATGTACTCTTGTAAATCACTCAGACTTAGTAAGTGCTCTCCATTTGTAAAAGCTAAATATTTGTTTATATTTAGTGGCTGGGCTGCATTTTGGTTTAGAATGACACAACCAACAGCAGCTTAAGTGCTTGGTAAATCTTTTGAGTGAAAAACGTTAGTTATACTGTGGAAGCTAACTTGCAGTAGTCTTCATTCCGACTTTCCTTTAAAAATCAGAAGGTAGTAAAACACAGGCTGAAAGTGATTTTATCAATTATTGTTGGCTGATTCTCTTCGGACTGTGTTTTCTGCCCCTTAGCTTTTTATAGGAGGTGTTATCTCAATGCTTGGATCCTGCGTATCAACTGAAAGCTGGGTGCTGTGCTTGATGCTGTATTTGGTCTTTCCATTCTGGGATTTCTAATTGGGGTAGAAAATAGGTGTCTTACCCTGATACAACTCTTCTGGTATGTGTTAAAAAAAAAAAATTAAAAAAACCCTAATCGTGCAGGTCAATGCAGAGAGGTGAACCAATTACAGTGCCTTGGGTTTGTTTTCTCACACAATCTTTATAATACCATGAAAGAGAAAAACAGTATCTCTTTGATCTCTATCTTGATTACAGGAGAAATGCATGGATGGTTGCTCTTAGACATGCACTTCAAAAAAATCAGTGTCATATGTTCTTTTTTTCCTAAAATAAAAGCAGGGATTCAACTTCAGTCTCTGTTAATACCTCATTTATGATACTCTGAGGAAATACTTACTAAATTGACAGTGCCCTTTTGTAGGCAAACCTGTCCTTCAAGACCTAAATGCAATTCTTAACGATTAAAATTGCAGCTCCAATGCCCTGGTTTTGTCATAGACTACTGGTAGGGCTTTGCTGGTTCATCAGCTGCTGGATAATCCCAATTTCTTGGATTTGGAATGAATGCCTAAGTGGAAAGGCAGAAGACAGTTGTGCAAATGGAGTAGTGCTACCTCTCGCTTGGGACTTCAGCTTTGTCTCGTTCTCCCTCCCATAACTGTCCAGGCTGTTCATCTGGGAGTTTTCAGCCATGCTGTGATTTTAGCGGTGTGGCTGACAGGGTTGGGAAGTTTGGCCAGCAACACTTCACACTGTGAAAATCTAAGGGGTTCTGTGTACAGCTGCAGATGCCTTACTACTGGAAACATTGACATGCCACAATTTTCTTGTTTGTATCAGTAGAACACCAAAAGCAGCTCCTCTACAATTATCTTGCTGACTTAAGATGTAAAATCCTTGCATATTGAATGTTGCATTGCTGCTTCTGTGTGGAAGGATGGTATGCTGAACTACCCCAAAATATTTTTTCCCTTTTGATAGTTGAACTGGTTTATTGCACTCAATATGAATGCAAAAATGCTTAATGTCTTTAGACACTATGACATTTTAAAATGTTCATAGAAACAATTTCAAAGTGAAGTATTTCTGGCATGGTTTTTCATCAAGATGTATTCTAATGTATCTTTTTTTCAGGAATGCTCTGTAGAATGTTGGCGTGCCTCCTAAAAATCATGACTTTTTCTTTGCCCCCCAGCCCTGTGTCAAGTCAGTCACTTTTAACAGAATCTGTAGCATCATCCCAACCGGATAGTACGGCTGTGGACAAAACAGTACCCGAGACAGAAGATTTGCAAGGTTGGTGCCTAGTTTTCGGAGACAGAACTTATGAATAATGTTTTTAAAACTTTGACTGTTCTTAATACGCTCCTGTTCAAGTGATGACTTATTCTCAAACCCAAATATTCTGTGAAATCAGAAGGCAAAACAAGGATAAACTTTCTTTTCTTAAAAGGCAAGTCTTAAACTGAAAACTCTTGTGTTTAACTGGTGATGTCAGTATCTGCTGTAACAAATGTGTTAATTAGGGTTGGAAATGCCCATCGTAAATCAATCTACTGTTCTGTCTTTATGCCACAGCTATTACACGTAAGTAGATTTTTGAGTATCTGTTGCTTCTCAGAGTAGTCATTTGCAGCAAATATCGCAGAAGTTTATGAGCATATTTGTGATGGAGGGTGTTATGACATAGCTATTATAGGAACTGTGTTGGTATCTTCTATAAACATGAAACCGCCTATAAAAGAACCTTTCACCAATGAACTGTAGGGGTATAATATTTTGACCCACTGAAATTCACTTTATCAAATATAAAATTACCAAACCACAAACTCTGGTTTCTTAAAGGAAAATGGCTGAGTGGGTGATTTTAACTATATTGGCCTGAAATCTTTATTGCTGGTACAATGTGAAAGGGTTTTTTTCTCTTTGAATTTTTTTTTCTTTTTATGTGCAGGCTGGCAGAGCTTAAAACTAAAGAGTTTTTAATAGTATTTCTTAGGAAAATGCAAAAATACCAGACAGTATACAAAATTTACTCAGATTTCTAATCCGTAGACAAAAGATGTTTAAAGGTAAGTCAGTAAGTATTCTGCCTTTACTTCTGCTGACACAGCCAAGGCTTTAGTGGGGAGAGTTATATTTCTGTAGATGAGTCTAAACATAGGAATTTGGGTTTTCCACAGATAGAACATGTAATTCTACTTAAAGATGCTAAATAGAAGTTCTTTCATTGTACCTCTGGTACCAAAGTTTTGCTTTTCAGATACTTTTCTAAGCCTGAGCTCTCCCTTTCTGTAGGGTGGCATAGAAGAGTCGTCATTCAGCTACTGCACTGTGTAAGGCCACCTCCTCATCACACAAAGAGCAGCTGTAGAACTCAAAGGAAAGGTTTTAATGCTAATGCCGTTTTGTACCAGCCTTTGAGATGTCAATTATTAGAAACCATATTTAATCTTAAAAAGATATATTCTAGATGCATGTTGTAATACCTGCTAATTTGTTTGCTGGAGCTGAGATCTCTTGTTGCCTCAGTTTTGACAGTGCACATCAGGAGTGCTCTTAATACCGATCAATGATGTCTGGCCTTACCCAGCTTGAGAAAAGAGCAAGTACTGAAAAGGCTGATGCTTCTTAATTTCTGTATATTTGCACAGCAGAGGTGGGTTTGCGTGCTAGATTTTTAGTTGATATACCTCTGAGTAATGCAGATGCAGCCTGTTCTGCAGTGTGGGGAACCTGGGATGTGCTGCATGTCAGCTGTAACCCAGCTCCCACGCAGGTACAGCCCTTTCTGGGAACCTCAGAAGTAGAACACCTCAATCAGGCACATGAATATTGCACTGCAGGTTTATGCTGATATGGATGTGGCATATATCAGAAAGGCTGAGGGATTTGGGTCTCCAGTCTGGAAAAAAGATGACTGAGGGGGGGCCTTATCAATGCTTACAAATACTTAAAGGGTGGGTGTCAGGAGGATGGGGCCAGGCTCTTTTCAGTGGTGCCCAGTGACAGGACAAGAGGTAATAGGTACAAACTCGAACATAGGAAGTTCCACCTAAACATGAGGAGGAACTTCCTTCCCTTGAGGGTGGCAGAGCCCTGGCACAGGCTGCCCAGGGAGGTGGTGGAGTCTCTGTCTCGGGAGACATCCCAGACCTTCCTGGATGTGTTCCTGTGTCCCCTGCTCTGGCAGGGGGTTGGACTAGATGATCTCCAGAGGTCCCTTCCAACCCTGTGATTCTGTGATTCTGTATCAGAATATAAAGGCAACTTCTGTAAGATGGTCTTTCTACTGCCCTCTCTCTTTTACACCACACCTGCCCCCCAACCCCCCCTTGTTAGTCTCATGATTCTTCATTTTCCATCCAGTGCCTGAATTAGTCTGTTTACATTTGTCTCTTGCTTGGCTTAGCTGTAAGCTGAAACTCGAGGTTTGCAGTGTCTACTGTCTTTTCACTGGGAGGTGGATGGAGTGCTTTATTTAAAAATAATCTTTGATGCTTCTACTGTGAGGTTACTTGAGCCTGTGAAAAGACTTTCCCGACAGCAAGTTTTCAGAGGAATGCTTCTCTTATCCATTTGGATAAATTTATGCTCCTTCCAGTTCTCTTCCTCTAAAGCTAATTCTCCCTATGAGAAGGTAAGATGGGTTTCTCAAGTAGAAGCTTTGATTTCAAGGGGGTGTATTTCGCATTTGACAGTAAGTATTTTCAAGGTTCAACCTATATCAGGTGTTTAGAGTACTCAGCTGTGTCCTCTGTCCTTTTCTTTGTACCATAGTGATTTCTAAACTAAGAACACCACCGCCATGTAATTGCAGTTCTAAATTACAATCCTATTTATAACTCACCGTGGCAGGGTCAGCCTCATTTTCTAAAGAGTTGCTTCTGTGCTATGCCTTAACTGAAAATCACAGGAAACACGTTTCCAGTTTTAAAGTATTTTGCTTTGAAAGTGTAAGTTTGTAAAGAAAGCAGCTTATAATGGATGCGAAGTGGATTTCATTGAATTGTTGTCACAATTGTGCATCCTGAAGTTTTTTTGTTTGTTTCTTTTTCCCCTCACATCATTCAGAATTTGAATTTTAGGCTGCTGACAAGAATGTAATAGAAATGTGTGAATCAAAGTTATTTAGTATTGTCTGGCTTTGTAGCATTTATAAAAGAAAAAAAAGTCACAGAACTGTGGGAGCTGGTCCCAGACTGAAGAGCTTATAATGCTACTTCTCTTGATGTAGGGGAAGAAAAAAGAAATTATGTCTGCTTTGATCATTTGTTCAGTATTTATTCTGATAAAAATCTTACTGCTTTGGAACATCTGTTCTGGAGCAAATTGTTTTAAGTACTTGTATGAGTTAGTCTATTGTAGTTTCATGTAGCTGAGGGCCCCTTAACTCACCATTTAGCATAACTTACTAGGCTACAATAACAATGAATGAAAAAGTGGGTAAATAGTTAGTCTGTCTCGCATTACTGTTAGTATTTTTTTTAAAGCAGACAGCTAGGTGGGACTTTGAGCTGTGTGCACATAGTCCTTGCTGTTTGCAGGCAAGCTAAAACTACAAAGGGACAAAAATCCCAAAGAGCAGTTCAAATTTGTTTGTCTTCATTGGATTCATGCATTGCAGAATAAAGAGAGGAAAACTATAGATTATGTTAATAAATCTAGATTTTGCATTTAGTGATTGTGTGGTAATGCTTATAGGTATGAAACACTGCAAAAAGTCCAGATGCTAGATAGCGGCTATAGAATTATTATTTTTTTTTTAGTTTAATGTTCTTAAATATCATGAACATATGTTAAAGATGATCTAAAGTTAAACTCATTAAAGTACAATCCAGCTTTGCTAGTAGCTTTCTTCTATTCTGAGCATCTCTCCAACTCATTTCGGATTGCCTCATGGACTGTTGTACCTTTTGCTCAACATTCCAGCCCTTTTAGGATTAGCCAGGCAGGATTCCTTATTTGTTAGCCAGGGGACTAACGGGGCTGCCTCCCGGCAAGCCCACAAGCGGGTAAAGAGGCGCTTCACTTCTCTAGGATTAATGAGTTTGAAACCCTCCAGGTTAGGATTCATGCTTTGTATTGCAGGGAGGTTTTTAAAGGTAAATGAAACTTGTCATGGAAGACAGGAGCACTCCACCACGTACGTATGGAGCTGTGACAACTTGAGAACACAGGCAGGGCTAAAAGTGTAAGTCATTAACAGGTGAGTGTTAGCCTCTCAGAGGCTGAAAACTTTGGAGAACCAAAACAGCCACTCTGATTTTCGAACTCATTGCTAAAATGGAGAGATCCGTATATTAGCATTGCAAAACACAATCAGTCCTGTAATATGGCGTGGCTAGTGTTTTGGAAACTTAAGATTTCCAAACTGGATTTAGCTAGATAACTAACTGAAAGGTACATGGCTGTTCTTTTTGATGAAGTCACCTGGTTTTGCACTCATCTAGGATTTTTGTGAGGTGAAACAGTTTAAAAATTTAGTCATTGCTGATTAAGTTAAAAAAATTGGTATTAAAACAATTAAGTTGCTACAGAATTTTACATGGAGATAAGGTGGCTCTACGGTAAATGCTGTTGAACTAATGGCGTCAACTTCAGCTGGGCTAGCCTTGATGAGCTTTTTTTCCACAGAAGTGGAAAGGAATTGATGGATACTTCAGATTTTCATGATAGTAGCAGGGGCTCAGAGGCAGAGTATGATTATGACACAAGTGTAGAAAATAACGTGGGATATCGTGATTTACTGGATGAATGCTCCAGGAAGAGAGGCAACATTCCCAAGAAAGATTTACAACTAAATTTTGTAGGTAAGTGTGCTTTTATTTAATTTGCCTCTTCCTAACACTGAAACTATGTATTTAGGCTGATTGATTCAGTTTAGGGTTAAAATGTTAGGAAGTATGGATCTTCTGCTTAGGATGAACCTCTGGAGAGATGGGTATTCTTCCTCCTAGGTCTGGTCAGGTGCACTTAAGAGGTAAAGGTGGCTGTTAATACTCTTCCTATGGGAATGAGGAACCTTTTTCTTTGAGAAACTCTGCCTGATTATACAGGGGCAATGCATGCAAAATATCCAGAGTAGGGAGAGAGGAGAGAACAGAGGAGGTGTCAGGGGTCTTGCAGCAAATGCACAGATTTTCTGTGTTGTGCCTGCAGGGATGCAAGGACTGGTGTGTACTTTAACTCACGGGTGCTGTTTTCATGGTCGGTTGGAGTATGCAAGTTCAAGTAGGGCTGGCACAAGCAAAGCGGTAGCAAAAGCTTCTGCCTTTAGGAGGAAATCCAGGCTCTGCTTGTTTTGATCAGCGAAGAACATGCTCTGTAAAACAGGGAACTTCTAGCGGCCAGCCCAGCTTGGCAGCTCCAGAAAAATGAGTGTGTGTTCATGCTTTATTCTTTTTTGGTTAGCGGTCAGCTTGTACTGGTGCTGCCAGTGCTTCTGTTCTCCAGCTAAAGGCAGAGCTGGAGCTGGGGGAAGGGAGGGAATGGGTTCAACCAGAGCAGGCAGCAGCATCCCGGAATCCAGACAAAAGTACAGAAGCTGGGGGTGGCTGTGACATGTGTCCTGCCAGCTCCAGGCTGGGTGGTATTGCGTTTCACCTGGCTTTTTTCTGTTGTGTTCGTTGCAGCTAGCTCATAGAGTGAGCACTAAACACTGGCACTTTGTCATCTCAAGGTGGCTTAGTGGCTCTGGTATTCATGATTATCGTAGAGGATTTTGAGTCAAATCTCTGGCTTCTATGCAAAAGCAAACTGAGATCTAAAATTTAGGGTTACTAAAGTAGATACGAAGTGACTTGTGGCAGTGGTAGAAAAATCTTCCCACTCAGTTCTACAGTGAGCAGCAGCCCTTAAGTATTTTGAAACCTTTTTAATGTGAGAGCCATACACACAAAGAAAATGTAAGTATGTACATCTTAGCCTTGTTATGCAGGGAACAGTGCCAGTTTTTCCTAAATTTGGCTAATAGTTACAGAGGCTTTTAGCAAAACTTATGTTGAGGTATGTCCTGGTTTGAGGTAAAAAACCACAAGGTATCTGGATTTTGCTACAATAGGAAACACAAACTTGAGAACTTTATCTGATAAACACTAACTCATGGCATGAAGCTTTCTTAATTAATAAACACTGCAATGTCTGTTCTGTATAGCACTATAAGAGTTCATTTGAGTAAGTCTTACTGCTTCTGATCGTCATCTCCCATCTCTTCATCCTTACTGCTTTTGATTCTTACCTTGCAAAGCTTTGAATATTACCTGTCCACTCAGAAATGTGCCTGTTAACAGCCATTTAAAGCTATTGAACCTCTTTTTTTTTTTTTTTTTTGCAAAATATCAATTACTATAAATTTCAGGAAAAAGAAAAGCTCTGCTTCTGACTTAAATGGTGATTTTTAAACTGATTTAATAAACCATGTATAACAGTCTGTCTTTGCTAGATTAACCTTTGGAATATACCGTCCGCTCAGGCAAAGTCTTTGCTGGTGGTCAGATATTTTGCTACCCATTGGTGTTGCTTGGTACAGACTGCAATGTTTTGATACACTGCAAAAGTGGAGAGTGCCCTTTCCTTTCAAAAAAACTCCCAAAAAAACCCTCATGAGAATAGCAGCACAGGAAAAAACCCCACCAGAAGTGTCATGCAGAATAGCAGTCGGCTGGTGTAGAACTAGCACAGACCTCCATCTGACATTTTCCGCCTAACAAAAGTCCAGCTGCACAGAGATGCCTGCAGCTTTTTCCCTGACAAATGTCTGAGCTTGCTGTTGTATTCCCTTCTTTACAGTGTTGGTTCTAGTTCTGCTTCCATTGATGTTCCTCCCAGCTGGAGGAATGCTCCTAGTTTCTGTGTGCCTGACTCACTGGAGACTTGTCCTGCTGTGATCTAGCAATGGCTGGTAGGCAGAGATTGGCTTTTAGCCCTTCTTGAAATGAAGTTGGGTTTTTTGGTTTCTATTTCTGTTTTGTAATGTAAGGAATGTGCAAATACTTGAGGAAAACCAGCCAATTTCTATTTTTACCTGGGTCAGGCAAATACTACCATTACTTGTTTATGTTCTCCCACACAACCTGTAACCTGTCTTTCAAATGTGAGGGAGTATTAGAGTAGGCTGAACGCTGTCCTAGCAAAAGTGTCTTTAAAGTTAGATGTTTACCTGCTTCCTCCTGGATCTCAGGATAGTGTACCCTCTCCCAGTAAGTCTGTGTGTCTTGAGCTGATGATGTCTCACCCCAGGGAGCGAGTAGCCCCTACGTAGGCTTTTTCCAGGTATGTAAAAGCGGCAGCGTCACAGTGGTAGAGATTGTTCTGAAACGCTGCATTTTGTGTGGCCTCAGCACTGCAGCCTTCAGCAAAAATAATGTTGATTCAGTATTTGAAAGGGAGTGTTTCACTCAACTCGTCCTAATAAATGCAGTGCTTCTTGGAAGCAGATTTTAGGAACTGGGCTAGTACTGGTGGGGAAACTCTTGGTATTGGATTCTCTTCCCAGATCTGACAGCACTGAATCTTACTCTTAAACCTGATTTTGAATTAGTCTGTTTCTTTGTGGTGTTCTTGAACTGTGAACTTTGTATGAGCATTCAGTGAATTCTCTAATTAGATTGAAGGTCCAGAAGGAGGGAGTTCCAGTACCACTACTGAGAGTCCATCATACTTCAGACACAGAAGCTGCAGCAAAATTGTGAACCCCAAAACGAAAATTTACACCATGGGCTTGCAATTATTGTATGACTTAGAGGAAGGGGAGAGAGACTGACATTTTTTTTCCATTGTTCTTATTAACTTTTTTAATGTTAGCTTCAGTGTCAGAGAACGCAGAGCCTACACCTGAAGAACAAGACAAGTCGCTTGACAAACCAAAACAGAAAAAGAATCGTTGTTTCATGTGCAGGAAGAAGGTTGGACTTACTGGTAAGAAATTCTGATTTCACTTTTCTTGGAGAGACTTGTTTAGCCTTTGGACCTTTAAAAGTTTCTGCTCTTCAGGGGAAATGGGGCATGGTCAACTTGGTGTTGATTTGAAATAAAACTTGGCCTTGGCCAAAGGTGCTTTTGGCTTGACTCTTTTTAGATTTAGTCATTCATGTATTATTTTGTTTTTCAGCTTCCTGTCTTTTAAGTGAAATTCATAACACCAAATACTTCCCTCTGGAAGTCTGCTTAGCTGAGGAATTGGATGATAGTTTGCTGCTGTCACTAACCAGCTTTGCAGTGGTTCAGTGAAAGGGCCTAAGAAAACTAGAGTCCTACAGGGTGAAGATTCATAAACAAAGGAAAAGAGCAGGAGGTCTCCAGGAGTGTGTTTTGTGCTAGTGTGGTAGGCAGGAACGGTCAAGTCAAATCTTACTGTAATTGCATAAAAATATTACTTGTGATTCTTATGCTTTCTGCAGCAGAAGTTCTTTGGCTGATTGACACTGGTGACTGAGATTTAATGCTAGTGAGTGAACACATTCAGGATTTAAACCAAACCAGTATAAATAAGAATATTGAAATATCTAAGCTAATGTTTCTGTCCACAGGGTTTGAGTGTCGGTGTGGAAACGTCTACTGTGGTATGCACCGTTATTCAGATGTACACAGTTGCTCTTACAATTACAAAGCTGATGCTGCTGAGAAAATCAGAAAAGAGAATCCTGTAGTTGTTGGGGAAAAGATCCAGAAGATCTGAACTGCTGCTTCTGCTGGAATACAAAATCCTCTGACCATCTGCAGATTAAATTGACTTGAGCTTTTTTCCTTAGTCATCAGGAATGTAGAGCAGTGTATCTTGACTAGACCTTTTAATCATGCATGTCATCAGATGAATAGATTTTTTTGTTTTTGTTTTTTTGTTTTGAAAATGACTCTGAACATTTATTTTCATTGCAGTTTTCTGTGGCTGAAGACTTAAGTAAACTTTACAAGTATTATCCTTTAAGATCATTCTAATTTTAGTTGAGTGCAGAGGGCTTTTATAACAAATGTGGAGAAAATATTGGAGGGCTGTGCTTTTCCAGGATAAAACATGCATGCGTTAACTTTGCAGTTTATTTTCTTGTTGTATATAGCTTTTCTCTGCAGCACAATTTCCTTTTTTTGATAATGCCTTGTATGGCACAACTAGTTATCAGTAACTGAATGTATTTTAATCATTATGGCTGCTTCTGGTTTTTTTTTCCCATTAACGAGAGGTTATACATGTTCGCATATTAGCTTGTTTGCACCCTCTACCTATTTATGTATGAATCATTTGTAATGAGAGTGTGTGCTGAGATTGTCTGCGTGTTTTTTTTTTTTAAATTGGTTTTTGTTTTTGTGTGTGTGGGGGGAAGGCTGTATGCACTTCACTGACTGCAGGTTTCATTGGGATTACATCCATCAGTCTGTCTGTACACAAATATGAAGAATGATCTGAAGTATCTGTGCTGTATTTATGTTTATCCACGTCTTAACTTTGATTAAATAAAATTTAAAAAATCGAAGCCCCTGTGGCTGTCACTGGCATCTGTAATTTGGATTTCTCTTGTTTTATTTTCATTTATTTCAAAAGGAACCATTGGTGGTTCCTTTACTTACAGTGTATTGATCCACACGAGATCGTCCATATCCCAGTGCCAGCTAAGTTCTGATTTAATTTGTTTTTCACCTTTTCTCCTATAACTATTGGAAAGACTACAGTTTCCCAAAGCTCCCTACCTTGGGCATCAATACATTCTGCCCAGGGAGTTCCGTGCTTCCAGTGCAGTGTGTCACTTGTGCAGGAGTTGGGGTCATTTGTGATGACGTACTTCAACTGGGGGCAGACCTACAGGTAAAGTGGATGTGGGCAGTGATTAGTCTGAGCATCTGTGCATGTGATTCTGGTTCCGGGGAATACAGCTGTGGGTTTGTGATCCAGTGTCTGACAGGCAGCACGGCACAGACTGCCTTGACATTGGGTGGGAGAATGATTCTGGAGACAGTTTCTCTGGTGATACGTCCTTTCTCTGAGGCTTGAAATCCGTAGGCTTCAACATTGAATGCTGCCACAACCACCCTCCACGTGCTCCGTCGCGGATCTACAGCCTTGTAAGTGATCCCCATTTGGGGGTAGGAGGAATTGTTCTTTTATTGTCTTGTGAGGGTACTCAGTTACTTTCTTTTAATAAAGACCACTTGTCTTGTCGTGTCATAGTCTGTGCTTCAGCCGTTCACCCGCTCAGTTCATCTGTAGACCTTAAAGGTTGAGCGGTTTATGTAGTGCCATGGTAACTTCAGCCACTGCTGCTTATCACCGAACTTAACAGTACACTAAAGCAGAACTAATGCCTCTCCAGATGGTTCTGATCTGCAGCTGAAACTTCCCTTGGTGACTTGCTGCTGCTTTCAAGCATTTGTGAAATAAATGAGATTGCGTGGCTTCATTTAAAACATTACATTTTTAATCAAAGCTGGCTACATCCTTTAAAAATCTGAATGCTCTTTAAAAGCTATGGCTGGCAATTAGTAGATAAAGCACTGCATTTAGCATATAAGCACTAGGCAGCAGAAGGAGCTCTCTCTATGAGATAGCTATAGAAAGTAATCTGCAAGACCCAGTAATAAATGAAGTATCCCGTGCTTGCAAAAATGGCTTAACCACAATCTATGAAACACATGGGTTTTATAGTAAAAGAGGGAATAAATAACTCTTTCCGGCAAGTTTTGGTAATGGTCTGCCTTTTTATTGGTCAAAGACCCTGTATTTCCTCAGAGCATTTGCTAAACTTCCTCTTACGCAGGACCAGGCGTGGGAGAGTAGCAGCGTCTTCTCTTGGGTGGGTGTTTCTCGGTTTGCTTTCCTCTCTGCTGCCACTTCCCTGTTCTCTCATCCTTCTCTTCACAGTTTGACTCCTCCCTCTTCCCTATTTCTGGTCTCTCCCTTCCTTTTCCTAAAAGCATCCTTTTCACTCCCCTACATGCCCTCCCCTCCAAGCCACCTTTCATCTGCCGCGGAGGCTTCTGGGCCAAGCAGAGAGGAGACACTCACAACGCAAGGGAGAAACCAATCCTCGTATTTCCTGGCATCTGAGAGACTGAAAGAAGAGAAGGTACCAGAAGAGCGGCTGCCTTTGGAATTCATGTATGCTCTTTACTGCTGCCTGTTCAGAAGCAACAACTCTTCTGGCCCTCAATTATATTGTAGGAAGTGTCACTACGCCAAGAGGAACCCTTCCGTGCAGATCAGCATCAGGCCTTTCTTCCACGCCTACCATTCTCAAAGCAAGCTTGTGCAGGATTCTCCAAGTATTAAGAATTACTAAAAATATCGGAAGAGTCCCGATACACAAACCTGCATCCACCTTTCCCTGCCACTGAAGAAGTGCGTGTCATCGTTGTTTGCTTTGGCACCAGCTCCGTGTTACCGTGTTGGCTGCGCTGCTGCTCAGCCTGGGTGACTAGTGACGCTTGGATCATCAGCTTGAGGCTAGCACATGAACATTTTAATTAATACCAGCACATGTGCAGCACTACACCCCCCTTGAGTAAATCCGTCTTCTCAAGATGCGCAGTGTGTATGTGAAACGTGTTTTCAAGAGGGTTTGGGTTTGGAATAAGCAGGTTCTACCCAAGTCCTGTGTAACCTTGGTGTGAAACATCTTTGCTGTGTTAAAAACCTTTCCGACAGTCAGTGGAATGGAGTTGTACCTCAGGTACAGGAATTTTACATGAAATTTTACAGAAGTTTGTGCTAGGTGTTGTATTATTTAAATAAGACCCCCTTTCAAACAGCACCGTGGGAGCTTGTGTCTCCACGAGTGAAGAGCTGTCACAGATGGGCTGTCATCAATGGTGGTGTGTCATCTTACACGGAATGTCTCTACAGCTTGCTGCGCTTCTTCTAATGAGTCTTCTCTGCCAAAAAAAAAATAAATAAAGCTGAGCAGGAAACCAGTTCTTTGTCTCGGCAGTCACAAGCATCTAATGGTTTCTATTGAGAAGGGGTGGGCTTTGCTATTTAGTTCTAATTTCAAGGATATTCCCTCACTGGTTTCTGCTTTTCCTGAATATGGTGGGTGAATTTTCTCTTACAGGTGGGAGAAAGCTGGGGCTGGGAGCGGAAAGACCAGCTTCCCCTCTCTGCTCTGTAGGGCTGGTGGTACTTCTATATCGCTCTCTAAAACTCCCTGAAAGGAGGTTGTAGCCAGGTGAGGGGTTGCTCTCTTCTCAGAAGTGATAGGGCAAGAGGAAGTGGCCTCAAGGGGAGGTTTAGATTAGATAGTAGGAAAAAATTCTTCGCCAAAAGGGTTGGCAAGCATTGGGACAGGCTGCCCAGGGAAGTGGTGGAGTCACCATCCCTGGAGGTGTTCAGAAGACACACAGATGTGGTGCTGAGGGACGTGGTTTAGTGGTGGACTTGGCAGTGCGAGGTTAATGGTTGGACTTGATCTTAAAGGTCTCTTCCAACCAAAATGATCCTGTGATTCTGGCTGGCTGTTTTTAAGCTGTTGAGACTATTTGGGAAAATGGAAGGATGCGGCATTACAAAACTAAAAAACCCGCAGAGTGGCGGTTTCAGGTGTGAGCTGTGCAGCTTCCCAAGGGCTGCTGAGCTCCTGGTGGGAGAACGCTTCAGGCTGGGCATCGTCATTTCACCGTCGCGCTGGCACGTGAGCGACCCCTCAAGAAGGCAGAGCTGCCTGCTCGGACCCCCCACCCGCAGCCGCGTACCCGGTAAAAGAAAAGCGATGTACCAGTTTCATGTGAGGGTTTATGGGGCAGGAAGGGGCTGTTTCTCCACTGGTCCCCACCTTGCTGGGAACAGCTACTGGCTGATGAGTCATGCAAACCTCTGGCACTAATTAACCGCTGCGGAGGGGTGGGATGGAGACGGGTCTGCGATTGGTTTGGGGCTGAGGACGGAGGGTGGGATTTGGGGCTTCTGTGCTCTGGGTTACGACATCTGGAGAGGATCTTCCTTCTAGGAAGGCGTGCGGCAGCCCGGGAGGTGGGGGGCTCTCGTCTGTGAGCAAGGACTGCTCGGAGTTCAGCATGTCTTTCATCCCGGTAGACAAGGACTCGGATTTTCCTCTCCAAAATCTCCCTTACGGGGTTTTCTCCACTAAGGAGGAGGTGAGTAGCGGCAACCTTTGTCCTTCGGGTGCAGTCATTGTTCTGAGGCTATGAATAAGAGGAGAAATTCCCGGCAACCTGGGATAAAGGACAACTTCCCAGCCTGAGACACTTGCACAGGCTTCCTGACTTGACAGCACAACCGGAGCCGCTGCATTGTCTTTTTTCTTAATGTGGTTATTTTGATGACAGCTTCCTCAAAATTGCACAAAAGAAGTGAAAAGTGCTAACACTTATGAGAAGTACTTTGGCAAATACACGCAGTAGGTTTTTTTTGGTTTTGACTGTTTTTGTGAAATCATTAAATCTGCACTTGATCCTTTCACACTCTAAGTAGGGGCACAGCATAGTTCGCGTTGACTTTTTTTTTTAAGCTCGATCCCTTATTTTCTTCGTGACTGAGTGTAATCACCCTGTCACCCTTAAGAAGCCGCATTAAATGTTTATTTTAATGTACTGCTAATTCTGTAGCGCCCAGTCCCTCTCGCATGACGTGAACTGACATAAGGGAAAAGTGAAGTCTGACTGAAAACACCGTGTCTGAAACGAGTGTTGTCTTCTGCTCTCTTCAGTGTCTGCTCTTGGTGCGTGTTTTTGGTGGCTGCAAAAGCATTAAGCTGGGGCACAAAACGTGTTTTATTTTTGTCCTGTTGTGGTTTAGGGGGCATACGTTTATACAGCGATACATTAAATGTGTAGAAGAGTGTTAACTTTTAAAGCTATGCCCAAAGGCTACAGATTGAGCCAGCTTCGGGCCTTATGTTTTATAATCACGTAAGAAAACACGGTTCAACCTTTCTTCGAAGGAGGTGGCTCCCAATTCCCATTTTCGTGAGAACTGAGCCCAGCTGGGCTGAACCTCACGCCTCCAAGTGCCTGACGGGATGGAGCCCCGGAGATGTGTCCTCCTGCAGAAAGGGAAACGAGCCAAGAGCTGCATCTCGGAAGGAAAAAGTGAAGGATTTATTTATCATTGCTCAAGGAAACTTCATGGTTATCTCCTGGTTTCTGCTGCCTCAGCTTATCCATGCAGGTTTTAAAAAAACAGAATTTAAACCGGAAGATTGTGTTTTCTGATGTGGTATTTTCCAAAGATAAAACTGAGATGGTTCTTTTAATCTCTTCCTAGATGTGCATGTTGTTATCTCGCAAGTTTGGATTATTTTTCTGCCTTCTCCAGTAACTGCTTTCGGAAGAAAACATCTTCACTCAAACCCTGTGAAAAGACAGGCAAGGATTTAGGGAAAGTATTTAGGAAAATAATGTTCTAAAGGTAGCCCAATGTTTTAATGATTTCAGGCTAAAGCAGTTGATGTCATTCCTGAGTATCCCAGTTACAAATTAACTTGACATGACCTTTAGTTTTTTCTGCAGGAATGTTTGCTGAATCAATACTTATTATCGCATTTGGAATCTTGTTTAGAAAGTAAACGTTAAAAAATAGGCTTAATAGCATGGATTTTCATAGGTGGTCATTCCCTTTTGGTAAGGTAGTTTTCATAACGACTGTAACTGGTTTGTCTTTATTTGCCTAAAGACGCGAATAATTGAAATTTGTCTTTGAAGGCTGCAGCGTTTCTGTAACCCCCCGGCCAGCTGCGGCAGAGCTGCAGTGGGAGGGTCCGTGCTGCTCCCCCGCCATCGCCGCTGGCTCCACACGCGCTTGGCGCCGGCCCTGCCGGAGCCGCGGTGGATGAACGGGGCCTTTGTGTCCGAGGTTGCATCTGTCCGGTGAACGCAGCCACGATGTCCCTTACGTGCGGGAAGCTGTCCCTGCAGCGAGGATCTAGACTAGGGTCAGCATGAAAGTCCTGGGCTCCTTGTATGGCGCAAGGATGCACCGTGTAGGGCAGCTTCACTCGACGTGGTACAGAAATAAAGTGGCTGAGGGAGATGCACTGCCTTCCCAATGTGTCAGTGGAGGCCAGAGCACCCTTTGTCTTCTGAGGAGGAACCATGGTGCAGAAATGCCTGTTTCTCTCTCCAATTACATGGTTATAAGGATGAGATCAATCCTCCCATAGTGTGTCTATGCTTCAGTTCCCTGCCTGTAGAAGGAGGAATAGCGTTTGCCTACTTCACAGCATATTTCTGATTATTGAGGGTTTATTCTGCACTCCTTGTCATTAATGAGGGGTGGGCAAACATTTCTGGGGGAAAGGGAACAGGGAAAGGAACTTCTGCTTATTGTCTTACTCTTCCCCCAGAAGATGGGGATGAGGAGAAGGCTCTCTCCCAACCCTCAAGTCTGCAGGGAGTCTGCAATGATGCTCTGCCTCTAGGTCTTAACATTTTTTGGCAGCCAGTCTCATTGACTGGCTTTTAACGGTCAGTTGCTGTGACATCAGGCCCTTGTCCCTGATGGACTCAACTTTCTGTGGTCACTGTCTTCCCCCATGCCCTCTTCCGAGGATTTCTGTGTACACATCTAACCTCTTCTTCTCTTACCTCCCCTTCCTCTCGCTACTTTGCAGCCCAGGCACAGGCTCGGGGTAGCGATTGGAGACCAGATTTTGGATCTCAGCGTCATTAAACATCTGTTCAATGGACCCGCTCTTGCCAAACATCAGCATGTCTTTGACCAGGTATTTATCGGAATCTGTTCTAAGTTCCATGCACATTTTAGAAATATTCCGTAAGAGATCTTAGCAATGAGTGGTAAGATAATGAACATGAAATGGAAGTGTGTGGTGAGGTGGTCTCTGCTTACAGGGAAAACTCATCACACCTGCCATAGCAAAGGGAGCAGAGGCATTGGGGCTCCAAAGGATATTTTGGCTCAAAGTTTCATCAGACTTTGGCAATGCAGGGGACTGACACAAAGGCTAAACGTGACTTCAATCCCACTTGTGCCTTCACCACTTCATGGCAAGGAATCGAATGGGATTTTAGTGACAGGGATGTTATGTTAAGGGTGAAGGTAAATACAGAGGACCTCTTGTTGAGGTATCAAAGCTGCTAAGGTCTGGAGTGGTGTGTTAGGACGGGCTTGATGCAAACACGCAGCGGATCCTGCTTCAGAGGACTTGTGGTGGGAGGACGGGCAACCTGGGCAGCTGCCGCCGCCTAACCCCAGCCCGCAGGCGTTCAGCCCTGGGATGGGAGTGCAGGACATCTCCCACGCATAAAGGTTAGGCGAAACACGGTCCTTTCCCTGCCACCCCACCTCTATGTGTTGCCTGTCAGCCTACCCTGAACGCCTTCATGGGGCTGGGCCGGGCGGCGTGGATGGAGGCGAGGGCTTTTCTCCAGAAGCTGCTGTCAGCCGGCGAGCCGGCCCTGCGGGACAACACGGAGCTGCGGAGGAGGTGAGGAGGGAGCGGGGAGTCGCTGTGGGGCGCGGGGGACACCGCACGGTACCGTTCCGTGATCCCGGCCACCGAAATGGAGGTCTGAAGGTGGCCAACGTGGGGCTTGAGCACCCTGAGAGCTTCCCTCTCTTGATTACATCTCTGATTAATCCTTTCGCTGCCCAGAGATCTGGGGTGTCGCCCTCAGCCTGGGGACACCAGGGCTGTGCCTGGCCCTGCTGCCTCGCTGGGGCCATGTCCCTCCACCCCGGCCTTCGATGGAGACACGGCAGCAAGGGTCTCCCCTCCGCCTCTCCCACCTCCCCGCCACGGCCCTGCCTGTCCCACCCAGAGCCCCGTCTGCCGGGGGGACACCCCTCCAATCCCTCCTCAGAAACAGCCTGACTTCGTCAGGTTTTAACCAACTTTGTTGTGGCAAATTGGCCACAGACCCGGGGCAGCGCCCCAGTGTAGGAGTGGGAGAGGAGGGCTGTGCTCTGCTCCGTGCTGCGCTGATGGAAAAGCCTGTGTCCATTAATCACACGCCTTCTTCTTTGTCTGGAGCAGTGCTTTAAACGCCACAAGTGCCTGCCCTGCCAGCAAGCAGGAGCCATTCCTCCCTGTCCTGTCGGGGTGATTTAGGCACAGACATGCAGGAGAAGGGTTGAACCGCTGCTGGACGCCTTCTCTGAGCAGCCCCAGCAGTTCCAACTGGGCATCCCGAGAACCACATCCCATAAATTCATCCTTCCCGTGCCACAACGGCAGCGGTGACCGGCTCAGCTGTGTGCATGGGCAGGGGCTGTTCCTCTGTGCCCCTTGGGAAACAGCCGGCTCGCCTCGAGTGTGCCTCCCTTCCCGCTCGCTCCCTGATGGATGCTCCTTTCAGCCATAACCATCCTGCTAGCAGCAGCTTGTCCAGTTGTCTTAATTTTACTGCAAGGTTTGGGGTTTTTTTGCTGCAAGCCTTTGCAAAATAAATTAAGGAAGGAGCTTGGAGAGAGAGTCATCCTCTTACAGGCTTATAAACCACTTAGGGGCGAGAGCTGCAAGTTTTCCGAGAGCTGAAGTCGCCGTTTCTCATTTCAGAGCGTTTGTACCTCAGGCCTCTGCCACCATGCACCTGCCGGCCCGCATCGGTGAGTCCCCCGCGGCGGAGGGCTCCGCAGCGCTGCCCTTCCCTCCCGCCCGCAGAAGCTGCTTTATTTCCAGCTCGCTCAGACAGACACATCACAGCTGTGACGGGGAATGGCTTTTGCAGGAGCCAGAAGCAGATTATTGTAGCTAATGAAAGGTAGATGCTGTCTGTGTCACAAGAATAAAAACCTGGGGAAGCTCAACAGCAGCCAGAAAATTCCTGGATGCATTTTGCACTAAATCAGGGCTGTCTGGTGCCATATAACTCTTGTCATCAGGTTGGCATCACCAGAGGCCTTTGTGACTAGCGCCAGGGAAGAAAGGCTTGTTCAGTTTCCAACATTTTCCCCATTTGCTATCAGAAAATAATTCAGCTTTTCAGTTTTGCAAGGCAGATACTCTGGCACAGCCTCATAAACATGCATGACTCCACGCTCCCAGGCTATTACTCTGCATCCCAAATCTTACCGCTGCTCCCATGAAGCCACGGACTGCTTTCGAGTGAGTGTATCCATACAGATAGATAAACATTTTCCTGGTTTTTACAGAAATTTATATTTGGACCCAAACCAGCTTGATCAAAATCACTCAAGGGATGTCACCTTCACAGGATAAGGGATGTGAACTTGCCCGTTTCCCGGCCAAGCCCTGTTCCCTCTGGGCTTCTGGCTCCCATGGGGCACAGCCCTGGTTTGGGACAAAGCCTAACCTGACTTGGAGGAACCGTGATGAATTTCCATAGATGTGATACCTTCATGCAAATAGCTCCAGGTTCAATTCAATTTTAAAAATTGCTGGTTCCTAGCACTCATGAGCGCTGTGAGAGTTCTCAGCTGCAAGTTATTAGGTTCCCACTACACTTATGTTCAGCTCTGTCCTGTACATGATTCATGCTTGTCCTGAGGGCAGGCACTGGCTCTGTCCTCTGCTGGGGCTGCAAGATAACTTACCCAGCTTGCAAAACCTAAACACCCTCTCCCAAGTTGCGTTTTTCCCCCCAAACCCTCTGATTTCCCATTCAGCTGAAAGGTGGGGAGCTGTTTGCCAGGGATGGCAGCAGAGGGCAGCAGATGCCCTGAGTATGAGCCGATTCCCTCCCCTGGGTACCACCGGCAAGAGAAAAAGGGCGGTGGGACTTGGCTTGCCTCTGGGAAGCTGGCTGATGCTTGTGTCTGCATTTCTCCCCTCTCTTCTCTGCTGGAGGCTTCAAAAAAAAAAAAAAAAAAAAAGGCCAGCAAAATTTATAAGTGAACAGTTAATCACCACCTTTATGCCATTAAATACAACCCAGTGCTAATAATATTAAATGTTGCTACATGCCTCTGCTGAGCGCTCTCGCTGTCTCCTTTTCTGCTCTTTTCATTGCCAGCAGCGTATGATGTGCTTCAGCCCCAGCAGATGAGGGACTTTCCTACCATTATTCCCTATTTTATGGGCTTCTTTCCTTGCAGGAGATTACACTGACTTCTATTCTTCACGCCAACATGCCACAAACGTTGGGATCATGTTCAGGGGGAAGGAGAATGCTTTGATGCCTAACTGGTGGGTAGTTCAGTTTTGTCTGTGGTGCAGCATTATTTTACATGCTTATCTGTACGTATATATAAATTTTAAAGATCTGAGTAGTCTTTCAGCAATGGAAGATAATGATTAGAGTTCATAGCAGATGAGAACCTGTGGTTGTCACGAGTTAAATAACAGAACTGAAAACCACATTTCCCCAGCCTTAGCCGAGCCTGCACTCATAGCATTTCATTGCAGCAGCTGCACCAATTACAATGCAGCCCTCTGGTTCAAAGAGAGATTTGCCGAAAAAATTGGGTTTTGCTGAGTGACAAGAAAGCAGGGTTTAAGCTCCAAGGAATTAAGTGAAGCAGTGGCACAGGAGGGCATTAACACAGCCACAGTGCATTGGATTATAGTTTATTCATGTCTTTATCTCAGAGCAAGCAAGGTGCAAATGTCCGTGCCCATCTATGCAGAGCTCTCGCCTTGTACCTCGCAACCCCGTGGTGCTTCCACCCCAAAAAGCTGCTCTGGCTGGTGATGGTTACACAGCTAACCCACCTCCTCTGATGCTTTTTCACCAGGCTGCACTTACCTGTTGGTTATCACGGCCGGGCATCGTCCGTTGTGGTGTCTGGGACACCCATCCGGAGACCTGTGGGGCAAATGAGACCTGACAATGGTAAGTCCAAGGTAGGCTTTTAATGTGGCTTCTTATTTTTTTTTATTTTTTATTTTTCCTACAAGAGGAAGGGCCTGGGGTGCTTGTCTAAAGCCCAGACTGGGGTCAGGGCTAGAGAAAGCCCTGAGTTAAGTCCATCTTGTGTTTGCAAGCCAGGCAGCACCCACCACTCTCTTTCTTCTGGCTGTTACTTTTCTTTCCCTACCTGTCTCCCTGTCATAAAATACCCTTTCTTCTACCCACAGACAAACCTCCAGTGTTTGGTGCTTGTAAGCGTCTGGATATCGAGTTAGAAATGGTAAGACGGGGCTTTTTTTCCTAACCACTTGAAAAACATTAAAATAGGAACGGGGAAGAAAAGGTAGGTGTAGCTTCTTCTGAAGTCAATGGCTCATAAGGTCTGTTCCTTTGTTTCCCTCTGAGCAGCCTGTGCAGCAGGCAATAAAGATTTCTGTGGGGGAAACCTTCCCTTCTGACAAGCTGTAGGGTGCACAAGCTCATTCAGTGGCTTGCTACTACAGCTTTCAGGCTGGAAACAGCTCGTCTGGCCAAACAAAACTGAGCACCAGTGCAGCAGTCTGGAAGCACGCAGGCATAATTCCTTTTACCAGGTACCGCAGCCCGTTATCTGGTTAGCCATTACCTCTGCACTGCAGCCAGGACCTTCTAATGGACATCGGGGTTTTTGGAAGTACAGGTTGCCTGAGCCTTGAGTGTAGAGCAGAGGAAGCTGTGAGTTCTTGGAAGTGCAATTCAAACCCTTCATCCTTCTGGCTGGAAAGATGAAACCTGTGCTATGGGTCTTGTAACAAAACGTCCTTGGAAGGTGCATCTTCTCGTGGCTTAGCGTGGTCTGGAAGGGAGAGTTTTATAGGATTTTTCACTATGATTTATATGATTTATTCCCCCATTTCTCCCCTTTAAAAAAACCAAAAAAAAAAACCAAAAACAAAGTGGAAGAAATCTCATATCAAGGGAAATGGTAGTAAAAATGAACTGAAAGCCTTTAATGCTGTGTGCTTTGCAGATCAATGCTCTATATAAAGTGGGAGGCAGTCCCACGAAGTGGGGTACACAAAGTGCTGCCATACGGTGCTTTGCAGCCTGAATTTTACTGCTGGCTGCTGTGAGACCGGATTTAGACTGATGAAGGCTTTGGAAGATAACGCATATTGTTCGTGGAAAGAGACAACTGAGATTCCCTGTAGATTTCTCTGCCACGTGCTCAGGCTGTACCTTTTCTAGGGGAGCAAGTGCAGGCACCCAGTTCATGACCTGTTTCACTTAGTGGGCGCATTTCTCCACCTGCCTCCTCTTCCCCACTGCCATGACAGGCTCCAGCCGTGTTGAGCTTCCCCTCAGATGACTTTAAACTCTTTCTTATTCACTGCCTGCAGCAAACAAAATCCCTTCAGTGGGCAAACCTGTTTTGTATCCAGATTACAATTAGGAGGGACCACTTTTGCTCCTGCGTTTTGACAACTTCATCCCCTTGTTTAATGACTGTCTCTTAGCAACACAGTGTTCTTAAGTATTTCAAGCCTGACAGCTTCATGGAAGGGAAGAAAGAGGGAGCAGGCCATGGGTTTTGTTTAGTTGTGTATGGAAAATGATGTAAAACCCATCCTGTCCAGCCTCTGTTGCTCATGCGTGCGAACCTCTGCAATAAGGATTTTTAGCTTCAAAAAATTCCTTAATCAACATTTTGTTTTTCAATTTCAGGCGTTCTTTGTAGGTCCTGGAAACAAGTACGGGGAGCCGATTCCGATCAGCAGAGCCCAGGAGCACATCTTTGGGATGGTCCTTATGAATGACTGGAGCGGTAATTGGTGCTGCGGGAGTCTGCCTGGAGAGGGGGTTACAGCGTCACAGGAAACTTTAGATAGGGATAAATTATATATTTTAATAGCAGAATAGTGATCACTGAAACCACTGGGTACGGCTCAAAGGGATGAAAATGAAATGGTGTTTGCATTTCTCTGGCTCTATCTCAATCCATCTTCAATCAATCAGTAGAACCAGAAATTGCTGCCTAATGGAGATTTATTTACTTATGAAAGAGCTAATATCAGCCTAGTTTCTTCTGGGCAGCGATGGAGCAGACCTAAGGATGGTGATTCCAACAGAGGATCGATTTGAGTGTCAGAAGTAGGAAAAGGATTTGGCAATCACAAATCCTTCAGTCTCTGCATAAATTTAACTAGGTGAAATTGGCCCTACAACTAGCACAGACCATTAGCTGGGTGTAAAAGCATTAACTAAACTGGGGATAAAAATACTGGTTATATTGGGGATGGTCTGGCTTGTTTTAATTATTGCTGACTTTTCTTCCTAATCTAGCTGGTCCAAGAAAATTGGTTTGAGGGTCTGAAAAGGATAATTTTAAATCAGGATTTGAGGCACAATGGTTGGAAAAAGGATGTGATAACATTTCCAATCCTTGTTACTTTCACAGGTGTGAAGGCTGTACAACTCCTAGGATATGTTTAACAGCATTGCTTTGAATTTTCTCTTCCTAGCCCGCGACATCCAGAAATGGGAATACGTTCCTCTGGGTCCCTTCCTGAGCAAGAGCTTTGGCACAACCATCTCTCCTTGGGTTGTTACCATGGACGCTCTCATGCCATTCGTGTTGCCAAACCCCGTCCAGGTTAGCAAGAGAAGAGGGTGAAATTAAGGAAAAGCAGTGCTAGACAAGTCTCAGCAGAACTGGCAGGTCCCATCAGTAGGAACCACTGAGCTGTATCGATGCCAAGCACTTTCTTCATAGAGTTTACAAGTGTGATCCTGCTTCCAAACATACAAAAGCACCCTGGGCCCTCTGAGTTCAAATGCTCATTGATGTCACTGGTGCTGGCACATTGTGCCCTCAGGTGTCATCCTTCCTGCTTGAGCAGGACAGAAAAACCGTCCCCTTCAAAACACCTGGAAAACAAATTCATCAGAGAGCTGCTTGTTAGTGTTTGGTAGCCCTTGGCGTCTGGCAAGCAGTGGAGAGAGAGTGAACTCAAGCCAAAATACTTTGTTCAAGCATTTCTAGTTGTCTCCATTATGCAGACATTTAGTTAAAACCGAAAGAGATAGTAAAGAGTCTTGCAGAGACACCATCCTCTCTGTGCAGGCACAGAGCAAAGGTGTGCTAGCATTGAATTTGTTTTGGATTAACAACCATACCACAAGGATGGAGAAGGCTTTTGGAGCCCACATGCAGAAAAAGGGAGTGGGTTATGCGGATATCACATCTGTTCTGAAAGATCCTTGAAAGTATGTGCATGAGAGCACGCAAAGCAATAATCTGAGCAGTAACAAAGGTCGAGTAAATGGGTGTGCAGGACAGGCTGGTTAAACAAAAAGTCACTGGGATGGCTCGTGGAATTTTTCCTTTTTGTTTGTTTAGACTGTGGTGCCTTTTATATGCTTTTAGGATCCCAAGCCGCTGCCCTATCTTCAGGATAAAGAACCCTACACTTTTGACATCAAGCTCTTTGTTGCTCTTAAAGGTATGGCAAAGCTGAGTGGGTTATAAAGCCAAAATTGCCAACTAAGGGATGCAGAACCACCATGTATTTCAGAGAGTTTGCTCTTGGTTCTGTGGTTCTACTTTTCCATCTTTGCCCAGATTGCCTCTGTCAGAGGAAGAGGCAAAACTCTTCGTGCTCCCTGTTGGCCATGCAGCAATGTGTCAAGGAGGGAATGCCTCCCAGATGATCAGCTTACGATGAGGAGCTCTGCCTGCATGGGCAGGGGTAAGCAGGGCATGGAAAGAGCAGATGTTTGTGATATTCAGATATTAATTCAGCTCAGACCCCCATCTCATGGCCCTGCTGACTGGTAGGTCCGGGTATTACTCCCTTAGTAGAGCAGAGAGTAAGTAATGAGCACCTTGATACTACTCCAGTGCCATCCACACGCTTCTTTTCTGTGAAATGCTGGCCGCCTTATTGGAATAGAAAATGTTATTACTTGTTTCCTGCTAGGGATCACAATGATAAAAGAAGTCTCCATCCATCTGTAAAATCAAAAGACTCCAACATCATTCACCCAACACAAACAAATTGCATCCCTGCTTCTCATTTTTATTTTCTGCAGGAGAAGGAATGAGCATGCCAACAACTATATGCAGATCCAATTTCAAGGTAAGACGCCCGTATCTTTTATTTGTTTGAAATCTTGCTGATACTATCACCTCCAGCCTTAGGCAATTTCAAACACTGGCTTTTGCATTAGCCGAAGATCAGACCTAGTACACGTGTGCGTAGGGGACGGAGGGAGGAGAGTGGAGGGTGGTGATAGTTCACTCCTATTGAGAGGGAAATGCCTGAATGCTCGACCAGTGAATCTCCTTCTGGGGTGCTCAGATCATCGTAAGTTGTGTGCTCATTGTGACAGGGAGCAGTGAGAGCGGAGGACTCGCAGGCAGAGGGAATTGCCTCTCTCTGTGCCGAGGTGCAATACAGCTTTGCAGTCACAGCTGGTCATTTATCTGCAGACGTGCTGCTGTAACACCGCTCCGAGCCCAGGTCTGCCCCAGCCCCTCTGCGGGCAGCATGGGGGCTCTGCCTCTGCAGGCTGATGGAAGCCAGGAGGTGTATGTACCAGCTGCAGGACTTCTCAATCAATTTTATATTCACATTTGGTGCTTTGCGTAGTAATTACCTAAATCAGTAAATCAGTAGTCAGCAAATCAGTAATAAGGAGATTTTTCTGTAAACTCGTTAAAGTACTGGGCTTAATCATGGATCTTGGGTCAGCAGTGCTGGCCTTAAAGAGGAAGAAGATGAGAAATTACATCCAGCAGAAAGAAGAGAAATTTTAAAGGACTAAATTGGATGTTAAAATATGTGTTTTATGTGCGCATAGCAGCTCCTGGTCATCGCTTAGAAAGCAATGAGCCAGGCCACAGTAACTACTGAGAATGCAGCACTAAGTCACTGTGGAGTTGCTTTTAGGCTGCTGAAGGTTCCTTATTAAATAAGGAAACTTTTCTTTAGGGACAGTCTTACCAGCATGATCCTGAGAATGCAATACATTCTGCATAGGCTAGTGGCATGACAGCGAGGTTTGTCCTTCATTCCTTTAGCCTCCTCTTCCTCCTTCCTCCAGCACATGTACTGGACCATGAAACAGCAGCTGGCTCATCATTCAATCAATGGGTGCAACCTCAGACCTGGAGATCTCCTGGCTTCTGGCACAATCAGTGGACCCGTAAGTGTTTAAATAGTGATAGTCACTGAGAACCAGTCAGCAATCCAAACCTGAATGAGCAGGGCTTTGCGTCTAAGCTCTGTTTGATTTGAGCAGAAAATATCTGCAGTTCTTTCCTGGGCACGTTGGGCTAATGCTTTGGTAGCCTCAAAACCGCACTGAGAAGCGGCGGGTTGTGTTTGTTATTGGTTTCTAATTTCTCCTGTGTTCCTTTCCCAAAGAACTGTTTTACTGCAGATGCAAACTAATTTCTGGGCGCAAGCATCCGCACGGCCCATTTATACTGTATGAAATACAGCTTTTTGTATTTCTGAGTAGAATGTTAAAGGTGCGCAGGTATAACTTGGTTTCTCTAATCCTACATATTGGCAGCTCGCTTCACAAGCTATTATTCTGCTTGTACTGCCACATGCACAGTTGTTGCAATACATGGGTAAGCTACCGGCATTTTCTGAAACATCAGATATAAATCCTGTTCTGAAAGACAGCTTCAGGGTACGCTGTTTCCAAGCTGGAATACCTGTACTTCCATTTTGAGCACTTCTGAAGTGCTTTTTGCTTCCTCTAAACTATTGTACTGCAGATTGACATTAAAGACTTGCAAACATTTGTCAGCTTTGCGCTTCTGAAGAACAAAATGTAAATAAAACTCTGAAACGTGACTACATAAAAGCACTGGGTTTGTAGAAGTGCCCTCAATTTGTTTCCATTCTTTCTGTGGCAGACCCAAACTGCTTTTCCAGGGTTTAGCCCTATGTTAAACACGCCAGATAACGGCTGGAAGCATGGCTGCTTACAGCGAACAAGCAATTAAAATGCAAAGGCAGGAAAATAAGCCAATGTATCAATGAATTCAATCAACAGCAAAACTCTGTTCTATAGTGTTAACATACTTGCGCGTGTACTTCCAGCAGCAAGTAGCTGAACAGCGGGACAGATACTAAAAAGTTGTTTATTTGTTTATGAACTCTTGCTGCAGGAGCCGGAGAGCTTCGGCTCCATGCTGGAGCTGTCCTGGAATGGAACAAAAGAAATCCCTCTTGGCAGAGGACAGTCTCGTAAATTCCTGCAGGATGGAGATGAAATCATTTTGACAGGTAATGGCTGAACAACGGCTCTTACACCACACCGAGGACGTTTCCATAGATTGATCCCAGTCGCGTAAGTGCCTGGCAGGGAGGTGGGCTATTCTGCACACACCTGCCACACAAGCACAGTTGTTTCCATCCTACCTGTCAGGAGGCAAAAGCAGGTGGATAGAAACGACAGGCTGAGAGAGCTGGGATTGTTCAGCCTGGAGGAGAGAAGGCTCTGGGGAGACCTTATAGCCCCTTCCAGTCCCTAAAGGGGCTACAGGAGAGATGGGGAGGGGCTCTTTATCAGGGAGTGTAATGACAGGACACGGGGTAAAGGTTTCTAACTGAAGGAGGGTAGATTTAGATTGGATATCAGTAAGAAATTCTTTACTGTGAGGGGGGTGAGGCACTGGCACAGGTTGCCCAGAGAAGCTGTGGCTGCCCCATCCCTGGAAGGGTTCAAGGCCAGACTGGACGGGGCTTTGAGCAGCCTGGTCTAGTGGGAGGTGTCCCTGCCCAGGGCAGGGGGGGGGAACTGGATGATCTTTAAGGTCCCTTCCAACCCAAACCATTTTATGATTCTAAATTTTCCTGCAAGAAATGCTTTCTGGATAAGATTATTTGCTTTGCTAAGTAGTTAATGATCTTGCTCTGCCTGTGTGTGAGGGGATGGTGGGGGATGATTTTTGCATTTATGGGCAAAAATAGCCTGGCACTAGAAGCAGTTGATTTGTTGTTGCCACCTCAGTCCAAGTTTCCACGTGGAGCACAGCTTGGCAAATGCTGAAAAAAAAGTTATTTTGCAAATAATCTTTCATATGTAACATAGGCATATTCAATGAAGTGTGTTGCAAATTAAGTATGCGGGAAACATCATGAAGCCTGACAGAACAGCTGACCAGCTCCTCCCTGGAAAGGGCTGTGCTTGAGAGCTGTGTCATGCTGGGCCATGGTTTTAATTTTCATCTTGAGAAACTAAGGATTTTATGAATTAAAATCTACCATGGTGTTTTGTGATCTAAATCCCACTCCGACATCTTTTTTAATCCAAAGACTAGTGGAAAACAAATCTATTTTTTCCTTTCATCTTATCAACCCTTTTCTGGCTTAGAGGTGGGAAGTATTTGGCAAGAACAGCCACGCGAAACTTTTGATTCAAGCCTGCGTATGTCTCTGCTACTTCACCTACTGAATTTTTAAGGAATATCTTGTGGGATGTTGCGCATCATCAGATGAGACCCAGCCAGTGCCACACCTGGCTCTGAGCAACTCCATCATGCTGATGTGATCAGAGATAGGCTGCACAGAGATAAAAACGGCTCAAGCGATGAGAAAACACTTACAAATGCGATCTAGAGCAGAGAAAATGTGGGTGACTAATGCCTATGCAGCAACCTAAAGGACATGATGATGTGATGCTAGTATGCGTTCGCATACCTCTGCCTGCTTAATCCAACCAGGACTTCTAGGATTTTTGCCAAAATTGTCTAAAATTTCTAATTTTTTTCAGAAAGCTTTTTAACAAAACCCAAGAACTTTTCTGTGATGAAAAAAAAAAAATAGATGGATGGATGTGTTCTAGTCTCCCAGTGATGGCTCTATAAGCAGTGCTGCAGCCAGAGCCCCAGTGCCTCCTGTCTGGCAGTCCACACAATAGCTTTGAAAATCATATTTCTATGACATGCTGCCAGTTTTGCAGAGGAAGATGCTGAGACAACTGGAGACTGAGATGTACTGTAGAGTCATAGGTGATGAAACTGTGGAGTCCCCAATACCTCTGACATCCTCCAGCCTTCCAACAATGCCGCAACTACTCATGCTGCGAGGTGTAGGCATCTGGCACTGCTCTCCATAGTCTCCCTACACATTCAGTGCAGAGAGATGCTCCTCCAGCAATCCATAGTACCAAGTTGCCCTCCAGAGTTGCAGATCTCCCTCCAGTAACTATGCCAGGAGCTCTAAATCAGGGTGCAGTTAGGTATTGTGAACTTCCCTTTGGAGTTAAATGCTGACACCCTTATCAGCAAGGAGTACCTTGCAGTTTGGGAGCTGCTGGCACAAGATGGACAGCTGAGGGACAAATGGGACTAGACCATGACCCATATTGTTCTTCTTGCCCAGAATAAGCTGCCCTTAAATGAATGTTTTAAATCCTAAAAGTCTTCCATCTTTAAAGATGTCACGATGGCATTGTTGTTAACCTGGATGAGGGCACCGTTGCCCCAGTCGGACTGTCTCATGTTAAGCGATCTGCTGTGCTATTGTACACTACCAACAGTTTGTGGTTGTAGTGATCATGGCACTGTGCCATTCATGAGGAGCAGGTGCTGCTGGGGCTGTCTGCTGGGACAGTTTGGGATCTGCTTCTGTTTAGTGATGTACGGCAGATCCAGAGCCTTAGAGCACCCTTGGGGGAGGGCTAGTGCTATTGCATCCTCTCCCGAGGCAGTGCCATTAGCTCTTGCCAAGTGCCAAGCCCATAATTTCCAGCCTCCCATTTCAACTTAGTGTTCTTGTTCCCCTTGTGGGAGCTATTTCGGAGCCCTAACACATAAAAGAAGAGAAATACATTTCTCCCAAGAAGCGCGTCTGGGGGAGGGAGCATTGCAAGGGAGGGTTTGCTGATGGTGTGCTGCAGCCGGCTGCAAAAACCTCTCTGTAGCTCCCTGGCACGCTGCTCAGGCCGGGGCTGCTGGCAGCGCAGAGCTTGCTCTGTTAAACCTGCCGCTCCTTGGTACTGCTCTAAATCGTAGTTGGCAGCGGGGATAACTGAACTGGACTGAAATAATAAACTGGCACGCAAAGAAAATCTAGCAATGAAACCTAATGAGACAAATGGAAACTGAGCTGAGCCTTAAAGCAAGTGTCTTACTCCAGTATTGCTTACGAATGAGGATTACCCAGCAGGTACTGGGATGGTGTCTGTGGGCAGGCTGTTACACAGGCACTTAGAGACACCGCTCTGCTTGGAAAAACTTCACTTCAGCCTGGCTGTGAGAGCTGCACTGTGGGTGAGAGCTGGCAGGGGCCGTCCTCGTGCTGCAATAACTTTGGCTGCTCTGCAGCCTGAGCCCACTCATCCTCCTCTTCCTCGGAGGAGGTTTCCACTGGTCTATGCTAAGGGTGGGAATTAGGGTTAAGGTCTGTTCTGCTCAGCTCCCTCTTGGCTTCTCAAAGGCAGCTGGTTTTTATCCCATGCAGGAAAGATGACATACTCCATTACCTTAAGAAAATCCATCTCTAACTATGAAATCGGTCCCTAAAATACAGCATATGCCACTTGTGTCCTTACTTTGATCAGCTGTTATAGCGGAGAGCTACAGTAGTCTCCTCAGCTGTTTCTTCCCAGAATAGTCCTCCCAGATGGGCCAGAAGCCCCTGGCTGTGTCTCCTTCCCTCCTTCATCTGCAGCTTTGCTAACGGATGCTGTTTCTGGAGCAGCTCAGCTGGCCCATGGCAGCAAGAGGCGCTGCGGCATCTCTGTCCTAATGTCATCTCTCCCATCACGGCAGAGTAGGGAGAGAATTGTCCTGTAGCTAGAGATGTTGTCACAGGCCAGTACCTTCAGCAGCAGCCAGCAGACCTTCAGTGCCTGTTTATATGATAAAGGATAAATGGGTATTTTGAGTCAGATGCTGAGTTTCTCATGGAACTAAACTCTTTTATTTTAGCAAATAAAACAGATGCTGTGAGGGTAGGTCTTGCTGTTTGGGGCAGTGTTGATGATCACCTTTCTGGCTACGAACATTTTAATGTCCCCAGAGCAGTCCTAATGCTGCAGAAAGAGAATCCAGATTTCCTTTATTAATAGCAAGGCTGGGCCAGACAGGGAATCAGCTTGCCGGTTAGATTGATGGGGCTGCAGGTTAGGTTTGAAAACAGAAATATTGCACATCTTGTTTGCTCTTTGATCATATTCACTGAACTTGCATATTGCCGTGTTTAACATTTTGTGCTTCTTTTTTATTTTTTTTATATTCCTGGGCTACTTGAACTCTTCCAGGTGTTCCTTTTATTTACCCCTCATTGCATTTTGAAGTGTTTCCACTTGGTTTTGGTCTCTTTATGCCTTTATTCACTTTTATTGCTGGTAAAATCCTGCTGTCCTTACAGAACAAGCTGTCTGTTGTTTTCTGACCCTAGGTTACTGCCAGGGCAATGGCTTCCGTGTGGGATTTGGCCAGTGCTCAGGAAAAATCCTTCCAGCCCTGTCGGATCCGTGATGCCTGGAGTAAGGGGACATCCGAAGAAGAGGATTTCTCCCCCTGTCTCTAACAGTCATACTGCTTTATTCAGATTTGTTTTTATATGAGTGATTGGAATCTTATTGTTTTTGATTATGAATAAATATCTTAAAGATTAATATGGCTCTCTGGTGTGATAAGCAAATTATTTCAATGCTAACTTAAAATTCTTGGAATAAGAATGACTGAAATGGAAAGTGAGATTCTTAACTCTTCTACTGTATTAATAGTTTTGGCGTAATTATAAAAAGGGGCTTTCAAGTAAACACAAATATTCAGAGTACTTGGTTGATGATAACAGCCGAGATTGCATGCTGACTTCTTTTTTTTCCACAGTGTCAATATGGTGGAGGTAAAATCCTGAAGGCAAGTTGCTAAAAACTTGTAGACCATCCTGAGTTACATGACTATGTCCTAAACTAATTTGTAACAAAGCAATTTGCAAATGTGATAATCCATACGACTGAAAGAAACAGGAAAACCAAACAAAAAAAGTACTAGACCAACTAATAATCTTTTAAAATAGTGAAAACAGAAATTGTATTGTACAAAAAAAAATCCCAACACACAACTAACAATGAACAAGGCTCAGAACTGAACTCCTGCACTGTAGAAAGAAAATCCGTGCAGGGTTTGGAGTTCAGCCCTTCCACTTCAGCACCGATGAGTTTGGAAATAAACCCCATCAGGTCACAGCCTCAGCTGCCGCCCTCCCCTTGCCCCAGGAGAAGGCGGGATGTCCCCACTCCCGCCCTTGCGCAGGCAGAGGCAACTCTCCATCTCCCAGAACACAGACTGGTGCCAGCCCTGAGCTGGGAGCCTGTGTTGGGCACCCCTCAAAAGAGGGCATGGAGATACCTCGTTCATCTTGCCCCTGTTTTAGAGAAGGGAATTCCTCATTTCTCTCGCCCTGTGCATCAGCTTCCCTGGTGCCAAGGAAGGAGAGTGAACTTCATGGCTGGAGTGATCCCCAGGAGCTCACCAGTGTCAGTCACACCTTGTCGCCTAGCAGGGGCTGTGGTAAGAGGACACCAAGGAGGCAGATCCCTTTCCTACACTCCTGAAAGGCATCTCTTGCCGTGGCATCCCCTTGCAGCAGGCAGCAAACAAAGCCACATGCCACTTTTCTCAAGTGTAAAGGGCATCTGCCGTCTCCTGCTGGTCTACAAATCAATTTAACTCTATGGCCAAGTGCCAAATCACATCAATTAGAGGATATTACTGACTGGAGGAGCTCAGGAGACCGGATAATGAACTCTGGTACAGTGCAAGGGGAACTTGTTAAATATTTGCTTGGTCCTCAAAGTGAAGAGCCTGATGAAGCTGCCGGCTTCGTGCAGCGACAGCAGGATGAGCGTGGGCTGCTGCTTTCCCATGGCTGCCCCTTTGCTCATCCCAAACTCTGCCGGGTAGTTTTGGTGGTGTGGGCCATGCTGGTACTGATGTCACCCTGGGGACCACCCAGTGCTCATCAGGAATGTGAACCTCTTAGCCGCACAGGAGAGAAAAATGAATTTGAAATGAAGATTAATGAAAAAACGTAGCAGTGGAGATAAATCACTGCTAATGGGGCATGCTCACAAAAATGGGCTCTCTTCCAGTGTGCAATAATAGTAGTCCCTTTAAAGAACGATACTTGGAGGATCATCTCCAAATCAATTCAAATTTTTACCCCGAGACATTCCACTATCACCAGGAGCGATGACCTGGCCAGGAAAGCAGTGGCTCATTGTTGTTTATCAAGGAAAAGCTATTTCCCCTTCAGGCTCTTGTGGAAACTTGCAGTTGAACTAATAGGCAGATATTTATTTGATGTACTCCGACTCAGTTGTCTGTTTATAGGATGCTTTGTGCTCTCTTTTGACCTCAAAGGACAACCACAACTTGACACCTCCACTCCTGGATTTAGAAATAACTCATGCGGTTCCTCTGAGCACCGCTTGACTTTACTTCTGGCAGCAGCAAGAGGACACAGAAAGCATTTATCCAGTGGTGGAATTTCTCAGAAGCAACATCCACGTCGCACCTTGCCGTATTTTGTGTATTGGAAATGCAGTGTCTGCGGAGACAGGTGCACCTACATAGAGACAGGAGGTGGAGATAGAGATGGAGACGTCAGGGCAATATGTCATTACTCATGGGTTTTGATGGTGATGCAAGACATTTGCAGCCAGGGAGGACCGCTGTGTCAATGCTTTCTGGGTGCAAGAATGCTTATTAGACACTGGTAAATCCATAGTGCTCTTTGCTGGCTTTGTGCAGAGCAAAGGTGATTCCTGTACACGGGCAAAGAATTCCTCTCCCAAAGAGCCAACTTGACTCTGCAGTTGCTGCCGACAAGTGGAAATCATACAACCTGTTGCACAATTCCTGTGCCCCCTGCTCTGGGTGACCCTGCTCTGGCAGGGGGTTGGACTAGGTGATCTCCAGAGGGCCCTTCCAACCCTATGATTCTACGAAATAGGGCTCCTTGCTTGGACAGGCTGGAAGGTCGGTGATGCCGACAGCCCTGCTGCAAACCAAACCCTGGTGGGATGGAGGTCCCCAGCCACACATCCCCCCAGGCTGGGTCCCGACCCAGAGCCAGGCTGCCACCCGCAGCCCCAGCCCTGAGGGAGGAGGGTGGCTTTGCATCTGCTGTGGCCACGCTTTCCATCCCAGTACCACAACCCCCAGTGTCTGTCCAAGCGCCTCTGCACCGTGCTGGGGATGGGTGCGAGGTGGTTAAGTCCCTTCTGTGACCCTGCAGGTGACAGAGCTGACTTCTCTAGCCTGGGGACATCTGGAAAAGTCCCAGGTTCCCAGAAGGTGGAGATTTTCTGGAAAGGAGCTCAGATACAGCTCTGAGAGCAGGTTTCAGAGGTGAGCTGGATAAAGTCCAAAACCTTGCTCAGGACAGAGCTCAGAGACATCTGCCGCCTGCTGCATGGATGGGGGCCAGAAAGCCAGGAGATGCTAAAAAAGGAGAGAAACATTTTTTTTATGCCCAAGGCCACTTTCCTTTCACCTTCAGGAGAAGACAGTGGGCTTTGTTTGGGTGGGCGCTCGGGAGAAGGGGGATCCATAGCTGGGCACAGCAAGCCCAGAGCCACCAGCACTGTCGATCCTCACCCCTGCCAGGGTACCCTGTGTGGAGGGGCAAATGAAGGGTAGGTCTATACTGCACCGCGCAGTGCTGTCCTAAAATAGCATTGCTTGTGTCTGGGACGAGCAGACCATAGCCACAGCAGCACCCACTGCCTGGGGAGGCAGCAGCCTCCAACGCAAGTTTTGGGAAAGAGCCATGTGCTCTGGGCACCTCCCCTGTGCTCCACCTCCACTGGGGCAGCTGAGACCACTTTGCACCCTTGGCCCTTAAATTGAAGCTCATGGAGCTCTCTTCTGATTTTGGGGGAAGGTGTTTACAGGGTAGGGGTGAAGTGATGAGGTTTTTGGAGCAGGAGGCATTTCATCTTGGGCACTTTCAGTTCAGCACGCAGACCTGCTGCTTGGAAAAGTTTATTTTTGAAGGGCCATTCCAATTTGTTTGGCCATCTCTACACAGAGCTTCCCCTCTGCTTCTGGAAGCTTTTGCTGCAATTAAGTTTGAGCATGGCACTCTCTGCTTCTAGAGGTTGTTAATTTTAATTTGATTTAAATCTATTTTCCTTAGTTTGCTTATATCCTGGCTTTCCTCAAAAATGGAAGGAAAAAGAAAAAGTATCAAACCCAGAGCTCCTTTTCCTCTGCCCGGTCATAGCAGCAGGTTTGTGACCTGGGTGTAGGAGAAGAATTTTCTCCTTGGATCTTCAGAAGCCTGGAGGAAAAACAAAACCTTTCTGCCGTGTCTGCTGCCTGGGAGGCCTCGTTCAGAATCACACAACGTTGTGTGGGAGCAGTGATCCTGCTTCCCTGACCAGAGGAAAGGGAAATGTGTATCACATTGGAAACTACGGCTTTTATGCTTGCCTGGAGCATCCTTCTTGCCGGCGGGGTCTTTTACACTCAACGGAGGTCGGCAGTTCCCAGTAGTGACCTGTGCTGGAGCGTGGCGATCCTGGGCGTGAGTAATGCTGGGATATTGGATGGAAGGTCTTGGAGGGATGTGGGGGTGCTTCTGTGTCGCACTGACTTATCGCGGGGTGGTCGTGCGTGCAGTGAACCACACTGCCTGACAGTGGTGCTCCTGGCTTTGCTGTTTTGCTGGTGAGAAAACTAAGGGCAGCCTCTGCTTGATACTGTTTGAGATGTGCTTTCTTAAAGATCAAAGCATTGTCTGGTTGGTGTGCAATCGAAAAGGCTGGGTATAATTTGTAATAGCACTGTTGGTATAATTAAGTGTCAAAAGAAAAGCGTGAAATAAAACCCTAAAGCCTATTTCAGGATTTAGAAGAAGCAATGGATTTTTCTGTGTGAGGTGGTGGTACTCTTCACCAAAAATAGTTTTTTGCGGAGATTCTAATTAGAAATGGATGTGATATCATGAAAAAAAAAACCCTAGTTTTGATGAAAATGTTTGGATCAGTGATATTCATAATTCCTTCATTAACAAGGCAGTAATAACTCAAAGTAAAACGCTCTTTCAGTAGCTATTCAGGGTCAAGGTAGTGCCTTTAAGAGGGATGGAGCTGGCAGGTGATATTCACCCTGGCTTTGGCTTTAAGCAGTAAGGCAGGAGGCCATTTCTCAGGCTTGATTGCTGCTTCTATACAGGATGCCCACACATTTGCTGCTTGGTGAGAAAGAGAGATCATCTCTGGAATTTTAAAATTGATTGAAGGCTTTGGAAGTACGTGAGGGACATGCTGAAGCACTGGCACCGTGCTACCCCGTATAAATCTGCAGTGAGCTGTTTCTCCTTCTCCTGTCCCACCATTCCCAAGAACATCTGCACATCAATGCTTTCTGTGTTGCACGCCTGTTTGGTTTCCCATGAAGTTTTAATTACAGACCTGTGCTTTCTAACTTTTACTCCTTTTGCTCCACATTGTCTAATTGGCAGCTGTAACAGAGCTGGGGTGGGCATGGCTAATGTACGAGGGACATACTGCGGGAGCTGGTGGCAGCTGAGCACCCTTTGGGTCAGCTTGTGGGGTTGACTGGGTGGGAGCTGTGAGAGCCAGAGGGGTTTCTTGTCCCCCTTCTTGCTGTGTAGTGGATTCATGGAAGCCCCGGAGCTGCCGTGTCCCAGGGCCCTGCTCCAGGGGTGGCTCTGGGCTTTGGCTTGGGGGCTGGTGGGCTACCCAGCTCTGCTGCTCGCTGGCCCCTACCAGGCACATTGTTCTGCAGAGGCAATACAGCTGCTGCTTGAGAAATCCAATTAGTCTTAAATATAAAATATGTTTTGAAAAACTCTGCTTTCCTTACAGCTTCAGTGCACTCAATGAAGTTTTAACACATTTTTGACTGATTTCTGATTTCCCTTCGGGAGCTGCCTGGCCAAGGCCCAGTACAAAACACGGAGCTTTATAACTAAGAATTGTATCGCTCAATACTCCCTAATGCCGTTGTGGGTTGAATCAAACTCTGAGAATAAATGCAGCCAGAAATCCTAAACTGCGTATTCCTTTTAAAATGTATGTTGAGCAGTGTTTTCCTCATGGTTAGCAAGAAGGAGGAGTGGCCAAAGGGTATCAACCATTTTTAACGAAAACTGTTTTTTTTTAAAAAAATTAAAAGTGCAAATGTAAAAGAATATTGACTGAAATCAAGAATTTCCCTCGTTGCATTAAGACATGGTTAAAATTTGGGATTTAATATGCTTTATTTAAATCAAGTCACCTGAGATGTAAAACCATGAGGCAGCTAAAACAAGCGGTTTGAAGCCTGGCAAATCTGGGTTGACAAGGTCAGAGATGGAGAGGGTGAGGAAGGAGGGGAGACGGATTTAAATTTTCCAGCCTGTGTTTAGCAGGGTTTTCACACTGGGGCAGCTCAGCCGAAGCCACCGCAAGGGTGCTGCTGTGCCGACGGCTGGTGCAGATCCAGCACCGCCATGGTCGGAGCTGGGTGTGAAGCTGGGGAGCTGGTGTGTGGGTGTCACTCTGTGTATTGCCATGTTGACCTCAAAGATGTGAAACTGCAGGGCTGGGAGCTCTTTTGGCTGGTTCCTTGTCCCAGCAGGAGTGGGGCAGGAGCTCCTTGCCCAGTCCACGTGCAGGTCATGGTGTCACTGCTGTCCGTGGGTCTCTCCAGGTGGAGAAGCTCGAGGCTGTGTAGGATTGGTTATCACTAAGCACTGATGGGGAACAGCATGAAAACTGCAGGTATCACAGGGGACCAGCATCAGTCTGGCTCCGTGGAAGTTTAATTTGGGGCTGTCTTGAAGTCACTGCCTTCCTCTCTCATATGCTAGAGCACTGGTTTCTGAAGTGGACCAGTTAAATACCTGATGCCTGCTGGCCTCACCACCCTCCCTGTGTGTACCATGGAGATTGCTGGAGTCCGAGCACAGTGTTTTCCCCATCCAAGTCCTGAGCTGACTTGACTTCTGAGCTCTAGTAACATGGATTGAAGTTGCCGACTGAGACTTGTAATGACCTTGCAAGCTGGGGACACCTTTGGAGGCCACAGGGTGCAAAAGCATCGCTTGTGCAGTTCCCTGGCTGACATCAGTCCCTGTTTCTTTCATTTCTTTCAGAAAAACCTTTATGCTCCCGGTTCTCCAGGGTGCCTGCCCAAATTCAGCCACTCCTGGCTTCTAGTTCAGGTCTGCTCTTATATTAGCCATAGTAGCTGCTCTGAAAACGGCATAAAGACTCCAGTCTCTGCTTCTGACTAGGACACGGTTAATAGTCTATTGGTGGAAAAAATTCTTTGTGGCAAACTGTTGCACTGCCTGTGTTGCAGGCACAAAGGTCCTTCTGCCAGAGGACTTGCTGCAGGGACAAGGAGCTGTAAAGTGCCCAGCTTTCAGGCAGCGGAGTCCTCTTACAAGATGAAAGAATTAGCAATTTGTCTCTTCATCTTTTTCGAGAGGAGCTCCCTGGCTGCTTTTTACTCAGCATATCCTGTACACTGTGGCTTCTTCAAAAAGACCCCACGGACGCTCCACACTCTTCATTTTCAGTTGCTAGCAGGAGCGATTCCCATCTCGGTGGCCCTATTTCTTTCAGCATGCAATTTGTTACTGATAATGAATTGCTGAAATACAGCGTGCTGCAGTCCCCCACTGAACTGCAGCTCTGCTCAGCTCCGTGCTCTTCCTCACCGAGGGAATAACCTGAAATAGCCACTTTGGAGGGGCTGACCTCCCAGCAGACCCCAGGAACGCTTGGAGCTCATCAGCTCTGGCCTGAGAGGCACAGAATCATGGATTCTATGATTCTGGGGCTCTCAGGACAGAGGTGTACAGGGAGCAATTTTCCGCTCCTACCCTCCAAGGAAGGCTCTCAGCAATCTATCTCTTTCTTGAAAATCATGCTTTGTGGGCGGTTTTTAAGAGGTCCTGCCGGCTAGCAGCGAATCACAACAGAGACAATGAGTTTCCATGTTGAAGCTGTTTTATTGCATTAGATAAATACATTTGCAATGGGTTTGAATTATTTCCTCTGAGTGCAATTGCTGGTAGTATGGTGTAATGATTAAAAAAAAAAAAAAAAGACTCAGAACTAGCAGAGGCACTTGTTGCATGCAGCTGACAGGAGTACCGAGCCCGGCCATGCAGCCCCTGCCGAAACAGACCTTCTGCTGGCCACGAGCGCGGCTTTGTCGGCACCGGGCAGGAGCCGCAGCCACCCACCCCGGGTGGGCAAGTCCTGGCTCTGATCGCAAGGGGAGCAATGTTTCTGCTTTTGGCACGATGTTTAGTATTGCTTTTGGTTAGAGCGGTGAGGTGGTGTGTGTTTGACCAGCAGGGGAAGGCAAGAACTAGAACGCATTTACGTTTTCTATATAAAAACAATCGCACTGACTTTTACACAGTCATGTGAGAAGGCTGGATGTGAATATGTAGATGCTTATGGAGATTTTCTTTTGACAACAGAAGGATGGACTTGACAGGCTATGTTAGGAAGATAAGTACCTTTTTATTAGAAAATAGAGCTACCCATAGGGATCTTTCCTTTAGGATCTTCAGAAAAATCCATAAAATGATTTGTACAGCTGGACAAACAGGAAAAAAATAAAAGGATGTGGCAAACATTCTTGCAAAGCCAGTTTGTTCATTTGCTTCCCCAGCACTCCTAACCCTTTGCTGCCACGCAGGCTTTGCTCCTGCGAGGGCTGTGCGCTGCCGTCCCTGCCCTGCCAGGGACACAGCCCGGGGCTGACCCTGCTCTCTGCCGAGCCCGGCAGCCGTCTCGGAGGCTCGCACTTAGGCATGTGCGTAAGCCCTCAGCTGAACACGGGCTTATCGGTGACGTGTGACAAAGCCAAAGGGTTCTGCATGCAGATAAAGGCTGAGGGGAGCGTTGGCAGTGGGGGGAGTGGTGGCAAGTTCTGGTCTTGCTCTGCATCATCTGTGAGCACAGCCAGGTGACCGGTGAACTGAAAGCCTCTCTAGCCTGGAAATAGATTTATTTTGGGGGTTTTTTTGTTTACGCTGTAAGTAACCCCACTGGTATGAAGGTAGGATATGAGAGTTGGTGACAAAAAATGGGTTCTAAACTTTACCCTTGGGAACAGAAGCAATCTCCTTCAAGCTAGGGCATCCATTCCTATAGTACAGATAGACACGCTCATGAATAAAGAGAGACCAATGCACTTGCTCAAGGTATGGTGAACATTAACATTCATGCTTGAAAAAGTCCTGTTACCGGTGACTAACTGGCTTGCAGAAACTGCGGCTAAATAACAGCCTGATGGGCAATCTGCGGTGGGTAATTGAAGCAGTGGCTGTCTCTTGGTAGAGAATAGCAGGATTAAAGCCAATCCTCAAATCTCCTGCCTCCTGAATGGGATCTCCTACAACAGAGATCAGCAAAAATTGTGCAGTGCAAAAGATCCATGCAAAAATCTCCACGTGCCTCATAGCCTGCTATTTTGGGTACTCTGTAATCAGTGCTGAGCACCTTACATCCAGGCTGTCCTCAGAAATCCGGGGAATGTGTAACAAAGCCAGGTGCCATTTGGCATGACTCAAAATACTGCAATCCTTATGAGAGATCAAACAGAGGTCTGGACAAGTCCTCTGCCTGGGGAGAATTTCCCTCCCTGTACACTGACATCCAGATCTTTCCGCATGAGTTTCACAAGGAAGAATTGTAAATCAATGCCTTGTTTCTGTATCCCTGTCTAAGGCTCTCCAAGCGCTTTCTGGTGTTGTGAGACAGACAACACAGTGTGAGAGGAGTTGATATTGTTGTACCCATTTCACTGGTGAGTAGACTGAGGCACATAAAGCAGTGACTTGTGTGATCGCCAGACAAGTCTGTCAGAGCTGAGAATAGTAACGTACAAAGTCTACATCCTGATTACTTGTCCTGCCTTTGGCTCTACCTTTCTCGCTCGCTGTGCATTGCCTTATGGCAAGAGTCTAGAGGTCAGGTAGGATGGTAAATAAGAAGATAAATAGCGAAATGCCCTTCTTGCAGATTTGTGCTTTCAAGTCTTGTTTGCTCATGATGCTTGTGGTGGTTGCAGAACCTACTCCGTGTTGCTTCAGCAACTCCCTACAATGCCTTAAGCCAAATGTGTCACTAAAAAAGGCCGCTGTGAGCAAAGCTTTGGGTTTAGGGCATAAAGGACATCAGAATCCCTCAATCCTCACTCTTCAAAATGTAGATAATAAATTTCTAAAGCTTCCCTGTTCACTTAAGCCTTCTTGCATAATGGCCGTCTTAATGAATTGAGAGAAGGAAATGCACAGCTATTCACCTTACAGATTTGTGGAAAAAATCTTCTTTTAAAGATGCCAAATTTCTCCAAGGTAGAATGCATATTATTGTATGTTACTGTAGCTGTTATGCTGAGGAGCCTACCTCAGTGACAAAGCTCAGAGCAATGTCTCCTTCCTTTATTGCCTTTGTCATTCCATTTGCGTGTCATCCCACTGAGGTGCATCTGAAACAAAAGATGGATGAAGCTGCATATGGAATCACTCTTTGAAAATCACAGCAAGTTCAATATAGTTAAAAGCAGCAGTGTCCAAGCTCTGCTTTATGGACTTCTGGTGGCTACCAAGCTCATCTGGCTAAACCATGGACCTGTGGCAGTTGACAAAATGCTTAGTGTTTCCTTGAGTGGGATGGAGCAAAATGGTGCTACAGGGTCAACAGCAGTCCGTGAGCCCCTTGGGTCTGGGTGCTTCCGTATCCTGATCACTGGAAATGCGACTGCAGTGGTGTAGGAGTGTATGTGCAGAACCAAGTGAGTCAAGAATAAATCTCCTTGTATAACCCTACGTAACCAGGGGTGCTTTAGTGCTTCTACCTAGTGGTGCTCTGAGATATAAAATTATAGAATCTGAGCCTTCTTTGAAACACAAATATAATGACTGAGGAAGATATTCGAAGCAATCTATTTCCAGGAAAGACAAAATGTTCTTGTTGCTTTTCCAAATTCTGATGTTTACCCTGGATTTGTGTGAGATAGTGAGGGGAGGACAAACTGTGTGAGACCAAGAGTTATATTGGGAAAAATCTGGAGAGTCTTGTGCTACTTGAGTTACAATAACTGTTTTCAGTAAAATAAGGGTTGCTGCATAGTATTAAACTGTGCTGCCAGAATGGCTTGCTGATATCCTGATCCATTGAGCAAGTATGATTTACACGATGTGCTCTTGGAGATATTGCCGTTGCCCTGCATATCTGAAAATGGCTGTTTGTATGTTGGCCTTCCCGCTAGGAAAAGGCCTCCTGGATCGCAGCATTTTATGGCTCTGTCTAGTAAAGTCTTTTCAGTCATCTAGATGCTGCTCCTCCCATGTAGATGTCGGGATGGCACTGTAAGGGTCCATGATGACTTTTGCACAGCGAATAATCATCACAACCAAGAAGAGGCAGAGGAAGACGATACATGCTAACGTCAGTCCCTTGTCCACATCAACGTACACGGGCTCTGGGGTTGGTCCCTCCATTGCTTCTGCCGCTCTTCATCTGGGTTTATGTTTGCTCCTAACATCATCAACCACCTGTAAAACAAACACGGTGTCAGACACAAGCGATCGCTGCTCCCGAGTATGGGGGAACTTGGGGGTAGAACTGGAAACGGAACATCTCTCTGATATAATCTTGTAGGGAAATGGACCTGCTGGAAATGTCATAGCTTGGGAAACTGCGAGAGCTGTGCAGAGGCGAAATCTCATCTCCACCTTAATTTAGCCCATGAATGCTTCTTGCTAAAATATTAGACAATAAAAAGGGATGTTAACAAAAAAAAGAGAAGCAGTGGTGAATGAACACTATCCACTTGAAATATCACCTCTTAAAAGAGGCACAGACACTGTTCTTGTCTCGGCATTTCTCTACCACAAAAAAATTTCCTCTCCTCGGCTCGTGTGAGAGAGAGCAGACAAATGGCAGAGCAGACTGTTTCTATCCCGATTTTCCTCTCTGTCCAAACATTCCCTGTCTCTCACTGGCACAAAGCAAAGTGAAAATTATGCATACTTATTTCCTAGAACATTTAATCTCCAGTGCTCACAGGTTCTCCAGGCAATAGAAGATTTTTAGGAGCAATATAATTTTTAAGTGGGTGTTTTATCACCCAGAAAGGTACAGAGGATTATGTGGTTAGTACAAGGATTATTCTATTTGATGCAAATGTCTGCATAGCTGAAGGTCTCTTCTGACCTCATCGTCTGAATCCATAACCAAAATGGCTTCAGCAGAGATTGATTCCCTTCTGCCTCTGCAAGTTTGCCTCTGGATAGCTCGTTAGCTGTTAACTCCAAATCGCTTTGTGTGATGATGCTGGAGGAGAGACACCGACCTGACTCATGGAACTGAGTCACTGCCCAAGGATGGGGGAAACTTTTCCTGACATACACCTTGGGTTAAAGCGGGAAGTAGAAGTGTTGAGGGTTATTACTGCAAAAGAGCAGGAGTATGGAATGCCTCTTTAAAACAAGCAACAGAAAACAAAAAAAACAAAAAAAAGTCATTCACATCCAATGCAATAATCAATCTGAGAACCTATCCCTGCTTCGTTTGGAGGTGAGAGACGGGAAAGAGAAGATATCAAGTCACAGGGTGAAACCTGGGTATCAAATGGTCAAGTTGCTCCCTGCAACCACACTAAAGCAGTGAGGAAATCCCAGGTACAGGTTCTATCTGCACAGCCAAGCCTGCCCGGTTACGTTTCCCGCAAGCTGATGCTGCTGGCAGGGCTATTTCGGTAGCGGCACACAGCTGGCTGGAGCACCATGCTCTTGCAGCATCGTGTTGTGCCAGCGGTGAGCGGGTGTCCCAGCGACTCCCGATCTCTTAGGCCCAGAGAATTTTTCTGAGGGCAAACTGAGGTTCTTTTATTTTAAAAGTTCACTGTTCCTTCTCAGTGTCATAATTTACTCACTTGTCAAGTTGTTTTCCAATTTCACTACCTCCTAGATCCTACAAGGCATGTATAAATCAGCTGGGCCCTCTAGTCTATTTTAAACACAGGGACAGCAGATTTTTTTAATTTCCTGAAAGCACAGAAATTACTGCAACAGTCAGTCCTGCAGCGGGGAGATGAGAGAAGCTGATGACACACAGTGAATGAGATCAAGCAGATGTCACACGTATTTACCAGCCAGGACATTAGGATGGACCAGCAAGTTTGGGCTCATGAAGAAATTGCTGAGGACTAGGATCAGACTTCTAATGCTCACCTGGCCCCATCAGAGGTCTATTATTCCCAGAAGATTCTATTACTGCTCTATTTCACCAGCCAGGAGACCTCACATTACAGTTTATAACTTTATTTTGTGAAGAAGAGTCAAGACTTTGTCAGCAAGGCCGAGTATTAAGTGTGGATGCTTATTTTTTTTTTTGAGCAGAAGGAAAATATGTTATCAAAACTACCAATGTAGCCCTATTCTTCCCGCATTATTCTTGTGAAGGTCCGACAAGAATGGATCTGATTTTTCCCTCCTGACATTCTGGCTATTGTACCATGGGGTGTTATTTCACACTAAGTTACCTCCTGCAGAGTATCAGAATTACCTGGTAATTTCTCTTAGTACTGCTCTTTGATGGAAAAACTGCATTTTCAATCAAATGTACTTTTTTCTGAGAGGTGAATCATTTACTTGGAAAATGCTCTGAGCTTTCAGGTAGAGATTCATCCCTTAGAGATTTTTCTCCTCAAAATGGCATCGCACAGTCTCTTTGGAATTCTGGTTCAAGGGCTGCATCCTTCTGCTTGCCTATGCCCACAGGACTGTGGATGGGTGATGTTTCCTATGAAACACCAGTGCTATGGTGCATCCCCCTCTCCTGCTGGAAGAGGAAAGTGTGTTATGGAAAAGATACAGCAGGTAGAAAGCTTTAGTCGGAGAGCAGAGTGAAAGCTTATGGCACCTGAGCTGTAGATCACGCAGGAAATTACAGTGACAGCTTGAATCTAATCATTTCAGGTTTAGGTTGATTTGTTCTGCCAGAAAGTCAGCATTTTCAGTGGCAATATAAATATTTTTCCCAAAAAGCTGTGTTCTTGATTTTGTATAAATCCCTTGCCTCCCCTCCTTCTGCTCTCCCCATAAACTTGGTAACATTTCTGTGCTGTGGCTGCTGTTCTGCATTAAGTCATTAGTGACGGAGAATGTATTTCTTGGGTTCCACGTTGCTCTTCTTGCTTGCAGCTTGACTGCTCACCTGAATCTATCCGTGCACCAGCATCCGCAGAGGGGGAAAACTCCTCTGCAGGTCCAGCTGGTCAGAGCCACACCAAAAATAATGCTCGAGCTCATCCGAGTCGTGTGGTGTATTAGGTGTCAGATGGCATTGGGTGGTGTTCTGCACTGCTCGTTATTGCAGCTGTGTGTCAGCAGGCTTGGCCCTGCAGAGACAGTTAGTGGAGCTGAACAGATCTAGGTGACGGAACGGGTTTGTGTCTGAGGAAGTTGTCTCCAGATTATTATTGCTGGAACACACCGCTGTTCCAGATCAGGCACCCGGGGACCAGCAAGAGATGGTCCCCATATGTGGAACGAGTTATTTGCACATGTTCACCAGGGTTGGCTCCTCCTGAGAAAGTGCAGCTCCCTGATTGTACCGTGGACATGCTGTTTGATTATTATTTCCTAAAAACCCTTCATCAGTGCTGCTGGTGAGGATCTGCCTGTGGAGGCACCAGCGCAGAGGAAGGGAACAAGCTTGTTTCCAGGTAGATATCCAACACGCCTGGTGTCTCCCAGCACAGACAGCTGCGGCTGCTGCATGGCCATGATGTGCTTTTTATGCACATGAGTGAGGGTAGAGCAGCTATGTGCCCCTCCTGGCTGTCTACCAGCTATTTTTGGTCTTCCATCTCTGTAATCACTGAACAACTTGCTCTGCTTATTTGCCGATTCCTTGGCCGATGCCTCAATGTCCCTTTTGTTTCTTTGATGCCCAGTGGTACAGTCAGCCTCGGGGCAGCTATGGAAATGCCTTACAGGTTGAAGCAGAGTTGGTCCATGCTGGAGGTGACCCTGCCTGTACATCCTACCATGGATCTCAGCCTTTGGGAGATGTGCTGTGTGCGTTAGAATGGTTTTGCAGGTCCCAGTCTGCCTTGTGAAATCCATCAGTGCTACCAAAAATAATTCTCGCTCCAGATACAGGCCGGTTGGCTGGATGCTTTACCAGCACAGCCGATGTTGAGAGCATATGTGTGTGGGGGGGAAAGGATTAGCAGAAACAATTATAAAGGTTCACACTTGGATGATCCAAGTTTTCTCTGAATAGCTGAATTGTAGAAAATTACTTTTTTTCCAGCTTGTCAGCACCCAGCTGTAGAATGATTTATGTTTTTTAAATTTCTTCAGATTTGTTGAAAACACAATTTGGTTTAAACAAAGCCAACAGATGAAGAAGGGCAATCCCTGGTTCAGATTTTTAAAGCATTTTAGCAGTCTTATGAGTGTATGCTCTTCTGTAAATCCCCAGGTGCTTCAATACAATCTCTCCCCCTCTAATGGCTCTGAAAATAGATGGGTACCAGAGGCAGCCTCCTGGAGAGGGCGGCGGGACTGTCTGCTGCCCTGCATCTGGGCAGGACCATCTGGAATTACCCAGAAATGCTGGTGGCCTGAAACGAGCCCGGAGCTTTTGCAGAAGCTCGCTGAAATATTTCAGTCTGTGGGTGCAATCTGGGAGCTTGGTTGTCAGCCAGTGGCAAGTAGTAACCGTCATGGCATTTAAGAAATTGCTGTCTCTGCAGCTGCAACATGCCAGGGATGGAGCTGTGCTGGCTTGCGGTGGGCAGGGTAATTCAGGATGAAAAGTGACACTCTGCACTTGGCTCCCTGTGGGTAGCAAAGGACCAGGACCTGGCAGCAGCTGTATCTCTTCATCTAGTTTTGATGCCCTGGTTGCCGTGGCTTGTTCCTGTCTGAGCGTCCCTGCATTCGGGAGCCCCTGCAGCCTGGCAGGCATGTGCAACAGTGGTCAGGGACTGTGGCCTGGGGATAAAGAACCTGGGTACCTCAATGACGAATCCATCCTGAGCGTTTGCTCTTTGATCTGCTGGGTTGTTGGGTTTTTTTTGTGTTTCCCAGCACTCTTTTCATGAGGGATTCCCACAGAATGGACAGTATATTCCTTTTTTAGTGACCTTATGTATACAAGCAGACAGAGATTATATTGCCATCCTCTTTAGTACACCAGCTCTGTTACAGACTATATAATGCTTGTGCTCATCAGTGTGGCTCAGTTTTGCAATCATTCTTACCTATGCAAGATACTTTAAAATGCGTGGGTAGTTTTTTTCCCAAACCTGACAGTCTTGGCACTGTCACTTTAAATATAAGGCAATAAGGTACCACATATATTGCAGAGACCTGGTCTAAACCATACCAGTTCCTGTGCTGGTTAATCATGTTTACACTCATCTCAACCCACAGGATATATTTCAAAACATTATTTTTTTTTTCTTCTGCACTCCTTTCCCAAAACAATAGATGTGCAGGGAGGGGGGGGATGGGAATGTATACGATCTCACATATGCAAGCAGATCCCTACCTTCCAGACCCGGGTAGGAAGCCTGTCACATCCCGGCATAGCAGCATTGTGGAATTAAAATCAGGACTGTGGTCATATTTTTAAGTTTTGTTAGTCAGTCTGACTTTGACGGCGTTCAGGTTCCACTCAGGTTCACGTCCACCCAGACCTGGAAGCAGTTCTTCTCACTGGTGTGTTCTGGAAAAAAAAATAAATTAAAAAAATCATTCACCATTGCTCATCACGCAGGATGTGGGCGTTACAGATTCGTTAAGCAGTTGGGAATCGCTCCAGTGACAGCCTGAGGCAATCGGATACAGTCATATGCAAGATGGATTTATTTGTCAAACATTCCCTAGAAGAACACTTATGATACAGAGAGCAACATTTGAGCCCAAAGTTATCATATCCTTATTTCTTCTTAAACACTAAAATTTTTTTTTAACTTATAGTGAAAAATCAACCAGGTCTGAATTGATACTGCTCAGGAGTCTGCATCTTTAGTTAGTTTTGAGTTGGTTTTTTTTAACCGTCTTTTACAAAAATAGCCGGAAGTGAAGTGAAACGTTTCAGTTGCTTCAATGGAACTATTTGATTGATCTGAACTGATAAACCAGGACTTAAATATTTATTATTAGGATTTTTTTTCAAACTGATTTGGGATGATACTCTTTGTTACATGCACACAAAATAATTTCAACCAGGCAAACTCTTAAAACTTGCTGGACAACAAACCCATTTCCCCCACTTGATGCTGTTAACTCCCTGATGTTTCTTATGTCCCAGAGTCCAGACCACGTTTAGGTAGAGCTCCTCAAACCCTGCCCCACTACCGCAGTCAGGCAAAAGGTAAGAAAACTTGTTTCTCCTCTTGAAGAACTCAGTAGCTGATGAATTTCCATGCTTACTGGCCCTAACTAGGCTGGCAAACAGACATGAGATAGTGGACAGCCCTGACTGCTGCTCAGCAGCACCACTCACCAACTCATAGAAAGATTGCTTAAAACATTACTTTTATTCATTGCTATATGGGCATCAGGACTTTCCCATGGACCATATCTACCATGCTGAGGTCTCTGTGAGTATGGACCAAAATGACAGCAACTGTCACAAGCAAATTACAGTCTACATGTGAAGAAAAGACAGTATTTGGGTTGGCAAGCACATGGTGGGACAGATAATGGCTGGGGACCCACCACCTTGAGTCCCAGCAGGACAGTGAGGTTTACTTTGCGGACAGCCTCTGCAGGGTTCTTCTCCCATTTTTGAAGGGGATTTGGATGCTGACCAAGTGGCAGATGCTGGAACAAGGGCCAAAGGGAGGCACGGATTGGTCTTTTGGTAACGGAGATGGATGGTGGGAAGAGCTGGGGAGAGGCTGTTGTGGCCCTTGAAAGGGAAGATGGCTCATGTGTGTCTGGGGGAAGCTCTGAAGGAAGGAGCAGGAGCTGATGACTGCAGTGGTTGGGTGAGACATTTGTCAAAGCTGGAGGAGAGGGGGTTGTGCTAATTAAAGCTGAGAGGTGTTAAGAGCCCGCCTGGTTGTTTTCAGAATGCCTGCAGGGATGGTTACTCTGAGAGGCTGGTATGGAAAGGAGTCTTAAGATGTGGGATGTGAAGTCTGGAGAGAAGAACGATCACCCCAAATCCCAGTTAAGGGCACTTGGCAGGACAGGGTGTTTCTTGAGCGAGGGAGTAGAGGTGAATGGCCAGGAAAGGAGAAATGCTGCTTCAGGAATGTATTTTGTGTGTCAAATGAGCTCACCTTCAATTTGAAGTTCAAATCTATAAAAGAAGAGTCTGGACATTTAATCACACTCTAATATTCATAACAATCAAGTTTTGATTGAAAAACTCACTGCCTCTGAGCAGAGAGTCAAATGCTGTAGATAAAAATAGACAGATGAGCTTCTTTCTATATCCAGAGAGTAATAATATGACCACTACCTTCATTTAAAAATTAATTGTCCTTTTTTACCTACAGTTCTTTCAGCAGAAAATCAATACTTTATTTCAGTAACTCTGGCTTCCTATGAGCATGATTTCTCCTATGTACCCGTGGCACACAGGCAGTTTTAATCTTTGGTTTTAAGCCACTGTTTGGTTTTTTTGCTTGCTTTACATATTGACTTCAAATCTTTATGCTCAGCTTATTTCATGCAAACTCATTTATTCAATCTAGCCCTTTCAGTTATGGTCAAGAGACAAATAATCTTCCCTCAACAGCCTTGCTTTTAACCAGTCATAAATTACTGGATGGCGGTATTCCCTCTGAAGGCTAAAGACATCATTTATGGGTTCTCAAAAAGCTGAAAACAAATAAGCACATAAATCAATCTGGGCAAAGTGTTAAAAATTGCTGTTGCACAAATGTTTCCTTCTTGCATAACCCCACGGCAAGAGTAACATCAATCTTCATTGAGAAAAAGATCCAACATACGCTTAAAATAACTGTGGACTGCTTATAATTTGAGAACATCCTAAATTAAATAATCATTTCTCACTCACTTGAGGAGCATGTGGTATTACTTGTTAACAAAAGAGAAAAAAAATAGATGGTTGTGCTTGGGAGCAAGCCCCTGTTTAGAGCTGTTGAGCGAACTGACAGTTGGGTGTTAGAGAGAAAAACATCTCCATTCTCCCAAAGTTCAACTTGCATGGATAATTCGTGATTAAACTTTGTTGTAGTGAGAGCTGGAGAACACCTAGGAGTTTTTTTCAGAGACTGAAAATGATAGTTCAGAGGGGAAAAAAAAAGTGGGGTAGAATCAGTGATGGACCTCATGAGGTGCTGGCTACTGGGCACAATGGTGGGAAGTGCTAGGATTTCAGAAACATATACTAGCTAAACAAGGGCAGGCAAGGCAGGACGGAGGTTATAAGGCTGTATTTGTATCGTCTGCTTTATAATCTATAGAGGGGAGAGAGGAGGAAGATCATCCAGTGCTCCCTCAGACCCCAGTTCAGGGGGTTTTGCTGCATCTCCCCAGTACGGTGCTCAGCCAGGCGGGTGCTGGGCAATGTGCGAGCTGATAGCCAGGCCTGGGAAAAGGAGAGCCGTGTCTCCTGTGCAGGCTGCGGGGCCATTTCTTTGGTTCCCTACTTGCCTTTCCACTGTGGGTGTGAGAGCTGCAGTGATTTTGTAACATGGTTCAACCTGTCGTCTTTGTGGTACTCGCTTCCACCTGGGGCGTTGCTGAGAACATCGGTTCATCAGGTACTGACATCCTTTAATAGGTGATGCCAGGAAAATGCAAAGCAGTACCTATGATATGGAAAGTTTAGATGGGCTTGAAAAGGAACGTCTGTGTGCAGCAGGACCATCCTTCATTCAGTATGTGTTTTGATAAGGAGTCTGAAGCGGCTTTTCTTACCACTCAGTGCTCTGATGCACAGTGTGTGCATCCCCTTTCATCATGGCGAGTGGGGACGCGTAAAAGAGTCTTGGAGAAACAAGTGGATTGGCTTTTAAAGCCAAAGTTTGTAAGGTCTGAATAGATACGACATGAACTCATTTTAATGGAGTTTCTGCTGTTTAAACTCTCCGCTGTTTAAATCCTATGGAAGGAGACAAACACGCCTGTTGGTCCTGTCAGTTATTTCATAAATTAAATCGTGGCTGCTAGCCAGGAGAACTATAGGCAAAGCTACGTGGAAATCTTTCACTGCAGCAAAGCTGACAGGGAGGAAAAAAGAAAAACACTTTTTTCCACTCCTGCTCCAAAGCTTTATATTTACTTATTTTACAAAACCAAAAGCTGCACTTTGAAGTAGAACAGCAACTCCTTTTTACGTGAACCTCTACCTTGTGGTGGTGATGACCAGTTTTCTAACTTGCAGGATACTTCTCAGAGACGCATCTTTTCTGCTTTCGTCTTGAAAAACTGCGTATGCCTGGATCAGACTGAGGCTGTACCAACCTACTGACATTTAAGGCAAAGTATTGTGGATGAATGCTTACCAAAATGGCTGGGTTATATCTGTAGAACCGCCACAGACGTTGGCAGGAAGAAATCACATAGCCCTGCTTAATTTCTGAATTGCTTATTTAAAACAAAAAATGTTAAATTCTCACTAATGGAGGAAACTCCTAGTCAGGAAGGTATTAATTTAATAACCTGGGGGCAAAACAGCAAAAAAAAAAACCACCAACAAGTTACAGTTGGCTTTGCTATAGTGAAAAATGTAAGTTTTGTGTGTGCAAGTACTCCTCAATCCATACTGATAACTAATTCATAACCTTTTCTTAATACAGAATTTTCTCAGGTACTTCCGTAATTAGTGGGGAGAGGGCTTTGATTAAATAAATGTAAGCAAAAATAAAGCTCAAAGTCCAGCATGTGATGTGGTTGAAAACAAAATGACACAAGTTTTACACTGGGCTCCCATCAAAGAAGCTGCTCGTGTCTGCTCGTTTGCAGAACTGGTTTAGGCTGCAGAGGACAGTAAGGATGGAAGTTTGGAGCTTGTGCTCATGCTTTTAATTTACTGTGCTACTTCCCTGTTTCTTTGTGGTGACCGAGAGGCGTGATGCCAGCTGAACCATGTCGTATCTGAAAGTGAAAAAACTTGGCAAAGGAGTCTTAAAGGCTGAATGAATAAGCCATGGGATGTAGATGTGCTCCTGTGTAGAAATACGGATTTGACTGCAAAGCAGGATGTGACGTTATATACTGCTCGGCATCTGCTGCCAGGTCACTGGGCAAAAAAATGGACCTACAGAAAGAACAGCCCCAGAGCCCAAAAATGTTGTTGGGTAAGGGTGAAAAACCCTTAGAAAACATTGGCAAACCCAACCCTACTTAAGCAGATTTATCTCTCCTCACTGGTATAAGGAAATGGAGGAAAAAAAGGAAATAATTGAAGATCTGAAATGGAAAGTTAGAGGCGCCAGGTGATCTGAAATGAGTCTGGGTGAGGGTTGTTTCAGGGAGCTGTGCTTTCTGCTGTGAGAGACATCCAGAGAAGCTCGCTGCTCCTCACCCTCTCCAGCTGGAAAGACAGAACTGTTTCAGCATGTTAGCTAATTTTGGTTACAATTTGCCAACAGGAGAAGTAGCAATATCATTACTAGCTTTTCCCTGTTTTCTTTTCTCAAGAGAACAGTTTTTCTCTTGCTACTATAAGAACTGGGAGAATGAAAATTGGCCCGTTTTCAGAGACACTGAGTGCCTGGAGCACCATCTGGAAGGAGTGCAACCAGCCAAACAATTCAACTTCACAGAAAATCTTCCTCTTTTCAGACCCCCACCCCCCCTTTTTGTGCACAGTCCTGCACATGAATACTGCACAAAAGCTGCTTTCTGATGAGGATCCAGTTGGCATCCAGATAAACTACTGTCTCCCAGTGGGGATGGATTGCGTTTTCCTTCAGAGAGAGGCCAGATGATTTTTATTACAAAAGAACCAAAACCTTGAGGCAGGACATGCATTACATTTCCATGACAGCGCTGGCAGGAGTGAAGGATCCTCATAAGAATTTAAGGATAATTGAACTCCAGTCTCCAGCTCTGCAGGTAGATAACAAATGTAGCAGCCTCCAAATTCTGTATGTCACCGAGCAAGCCTGGGTGAAAGGATAAATGTCCCATCGCTCAGAAGAGCGAGGATCAGTTGGGTTCCTGAGCCGAAGCCCCAGCTGTTCGTGGTCTCTGTCTCTTGTCCTTCGCAGGACATGTGGGCTATATCCATACTAGTAAATCAGATGTCTCCAGGACTATTTTTTGGCACTGAGGCTGGCTGGCAAAGAGCAGCCCATGCAAATACTGTGAAACTTGCCTGACCTCTATGACAGGTCATTATGCTATAATGTGCTTCTATAGAGGGGATGACAAAATAAACCTGGAAACTTCAAGTATCTTTTAGTGGCAGGATATATTTGAGAAGTGGCAGATGGATGGGTGTAAAATACAGCCTGTGTTTACTTAAAGACGGAGAACAGTCAAAAATGATCTCTGAGAATGGTAAATCAATTGGCCGCTTTCTGAATGGGCTTTGGTGGCGTGAGGTGGGCAGAATACCGATTTAGTGACCACCACCGCAGCCTGACATTGAAGACTGTCCAAGGGGTGAAAAGCCACCCAATGGCTCTTACCCTGGTTGTCATTCCTGTTTCTGGGGTGCTCTCCTTGGATCACCTCCAACTCTGCAGTCCCCAGGCACCCAAGCCCTGGGGGGCTGCTGCAAGCCAGGCTGTAATGCAGCATCCCTGAAGCATCTCTGATCTGTGCCAGTGATGACTTTGGCCATAGCTTTGTTTATCCTTGAGGTTTTGGGGGTGATTAATGCCTTTTCATTCCTGCCTTCCCTCTCATCCCAATCTGTAGTGATCGTATTACCAAGTACACAGTTTTACCTGTGTTTCTACATGTTTCTTTTTCTTCTGCTCATGCTTAAAGTACACGTGCAGCTATTTCCTCACATCAAGAAAGGTCCTTCCCTCATCTGGAAGCTCATTGACTATTCTATAAAACTTGTAGACAGAGGCACTCTTTAATTAAGACTGTACTGAACGGAGCTTTGATTCCAGCCATGTATTACAGCCTGATGTTGTTTTCTTTGTCATCGTGGCAGATTACTGGAAGTGTAGTCCTTGATTAAAAAAATTGTGTGCAATTACATTCCCTTTCCACATCTTCAGCTACATCAGTAGCTTGTCAGTGGGTCGTTTGGAATCAGACTGCCAGAACCTTTGTACAGATTCAATTTATAAACGACTGTGTTTCTGGCACAGCACCTGACAGTCCTGTATGGCCAATACCTTATTAATGAGCCATTAGCCACAAGGAACATTTTTAAGTGAACCTAATGTGCAGTGAGCGATGAGGACTCGCCTGAACTGACTCAGCTGTTTGGAAGGTCTTTTCTCCCTTGTAAGGATCACACCGACTTCTGAATGTGCTCAAACATCCCAAGTGTAAATCCTGGTTTTCCCCTTCTAGGCACCTTTATTATTTTGGTTTCTGGTGGACTAGGGTCTACTGTAATTTGAAAGCGGGTCAGTGTGCTGAGGAATTGATATCTTCTGTTAGTTGCTCTGAAGAGAACTCCCTACAATGGTCAAAGGGATGATTAGTTGCTTTACAAGTGCCTTACAACCCCCTGGTAAGAGGTCTGGAGGACAAACCTTAAGAGGAACGACTGAGGGAACTGGGGTTGTTCAGCCTGGAGAACAGGAGGCTGAGGGGAGACCTCATCACCCTCTACAACTACCTGAAAGGAGGTTTTAGAGAGATGAGGGCTGACCTCTTCTCCCTGGGGACAAGGGATAGGACAAGAGGAAACATTTCTTACTTTCTTATTTCTTTGATTGCTAATGCTTTCCAGCTGACTCCTGGAAACTTCCCATTAGAAAAGAGATTAATATTAAAGATCTGGTCTAATTTCAGCCTAATAATAAGGTGAGATGTGTCCCAGTGGGTCTCTGCCTGTCTCCGGACTGCTAGCTGTTTATTTATTGTCACAGGCTCATTTTTTTGTCTGTGCTCTTGGAGATTTAGTTAATTGCAAATGCAGGCGATGGAGCCTAGTTGTCTTGTGGAACACTTGACTTTGGGGTCAGAAACAATTACATGTCTAACGGACAGAAATTACATCCCCAAATCTGTGTGTCCTGAAAAAGACAGAATTACCTCTGAGCGCCGTCTCTCCAGACATGTAACTCGGTACAGAGCACCCAGTCAATGATCTCTAAAACTATGTGGGGAGCAAAGTGATACCTTTAGGATTAACTAAATTTTCCTGCCTCGTTTGGTGTACTTCTATGTTAAGGTTTACATTAGGGTAGGAACTAACGGGACTGCAGTCATACCTCATTACAGAACTAGGCTTTACTAAGGTGATTTTTAAAATATGTGCAAATGCAGATCTGAAACTGGTTTGGTTTGGGTTTTTTTTTTTTTGGACTGAGTGTTCTTTTCTTCCCCTTGGAATTTTTTCCCTGCAAGGTCTTCTAGACAGTCCTAGTGTTATGCCTTGTGCTAAGGAATGAGTCCAGATCTCCCACAGGTTCCGTGTGCCACCGCCGAGCCTGGGAGCATCTGGAAGGACAGGACATTCGGCTCAAAACCAGCCCTTGCTTTTCTGTTGCTCAGCTGCAGTTCTGCCTTGTGCCATCCCATCACTGATGGGCTCAGAAGCTTCTCCTGCCCTTGTGCCAGCAGGGTTTGGCTGGTTGGTAAAGAAGACGGAGCATGGGAGGGAGGTTGGAGAGGCTGCTCGCCAACAGCCTGATGCATGTGACTTTACCAAGATCAGCAACCACCCCAGCGACAGCCCCAGTAAATAACAGGGCTCGTACGCTAGAGCTGCCTTGGGCATCTTTCCTGGGTTGAGGGAATATTGCAACTGCAAGCCATTCGAAAGCGGAGAGATATACAGCACTAAGGTAGAAAACAGCACTTTATGGGCATGTTAAAATATGTTCTGTATGTTGCTCGGTACCTTTCTTTGAATGACTTTGCCCTAGCAGAGAATAACGTTTGGCATGCATTTACTTGACTGTGAGCACCCTTGAACTAAATTAGTTTTGTAGATGTTGGACTGGCAGTGGGTGGGTTGATTTCTAGAGAAATTCTTTTAATAATAAAACGCCTCATAAAACCTGCATTGACTTCAGGCAGGCAGACTGCGGGCAGCTAGAAACTTCCAGTTGCTTCACTCTAACACGATATTTTTGGGCTAACCTGACAAATGTCATCATCTTTCTGGCAAATGTCGCCCACGAGCAGGACAATAAAGGGCAGTATTATTCATGTGGGCATCTGATCAGTCAGGTCTGAGGAGAGGGAGACCCAACGCGATGTTCAGGCTAAATAAAGTTTGTGTTTGAGACACTTATACATGAAACCAGTGGGCCATCCAGGCTGACAGCCTGCACTCGGTGTTTCCCGTGTTCTGCAGCAATATGACGAGCACAAACTTTAGCCATCCTCCCCCTCAACTTTTCTTTTTTCTTTTTTAGCAAGTGCCACACGCTGACTCACTGCTGACTCCACAGTGAGGAGACAGCGGGGTTTGGGCACGGCTGGGTGGGTCTGCAGGTCTGAAGGCATCATCTTGACATCTCCCAAGGTCTCTGTAAAACCAGGTCTGAGAGCTAAGTGGTTGCAGGAAACCGTGCTGAACTTTCTCGCTAAGGAAAGCCTTTCTGCCAGAAAGGATGCTTTAACTCTGGAACACTGCATTCCCAAGTCAAATTCCCCTTGGTATCACCTCCCCTACTCTGCCAACTAATAAAACCCTCATTTTCTCAAAGGGAAGTCCAAGCAGAGTTTTGACTTTGAAAAGTAAGTGCCAGCAGTTATCTGATATTTGATATAGCCAGTCCTATTGATATGCATTTTTTAGATGGAGGTGTTTATGTATTATAGTACCAGCATGAAAACCTAAGCTTGACCACAAAGAATGGTATTCACATTATTCCTTTGGCATCTACTGAAGTTTAAAGTCACAAGTCTTCACAGAAGTCTTAAGTCCTGATAGGCTGTTCTGTCCTAAATTAAAAACTTCTCTATGCTTATGAAGTAGTTCCCTGAATGTTACGTTGGAGTTTGTTTTGTTTTTGTTTTTTTTTTTCTTGGTGACCTTCTGCAGTGGATACCAATTACAGCATTTGCCAGGTTTCTTATATTTATAACCTTGAAACTGTATCAGCACTCTAATGGTGAAATGTAGCTAGCCTATGCATATCTGTCCACCCAATGACAGTGTACACGCAGTGGTTAGGAATGAATGCAGATCTGCTTTTAAGAAACTGGGGACATCCTTACTACACACCACGCTGGTACGTGTGTCCCCTGGCTTCTGCTGCAGGGATTCCCCTCCATTCCTTTCTATTTAAGGTCTTCTGACAAAGGTAATTATGGTAGCAAGCAACATGCATCAACGTCATTGAGGGAAAACGAGCATTCGTGTTTTCAGGAGTCCTCATGTGTTGCCCTGAATTTCAAGTGCCCTTTGTTGGTTGTTGAAGCTATGTATGAAGACGTTTCAGTCATTGAAGTCAGATGCATTTCAAAGTGTAGTAACTTGTTCCTCCTGCAACTTTTGCTTCTTGCAGTGAAAGTGTGATGGTTTGCTACTTATACAAGTTTAGGAAAATTCCATCACTATACATTCACCCTTTTTACTCTACCCCCAGCCTGTTGGATAACTAATAGTCTGAGATCTGCTCTGCTGTAGAAAGGGACTCTGAAAACCATTTTCCTTTCTCTCTCTCTTTTTGCTCTTTTTTTTTTAAAAAAAAAAAAGCTTGAAAAGCAAGATTGCTTTTCTTACCCTGAAAACTTAGCCTGGGAACTGCATCTAGGTTCTTTGCTACCTCATGAATCACCAACCTGGGAATGATTCTGCACTGGAACTTGGAACAGCCTGATACTTCAGGAGCCAGGAGACATCCCAGCTCCCCCACACACCCCAGCCTCACATATGGCATCGTTGCATTGCTACTGGATATAAAAAGCCTACAGAATCTGTTTCAGCCAGGAAGCAGCTGGGACTCTGAATGCAGATGAGAAGTAGACTTAATTCACTTGAGTAAAAAGAGATCAACAGAAAATTAACATTTTTTTTCTTGTCCATGATTGTACTTTAAATACATAATAAGTAGATGATAGTAGCCATGTGCTAAAGGGTCCAACTGTTCTTAATTGATTAAAATAGCTTCTGAAGACTGTTTTTATTATGGATTTAGCACAACATAGTGTTACACCATTGCACCAGGATGGGTGGCCATTCACCATGGATGTCTTCTCTGGATCAGGCAGCTTTGAATTCACGTGGCTTTCCGCAAGTCAGACACTCTATCACTTGGAACTGACAGTCACCTGCCTTTGCCCTGCTGACCCCAGCAGTGAGCAACAGTAATATATCTGGGGCTTTTAGCACCAAAATCCCTACTGTCTCCCACGTGAGCTGAAGGAGTCTCTTCCAGATCTTGCATAAAGTTCAGCTGCAAAAAAGAGGTAGAGGTTACTGGCCAGACAAACTGAGTTGAGGGTATTGTGCCCAGCTGCTCTTTCCTTTCTTTCCTTTCCCTCTACTCCAATGCTAAATCTCTGGTATAAAAATCCATGTTCTTTCACCGCTGAAAAGTGGTAAAAAAACTTCCCCCTCAACAGCCCAGAGCAGGTCTGGGAGTGAGCAGAAGGGCAGTTGTGCTGGCAAACTGCAGGTCGAGCCCGAAGGGGAGAGTGATGAGTGATTTTGGATGGACGGGTAGAAATAATCATTTATCCCAGGTCAGTAGGGTGAGGAAGGCCACGTCCAGGTAAAGAGTGCACTGAGTTATAGAAGCACAGAGATAAGAATTGAGTTTCTCCTCTGTGGGATCTTCAGACCTGGGACTGCATCTGTTCTGATGCAAGGTGGGCTTATATTTCATTTCTCAGAGGTGGGGGGAAAAAAAAGCCAATATCTCCCCTGTAAGACGAGACAGTAAAACCAAGAGTCCGTTTTCTCTGCCTGTGTATGGAAGACTCCAGGAAAAGTATTTTTCTGTAGGGTCCTAGAAGGAAAATATTATTTATCCTGCCCTTGTCTAGAGTGAAGGCTTTTGTTCTCCAGCCAGAGAATGAGAAATGCGCTTCTCAAGTGTTTGAAGTTGGCTGCAGTACAGGTCTCAGAGGTGTAATTAAAAAAAACCCAAACCAGCATAATTATCATGGCAATACCGGCCCAGAGTTCTATCCCACCTCCTTTAAACTGACTAAATAAATCATTAACTTAATAAATAATTTTCCATGAAGTAGTGTGGCAACTGCTCCAGTTTACTGGCATGCAGGCAGACAACAGAACCCTGGCAGGACTTCACCACGCACGGTTGAAAGGCAGCATCTCTGGGCTTTGTCTTTTAATTGCAGAGCATTAAATCATACAATTCATCTAGCTCTAGGCTCCCTGTCTCAGCCGTGTCTTACCTTAACCTGATGTCAAAATTAATTTGATTTGCAAGTATGGAAGACTCAGGTTGATATTTTAATTTTAGATCACTTCTCTGAATATAATTTTCACCTACGGGCTTAAGCACATTTCTAACTTTAAATAGGCACTTGGGGCAGTCCTGAGAAGTAAAGCAGTAAGGCCAAGATACCTAATTGTGTTTGGGTTCATAAATAGTCCTCGACTTTAATGAGAACAGAGGTTCCTAGGCAGGATTTATCAGCCAATCTATTCCTACGCCTTTCATTTTTAACCTAAGTTCAACTAATATTGTTGGATTTAAACACAGGCCCTAAGTATTTGCTGGTTCTGCTGGATGGCACCTAGAATACACTGTATATCACAGTCATTTCACTGGATATGGTACTTCTCTTTCCAATCTCCACCTCTGCTATTGAATCTTAAGGCAGAAAATTGAAGCATTGTTAATTACACAGAACTTTCCAACTTTAAAAATTAATGCGTTTATCTGAAATCCTCGCTGGAATTCAGATTATTTCCTCATATCTCAAGAAACAGTAATCATCTCCTTCCTGTAGGTCAATGTGGATGCATTAATTTAAGTCCATGTGACAAATGATATCAGATTGAGCTGAAAAAACACATCATAAATCTATACTGACCAGACATATCTGCAAAAAAAAAAAATGGCTAGAAATAACCTGTTTATTAAATTAGTATGAAGCCTTTGACATCATAAGTGCTTCAGACTAACATCCACTCAGCTGGTAAAATGGAAATTTGTCATCCTGAGTATTAAACGGAAGGAAGGTCAGAGAAATTAATTAAGCAAATATATAGCAAGCCTGACCTAGCAGTCAGTAGAAACTGAAATCAATGGGTATTTGTCTTGCAGGACAAAAACGTTACTGCTTGCAGAAATATTGAAGAACTCTGGACCAAGTAGATAGAAATCTGTTTTGGAAGGCTTGTCTTCCTAGCCCAGGACCTTTTCAGAGCATTTTATTCACAAATGTTGGACTCTTCCATTTTGTAACAGAACAGTAAATCCTCTTCCATGCTTACTGAGACTACAGCCTTGTACAACTACTTCAGTAGCATTTGCCCCAAACAACAGCTAGTTTTTCAATGCCTGATCTTGTTACACAGCTATGAAAGCAAGAGTTTGTCTACTAAAACCAGAAGTCCTTGCTGTAAGCCTTTGGCCAGGGTTATAACAAGTAGATTAGCGTTCCATTTTCAGTTTTGAACTGCAGTGATGCTAGTAAATTATAAAACTAGCCTTAGCTCCTAAGATGTGCTGGAATTCATGTATGGTAGTTCTGAAACTGTCAAGGCTCAGAAGACAGTGCGGGCTGGGAACCATCCTTTAAAATCCTGGATTCCATATTCTTATTTGGGAGACATGCAGTAAATAATCAATACCAAAGTATTTGCATATTAATTTTCAGACTTAATTTGCATCTCAGTGAGATGTTACTGCCAGCTTCAATCACGTGGGAGCACGTCTGTAGTGCCTCTGAACAACCCCTTCAGGGATGGCAGTAGTCATCTCCATGCTGGCTAAAAGGTAGAGTATCCCACTTTTACTGTTCGTTGTATTGCAGCCTGCTTTTGGATCAATGAATGATTTCTCTATTTGAATTTAACAGGACACAGTATTGGTAACTGCTGTTAGATGTTTCAAGTGCTTATCTTTAAAGAAGAAGAAACTATTTAGCTTTCAGACTCAATTGTTTATTCCCTAAAATTTTCAGGACTCTATTTGTTGATATTGTTTGCCAAATGCTGCGCTAGGTGACAATAATACAATCCAGGTTTGTTTAAACGGAAGCACTGAGCATTAACTGGGAATAAAATTTGGTTCTTCTCCATGGCTGATGTAGTTCAGTTGTAGATAAATTCATCCCCCATAGCACTGTGTGCTTTGGTACGTTTCCTGCGCATTCCACTTCAGTAGTTCACTTCCCGTTACTTTAATTTTATGCTGGCATAAACCTCTGGTAAGACAGTGCTGTACAAACTTTATAACCTCAAGGAATTATCTGGGACACGGTGAACTAGGCATAATTCTGTCCTCATTTATCCCCATAAACAACAAAGTCCATAAATCATCTTCCATCTCCTTTGGCGTGCGGTGGCGCTCAGGCAAATGCTATGCAGAGCTCTCCATCATGCAAATGCAGGCTGGGACCCTGTGGCCAGTTAAGACAGGGATGTGAAGACTTGCTTCCAAACAGCAAGCAGAGAAAACCATGAGAGTAAATCTTCTTGATTCCCCCTTCCTTTCTTATTTTTTCTCTGTGTATATATATATAAAAAACCCCAAACCTTCACACAAAACAATTCACGCAGATACTAGAGCAATTGTCTGTGGATCTCCCTTTACTTCAAAATTTTTCTACATTTCACACCCTCTGAGCCTGGTGAATTTTATTAATCCTATTTTAAAATATGGAAGAACTGAGCTGTGCTTAAGTCCAAACCTCCTCTTTAATTGTTTTAATGGTTTTAATTTTTTTTTTTAAGAGAAAAAGCTTCTTTTTAACAGTTTGACTCTGGATACCTAAGTGATTCTCCATTCTGACTGTAAATGTTTGGCCTTATGCTTCGGCAAGATGAGCTCCTGTTCTCCCACCGCTGCCGGCTCTCCCATCCTCCCTCAGCTGCAACACCTGGCAAAGGACATTACCCTCCCCCTTCCAGCACTCAGAAAGTTTAAAGCACAAACTATAATATATGGCTATTAATACAGCAGATTAGGTGAGAAGGGTATCATATTGCTGCGATTCGAACACTCTTCGGAAATGCTGAGGCGTATTAAAGTACTTTGATGTCATTTAATGCATGATAAATGTATTTATTATTGCTATGCCACTCAAGCAGGGAAAACAGCCTTGGCCTGCATGGAAATATGTCGGCAACAGCTATTTGGCAAACAGAGTTGATTATATAAAGATCTTCCCTCACGTAGAAGTGTTTTCTTGAGCACCACCTGCTCATCATTCCTTCCTCTTTGCAAAGGAGAATTGTGTTTTTCCCCTCTGTGTGCGCTTGTACTTCCTCACCTTTTTTACTTCCAGCAACTGGAAACTATTTCTCCATCTTTCCTTTTTTTTTTTTTTTTGGTAGTCTGGTGAAAAAGTGCTTTTATTCCTTCACAAATTGCTTTTCTAAAGAGTAACCAGCAAGGCCTTTACAGAGCAGTGCTTTCATGCTGCGTGCTTGAGAAGGACTGCAAGTAAGCGAGCTCAGATTTTATGTTCTGTGCTCACGTTAGTGTCACATTTGTAAACAGCAGCTCCTCGGAAAGTTAAAAATCTTAAAATCCTGAAAAATCTGAAAATTTTAAAAAGACATTTGTAGAATTTTCTTTGCTATTTCAAAGAGGTGGCTATTTTTCATTCAAATGCATTCTCACTTGCTAAATGCGGTTTTACAAGAACTTTACTAGTTATTAAATAACCTGCATGCCAACTTGTTTATGGGCTCATTGAATGACACTTTAACTAAATACAAGTTTGTGTTAGCCAGAGCTCTGTGGAAAAATAGAAAGTGCTAATACAACCAGAAGAAACTATAAGAAGAGAAATCAGAAAATTCTGCCCAGAAAATCTGTTTAGAAATACTTTGTTCTTTGTATTCGGTTCTTCAAATCGTGGGGGGAAAAATTCATTAAGATAATCTTAAAATGGAATCAAGTGGAAAAAAGAAGCAATAATTAGCCCATATGTCATACGAGAAAAGCCAAAAAAGTTGTAGAAACTGGACTGTCTCCCTCCTTTTTCCACTGACATAAGGTTGTAGTTAGTGCATTTACTGATTGTTCTTTCCCATATTTTTATCATTATAAAATAAAATCAAGATCATGACTAAGGAAGCCTAATTCTGATTTCACTTATCCTAGTAAGTACCGGCTCAGATCTAGCTTTCCTCACCCCTACACGTTTGGCCTTCTAATTTTATTCCTTGTTTTAAAATTCTCTTTGATTTGGTTTTCAAGGTGAGGAATATGCTTGACAGCAGCAGTGACAATGCATGGCGCTCGGGAGAACTGGCACAGCCATCGGAAGCCTTGTTTGCAGCTGCTCCTGCCTTGTGATCTCTCTTATAGAAGCATTTTGCAAAAATCCATTATTTTAGAGAGAAATGCATCAATAATGGAGGAAAAACAAAAGTTTATAATAGAAAGATGTTGTTTGCTGATGTGGAGTAAGGTGGGATATTATACAATAAATCATGTACAGGAAAGGCTGAAAATTAGTCTAATCGCTCAAAACTTTTTGAAGGAACAGCTATTCTTCTTTTCCCCTGATGGTTACTACTCTGTTTTATGGCTTCAACTGCTCTAAAAAATGCTGACTTTCTCAGTGCAGTGGAACTTCCAGATATTTCAGAAAAGTGCTATTGGGTAGTTGTGTAATAAAATTAATGTGTGCTTGCAATCGTATACCCTGCTGCTCTTCAAAGAGCTTCTTCTTTCAGGAAAATGAGTGAATTTAATAGAGCTAGTGGAGAAACTTTTCTCTTCCTGATCAAGCTTATTTTCCAGAAATTCGATGGGCAAGAAACTATGTTGGATTGTGGGATGAAGAAGGGGGAAAGGCTAGCGGTCCTGGTTTTGCTCTGCTAGAACAACACTTGATGGGCCAAAACCTTTTCAACTGTGTTCACACTTCCAGCTTAAATTGCTCATTTTTCATTTTACACAAGCCCTACCTGGAGAGACAGACTTAAACAAACAAAAAACCCTCTAGTGATTGGCGTGCACTAATAAAAAGAGATTGTTTTGTTCACAGAAAAGGACAAAATACTAACTGTGGTTTTTGAAAAGGACAGACTTTTTTGCCCCCGAGATTATCTGTTTTAGAGGCAAAGTCAGGGTCTTGCAGAAAACATGTTGGAAATGCCCTACTAATTGTATTGGTTATTGTCCATGGTCTTTGTTCAGAGGAAGTGTTGGCAAAGTCCTCTGAGAGATTCCCAGGGCTTCTCCGCCTCTAGGATCACAGCTGTGACTGAGGCAGGAATTTGGGATACTGATTATTTCCTTAGTGTTCTGTTTTGGTGTGGTGGTAATGCAATAGGAGAATGATTTGTACTGAACATCGCTTGTAAGGAAAGAGAGAGAACCATTTTGCAACGCTTCTTTGAGATGATCAGGCTCCCGTGTTGCCTGATAGTCTTTGGGAAACGATTCCATAATTGGCTTCCTTGGAGTGATAACGCCCCATCCAATACACTGCACTGTATGGATGGCATTTACTCAGGTTTTCTGAATTGAAATTCTGTTTTCCTGTGTAGCTGAAACCAGTTTCCTGCAATTGCTCCTTCCTCTCACAGCTGCCCTTGACCAGGGGTGAGCTGGTGGCAGGAATGTCTCCTTCCGGAGTGTCTGAGAGTGCCCAGGACATCCTGGTCGGTGCTCCAGCCGAGGCACTGCTGTCAGCTGCAGTTATTTCTGTCCGACTCTACACAGCGATCTTGTGAACGGTGTCCCTATTTCTGAGAAGGAGTTACCTAGAATTGGCTGTTGTGTGAGTTCTCAGTTAAGGTTTTGTAACACCATCCACCTTGCACTTGACAAGATGCTTTCATCTGATGCAGAGCCATTTTGAGGATTCCTACATGCCCCAAAACAAGGTCACTTGGCCCATCTCAAATCTCCGCTTTGGTACTTTGCTGTCCGGGGTGTGTGCAGGCTCTCAGCTCCCTCCAGTCATTTAGTTTGTGTGCTCACCACCGGTAAATATCAAAGATCTCCTTAGAACAGACCTGACTGTGCTGTAAACTATTTTAGATATTGCAAACTCAGCATAAGCAGATGTAACCTGCAAGTCATCGCAAGAAACAGGGTTTTTTTAAAAAGGAATAAAATGTAATAGGTGAGATAGTACAGATTTCTTGTTGTTTACTGTTTTTCTTTCTTTGTGGGGTGACTTGTTCCATTGCCTCTTGTTATGTTTATTAATGTCTTGCTTAAATTGACAGTTAAACGACCTCTCAATTTAGCCAAAGGTTTTAATGTAGGAACATAAGGAGATTACAGGAATGAATTGTCAGGAGGAAAGAAAGCTGAAGACAAGCGCTCTGATCCCTACGCAAATAAGGAAACAAGACTTTGTTTGTACAGAGTATCCCTTTCTTACAAAACCAATAGATAAAATTCTGCTAAAAGTGCCAGTTAATGTTTTGCAGATGGTTGCTTTAGCTGCAAATAGATGTCCACATGGAAATAAGAAAACACAATATTTTTCTTGCTGTGAGATGGAAAATCACTTGGAAAATTCTCCTGCACCGTGTCCAAAATACGAGCAGAGCATTTGTGCAGTTTGGTGTCCCAAGGCAATGTTCTGAGTATGATGCCAACCATCATTGATTTCCACTTCCGAACGATTAGTTTTAAAAAGTGTTTCAGTTTGAACGACCTAAAGCAGGCAAAATTATTCCCTTTCTCAACACCCTCATGCTAATGCTCTGACAGTCTCCACATAAAAGCTTTATCTTTGGTGGGTGGGTAGTAAGGAAGGCAGAAAGTCACAGGTCAGTGCAAAAAAGGGAGGGGGGGGCAGTTTGCACGTGTTTTTTCTGACAGTCTCTTACACACAGAGGCTGTGGTCTGGGTCACACAGCGTGGCTTAAGTCATGCACTGGGAAGGGTGGGCTTCGAGACCACTGCAAGTTCAGCTGGCTCTGAGTTACATCTGGGATTACCCCTTTGTAACACAAAATGTCAATAATGTATGCATCGGCCTTGCCAAACCTCCCTCTGTCCTCTGCTTAGAAAGCGTTGACTCCACAAAACCTTGCTACAGATGCCAAATTCATTTCTTTCAATTCCTGTGCTGGAGTCAGCTTCCAAGTGGACCCCACAGCAGTTTCCTATAGCGTCTCCTTCCAGTTGGCCAAGGCTTAAAGAGACTCTCACTTCCTGGAGATGAAAACTTTCAAAGGTGAACTCTTTACTTCCTTCACCTGAAAAAATGGCTTTCAAAGCTGGGTTAGAGCTATTTCTAGCAAAGTTCGCATTGATATCTTTCAGTTATTGCTATCACATAACACGGCAATAACTGCAGATAGGGTAGCAAACTGTTTATTGGAATTATACTTACAATATGGTGGGGTTATGCTTTTAAGGCAGCAAGCAATCCAGGTAATGTACCTTTAGGAGTTACCTCTCATCATCTGAGACACAGTAATGAGGCTGCCCATTCGCTTTCAGTTCATCTTAGAAAACCGAGGAAGTTTAAGCCACTAAATCACAGACTTCAGAAAAAAATCTCAGCCAAGGTTGATTGCACCTGTGGTTCCCTTGTATAAACAGTCTTTCAAATTTAGTTTTCAGCTGTAACTTCTGTGAATTTTAACTCGGAAAAATTCAGTGAGGTCCTGTGTACCAGACTGCCCAGGGAAGTCACTGGAGCATATGTAAATGGTTTTGAGGGCAGTGTGTTTACATACACAGTTTAATTTTGAATCCACAGGATGAGATTGCTGCAATAGCGTTGGCAATTCTGTTGTATACAAAGAGTGCGGCCGATCCTTCGTATTTGTCAGTGATGTGCAGACTGATAGGCTTCAGCTACCACACACACAGCAAGATACTGGGAACCCAGGGAAATATCACTGAAGAGTTGTTCAGTGCTCGGTAGATTTATGCTTTAGCCCTAGCCAAGAGAAAAAAAGCCTATCAGTCAGTTCAGGTGTTTTCTTATGAACAAGTGACTGTTTGATTAAATATCCCCTGAAAACATAACATCACTTCTCGAGCAAGATCCTAGCTGCAGGGCAACCAAAAGAAAGCTATTGTGATGATTCAAATTGCGTGTTTTAGCTCAATGTCTGCTGTATTTAATCCGTGATTCCCTCACCCATGGGCAGGGGTAGGGAGTGGTGCTCGTGAGGCACTACTTCTTCAGGTCTACAGGTTCAAGGAAGGAAGCTCAGAGGTGCCACATCTGTAGCTGAGTATTAAAAAAAAACCAACCAAAAAAGAGGAATAGAAAAGCTTTGAGTGTTCTTTGTTTCATAAGAAACTTAGTATATTTCTTTTGTACTATGGATAAAAGCTACAAAAATTTTGTATTGCCTGTGGGCCCCAGTGGCTCTCACATCCTTCTTAGCAACCCTTTTAATGGGCAGCTGGTGGAAACCCCAAAGATGAACCCTGAGTGTGCATGTGCACCTACACAATTACATATCATAGAGTCATAGGATTTGGAAGGACCCTCTGGAGATCCCCCAGTCCAACCCCCTGCCAGAGCAGGGTCACCCAGAGCAGGGGGCACAGGAACGCCTCCAGGCGGGTTTTGAATGTCTCCAGAGACGGAGACTCCACCACCTCCCTGGGCAGCCTGTGCCAGGGCTCTGCCACCCTCAAGGGAAAGAAGTTCCTCCTCAGGTTTAGGTGGAACTTCCTATGTTCGAGTTTGTGCCCGTTACCTCTTGTCCTGTCACTGGGCACCACTGGAAAGAGCCTGGCCCCATCCTCCTGACACCCACCCTTTAAGTATTTATAAGCATTGATAAGGTTTCCCCTTAGCCGTCTTTTTTTCTAGACTAAAGAGACACAATTCCCGCAGACTTTCGTAGCCTATAAAATGCCCTCTGTATTTTACTATTATTCAACCTCTTGCCCTTATGGACGGTGGTGGTTTCTGCATGGATTGTGCTTCCAAACAGCTAGGCAGTATCCTTTTAATCGGCCGTGGTGTCACAGAATAGTATTGGAAACAAATGCTACCATCAGCTGTTGGGGTGACCGCCTTGGGAAGCCTTGTCCAGCGAGCTTGGACAGTCACACTTTTCCCCTTGGCTCTGGCTGAAGCGGTCAGCTGCTTCCATCAAGAGACAGGTACATCCAGCTGGGACCCGTTCAGGTGGCACGCAGATTTTTCTCTTGAAGACAATAAAACCTTTGGTACTAAATACTGTTTAAGGAAACTTTCTCGTGGAATATATGCTGCTTTCATTTCCTTTCCAAATCTTCGTATATTGGAGTTTTTTGGTTTTGTTTCTTTCAGAGATACTGCTTCATTTGCACACACTTACTATTTTTTACCAAAATCTTGGGTTTATGGGGATTATATGAATTAAATGCTGAGGAAAAGTCATATCCCTGTGCTGGTTTGTTCCAGTGGGATGCATTTTTGGATCTAAGAATGTCTAAAAGGCAGTTTAAATCAAATCCCAGGCCATGGAGCACTACAGAGAACATTCTCTCTAGGCACAGTATTTCTTAATAAAAAAGTTATTCTGTCTACTCAAATTCCATCTGTAACCAGATTTTATTTGTGCTTGTATTCTGCTTTCATTCCTCTTTCAAAATATTATTTCCTTTGTTCCACAAGCAATTTAAATCAAACCACTGTTAGAAAACAACGGGACAGCACGTAAGCTCATTGTCTATAACAGCCCCGTTATAAATCTTTAATGCATGCGCAAGGACTTAGGCAAACAAAGCATGACGACGGGCTGGCTGTTGACAGAGGAGAGGGTTGCTCACAAAGGCGAGTGTTTGCAAGGTCAGGATCTCTTGCACTCTTTTTTTTTTTTTCCTATGCCACAAGCAGAGTTACTTTTGCAAATAGAAGTAGCTGTAGATTACCAAAACTAGTCTCAATGTACCTTTCCCAGAAGTCTTTTGGGTTCTGGTCCAAAGTCAGTGGGATTCTCCTTGGTGCCTTCCACGGGTTTGGGATCAAGACCCAAAGCAGAAGGCAGCGGGGGAAAAACTCCTTCGCAGATGCAATCATGGCTTAGTTTTTTTTTTTTTTTTACTTGCTAGAATGTGATTACCAACCTGTTCCCATTCTCCAGGCAACTCTTAAAAGAGCTCATTACTGAGGTCTGGCAGAAGGAAAACGATATGAAGCGACAGCAGGTGTTTTCTGAACAGGAGAATCTGCTTCTTTCCCGAAAATACCCTTCGTGAACAGGAGGATGAGAACTGCAAATGCTGTAATGGTGTGATCAGTCTGACCGGTGAGAGAATATAATGCCAGTCACCTTCGGTGTGCTGACCGAATACAGCACGTGAAAAGGGAAAGGAGAGATCTTTCTGAGTACTTTGGCAGCCGAAGGAGGGTTGGATCAGGGTGCTTTACTTGAGTGTTTCCTTTCTGGCTGCCTTTTGCTTACAACTCACAAAACCGCAATGGTGATACAGTGAACTCAGTAGCAGAATTGAATCCAGAAAACAGTATTTTCTGATGGTTTGCAGATGCAGACAGTAGCAAATCCTTCCATTTTTCTTGCTAGGAAACATTTCCACCGTCTGTAAGACGCAAAGACAGGGATGTAAAATTATAACAAAAAAAAAAAAAAAAGAAAGCAAGCAAGGTTTTGTAAAACTGTGCTTCTAAATACAGGGGTTATTTAACTTTTAAACTTGTATGATTTTTCTATGTGGTGATGCTTTTGAAGCTCTGATGAGGTGACTGTGCAAGGATCTCAAATTCTTTTTTCAAAAATGTTCTCTCATGCTTGTATGTGAAAGTTTTGAAGCACGAATCCTAAAGAATCCCCCCAAATAGAAGAAAAAAAGAAGACAGTGTTTATTTTTTCAGAACTCAGTCTTTTTGTTTTGGATTATTCAAGCTTCACGACTTTGAGTAGTTATGATTTGTCATTATTTGGACTTCTAATTATGGGAGACAATTTTTTCCTGAAACAAATTGGCTCCTTATGTGTTGAAGGTTAAGGCTTCCTCTTTTCTTCGGTCCTGCTGTTTTTCATAGTCTCTGATGGGGCTTCTGGTTCATGGCTCCCCCCAGGATTTTTAAAACTCATTGTTGAGAGTGAGCCAGCGCTGCTCAGCCACTCTGACATACTGATTTGCCGCGTTCTTTCCCCTGATTTCCCCCATAAAGACAGCACAAGGATCGCAAAATGACTCAGGTTGCCCCACTGACCAGATGCTCCATTTTTATAGTGGAGGTAAAGGAATCAATATGCCAAGACTCAACGTGACAAACAGTTAATGCCTCCAAGGGAGGGAAAAACGATCTATTACTGTCTCTCCTCCTAGCTGAATTATGCTCAGGCTGAGGGATGAATTTTAGACTAAGCTGGTGAAAATCCAGAACAATTCTGCAGCATATGGTGTGCTATGGTTATTTGGTAAGAAGTCATAGATATATTGGTGATGCTGACAGAGGGAGTGGGAGCTTTAATTTGAATACAAAAGAAAAATTGGATGTGTGGCATCAGCTACTTTGGACCAGTTTATAATACAAACTAAATGTGTGATGCAGCAAATTCTCTAGTAATCATGAAATCAATCGGATGGGGCAGGGAGAGAAAGAGGAGGTTTTTCCACCAGATAATTTTAATTTGTTTGAGCATGTGGTTCTTTACAGGCATCAGCACTGATTGGAAGTCTAAAGCAAAGCAATAAGAGAAAACCTGTGATTTATGATAAAAAGAAATAAATCCTCTTCTGTATCTAGCAGAAGAAAGGTGAGCATCTGTGCTTTCAGCAGCCTTCTGTCTTGTTTCCTCATCTTTCCCGCTGAACAAAGTAGTGACTGACACTGGGGATACGATGTTCTTCTTGTCTAGGATTCTCTCTGGCTGACTACTCTGAGTTCGGAATATCTGTGGATAGGAACCCCAGAGGCTTAGTCTCGCCAGGGCTATACGAAATAGATTTGAAATTTAAATGCTAAAATAATGCTGAGAAAAGGTACGCGTCTCTGCAGCCATTGTTCAAGCAAACCCTTGTTCAGTTCACATGCTGTTTCCTTTGTATTTATGTTGAAAAGGGATCAGAAGATCATTAAAGGTTCCATGAAATAGCTCATGAAGATTCAGAACTGAGCCCACAGTGTTTGGAGTTTCCTCCAGATGTTTCAGTGAAAATCACATATCTGATTTGCAGTCTGTCACTGATCGTCAAGTTTATTAGGATACATACTTTCACACCCTAATTTTAAAGTTTGTTGCATGGAATTATCTTCCAGAAAGCCAGATGCCAGAATTCTTGCCTAAAGCTTTCAAAAACAGGTACATAAGGTGGAGAAACTGGACCTGTTCTTCTGTATCTTCTGAAGGTCAAAGTGCCTCACAGGTGCACTTTGAAAGTACTTTCCAAAATGTAGAGCATAATCTTTCTAATTCTGGATGGTTTTTTGGGTACATATCTATACCTTTTGAACAGTATTTGGAAAAGCCAAGTACATTATTTTTGCTTCTGTTTAAACCAACAGCTTAGGCAGCAGTACTTAGGACGTACTCAATCTTAGTCCTTTAATCCTCCTTGAATACTACTGCATTGCTGCCTTACGCACAGTGGGTTCTGGGGACTTGTGTGGACGTGTAAAGCAAATATAGTCACTGTGGTAATGAAAATATTCTGAATTGTAGCTATTCTAGAGCATTAAGCGATTGCCCTTGGTAAGAAGTGATAGTAGCAAATAATAGCATATTCATTTTGTTGTCGAAAATGGATTGTCTAAGCATATATTTGAAAAATTTTTAGAATTCCAATTAAGTTTGATCTTGATGCTCACAGCAGATAAATATAATGAAGATTCTAAGAGATCTGCTTTCATACATATGAATAAAATAATTATTATGCAGCATATCTAAGTAGTTGACTCCATCAGAAAGTCTACCCTTGAATAACAGGAAAGGGAGAAAAAGTCCTTCCCTTTGTAGTCAGAAAGAAACTATTGGCTATGTATGTGGCACACTTTGGACATCACTAGTTGTCAGATTTTTCTTTATAAACCTGACAGCTCTACTAAGCATGGTACAAAATTTCTCTACCCTTGTACGAATAGAGCTAAGCTTCTTTCTTTGAGAATGTGCTGAACGTCGAATCTTCCAATGTAACACTGTCTGCACCATTGGTTCCTGGCGCAACTGTGACACAGGTTTTCACTGTGCTTTGAAATTACAGAGCATGTTTATCCACCCACTGTATATTTGTTTATGCAGCTTTGTACTGGAAGCTTTGTCTCTGGTACTTAAATGACAAGATGGTGCAGTCGTGTTTCATATTGTAAGGAAACACCAGTGCTTCTACAACTGACAAAACGGTAGAGATATAATGATGTAAATTGAAGTCGTTTAGGTGATGACAAATGTTGAGCAACTACTGTTAATTAATTAAATTGACTTGCAACTCATTACTGGCAATGTAGGATAAAATCAGTAAACTTCCCTTCACGTGTATCTCTCCAGGATTGCAATGCAATAAAGTGAACTTGACTTATGAGGCAAGGCTGCTGCCAGGATTACTTAAAAGACAGGATGAAGAAGTGAGAACATTTGTTTACTAATATACTTACTCTAGACTGCTGAGAAATTAGATTTTATACCTAGTGTTCTCCATTTGAAATTTGAAGTGAACAATAATATCTGGGAAATAATTCTAAGGTTCCAGTTCAGGAAACACATTTTGATTAGAGATTCAGGGTTGCATGAAGGCATAAAACCAGCTATAATCTTTCTATTCATCTTGTGATTCACATCATGAAGCCAGTATCTTTCCAACACCAACTCTTACTTGCATTTATTTTCCTCCCCCTGTTTTGTTCCTCAGAGAAAATAATTTGCAGAGTAGCTTGTTAAATTACCAGAATTAGTTTACCTGAAAATGTCTGATGATAATGTCATCAAAACCGCGTGTTCTGAGTACGTTCTAGTTACAGGTGAAATCCCTGCTATTTCCTCATGATAGGTAAATCAATATTGGGTTTATAATGCTTGTTCAGAGATATCTTACAATAAATTCTCGTATGTTCCAAATTCATTATTGGTTTTGCTGGATCTCTAGATGGAAAAAATGGGGACAGATGACATACACACTGATTGTGGACCCAATACTAGGAAAATTGCACCCATCCTAGGCTCAGGTCCTTAAATGAGAGCAACTACAACCCTCACCAAGTGCTCATGAACAGAAAGGGAGAAGTCAGGATAGGAGGGAAAGGGAGGAGGGGAGCAGATCAGATTCAGATGGGATTCACCCTCCTCGTAGATTTGCCCATCTTCAAAGTTGTACAGCTAATGAAGAATAATTATCACTTATTAATTGCTCATTATCTTAATGATTGCAACTCAGTAGCGCCATATGTCACATGGGTTCTGTTAGGCAAAAAGGAGAAAATTCTCTTGACTGCACTGTCGGAGGCAATAGCCGTTATGAGCAGCCGAGTATCCATCTCAAGGAGAACAGTCCCCAAGACAGGCATGTCGCCTGGGAGTGGAAAGGTGCGGTGACTTCCAGGGCATTTCTCAGTGCCGTTAGCCATGCCTGGGACTAAACATTACACACATTTTTATCAGCATCCCGGCAAAAACTCTTGCAGCAGAAACTGAACTTCATTTGTCTAATTTCTGAGAATTATCCCTTCTAACAAAGGAACTCTACAAATTTAGCTCAAAACTAAAGTGACAGATAAATCCAAGAGGAAATTTTTTCCTCGTTATGTAAAGACTTCCTAAACGTGTCCCAATAGTTTACAATAACCAAATAAACTTCAACTTTTAAAAAGAAACTGAGTTGGAAAATTCGAGACTGCTTTCATTAGTGCTCCTTTACGAGAGATCGGTGGCTATTTCATGTTTACATTTGACTGAACGGCAAAAAAAGAATCCCTAACTTTTGGCACTTGCATATATTGCTCTCTAAAAGATTTAGCACGCATTGCCTTAAAGAGTTAAATGTGCCTGAAGCCCAAAATGGCAGTTATTCTCAAGGCAGGCAGTTATTCCAAAGCCAGAGCCTCCTAAGTCACTGACAGTGCTATAGCAAGAAACCCGGGAAATACAGCTTAATATTAGTCCCTAAACTAACAGACCGAAAACTGCCTAGTCAAATTTGCTTTAAATGCTGCACAGTTTCTTCCAAAGGCCCACAATTATTGCCCAAACTCTAATTTTGCAAACACTTCCAAACTATATAAAAAAATCCCCCTTCTTATACACCAAACTTTAAATCCTTTCCCTCTCCTTCCCAGTACAGCTGTTACTGCAGAGTACAGAAACAGAACATTTGAATCTGAAGAAAACCACAGCTATGCCACGATAAAGTACTGCTTATGGACATTTATCTACAAAAAAGCATCTGCAATTTCAGACCACATTGAAGTATTCGCCTCAAACTAGAAATTAGCCATATCTGCTGAAGTCAAATGAAAGTATTATTCATCACCCAGGCACTCATTCACACAGTTGCGATCTACAATTTATCATTATCCCAAGGCACAGTCCCTGGAAATCCAGCATTAGAGTAATAGTACAGAAAATAGTTTGCGCCCAAGCACAGGAAGCATGCTGTGTGATTAAGTAAGAGCACACAAACGTACACTGATATTAAGTTATTAAGCACCTTTGCTGTTTAAACACCGTCAAACATGACTGTAGAGAAAAGCCACAAACCTAACGGCACTAGTTCAGCCCAGGACCGTACAGCGAGCGCTCCCCCGCAACCCTCGCACAGCCACACCGCGCAAAATGCTACAGCCAGTGCCACTGCCTTTCGCCTCCATCCCTCCGCCTCATTTACAAACAGCAACGACAACAAAAAAATCATGCAGCCCTGACACCGCTCCCGGGCTGGAGGTCTTGTCTCCCCCAGCACACGCTGCAAGGCTCCAGCTCCTGGTGATTCCCGGGAAGCGGTGCCTGCTGCAATATCCGAGTCACTTACTGCATTGCTCTTCAGCGGAGCGCAAGTGGCTGCTCTTGCCGGGCACACATGGCTCGCTCAGCCGGAGGGGCTCTCTGTTCAGCACGGTTCAGCTCCGGAGTCTCTGCCTGGGGAGGGTAATCGCCTGTGCTCTCTACTGGGGTTTTCTGGCTGCAGTGGCGGCTCTCCCTAGCCATTGCCTCTGGTGGATGCTAAGTAAGCAGTCCCCCGGGGCTTCATAAGGAAAGGATGAGGAGTCACAGCTTTTGAGAGCAGATAAGGTGTTCTGCCGAAAGCCTCTGTGCTTCCATGGCATTTTAAAGGCGAAGGGGCTGGGGATGCCTTCATCCTGCCTTACAGTCCTCTGTAGCGCAAGTTGTTCTATTCTGTTACTTGCAGTCGAATTCGCAGCTGAACGCTATTTCTCTGTGTTTCAGGGAGATCTCAAGTTTGCATTACAGATTCAAGGCAATGCATTTTTACATGTTGAGGAACTCTTTCAATTGAACTTAATCTTCTGTTTTTCAGAAGTGAAGGGGAGGGGTTTCCTAGCTCTGTACCAGCCCCGCTTACACAAAGGGTACAGCCAAAAAGTAGCAGCCTAAAACTTCCTGGATTAACATCCCAGATTTAACATGGGACTGTCACCCTTGTCCGCTGCCTGTAAGGACTCTGGTCCTATGGCATGCCGACGGGGTAGAAATAACCAGCAGTAATAATAAAGAGGCAGAAAGACCAAGAGCCACAGTAAATAGTTTCTTGTCAAGGAGCTTAATTTTTTCACTGTGGTGACCTGTTTGACTCCATGCCTTTGGGAAGCCGTGGGGCAACTGCACTGGCTATCCCTCTAAGCAGCTGGAGTGAGGTGTACGGAGGAGCGGTTTTGTCTGCCGCCCGCCCCAGCCCTGACCTTCAGAGGGGCTCTCAGGAGAAAAGGCCCATGCTGGTGCCACGCTGACCTGTTTCCCAGGCCTCCTGTGACCTCCCAGTGCTCACTGTGCCTAACCACGTGGGGGAAATTTGTGAAAAGAAATACATTGCAGTCCCACAGGTAAAAATGTGATGCTTTCTCCACAGGGGTGCCCCAATAGATAGCACAGCAATCGTTAATTAAGATTTCTTAAGACTAGGTGTTGTGTAAGGTGTTGATTTGCTCATGCCCCTAAGGGATGGGCAGGGGAGACTTTCTCTGCCGCTGCCAGGGGCTTTTAGACCTCCTGAGAAAAGCAGCAGCTTCGCGTTGGTGGGAGGAGGCTTTAACCCCCTTAGTAACGGCTTTGAGCATCCCCAGAGGCTGATGATCCTTTTTGATAGTGCGGGGAAATCCCAGAAATCAGCGTGGCTAATAAATTTTGCGGGAATATTAATCAGATCCTTTAGAAAAAGGGCAGTCAAGGACAGGCATCTAGAAAGAGCATGTCACATTTTTCCTTTGGAAAGTGTTTTTATTACCTGGACTTCTTCTTTTTCTGGAATTTCTCTATTAATGCAGCTTTCTACAGCTTCATCTTCCCTCAGCGTCGTCGGTACTCTACCCATTGTTTTCAGTGCTGTAATTTCTGCCTGTGAAAATGCCAAAGCTACTCAATCTTCCTGGCTGACAGGTGTTGCTGGAAAGGTGTTGGTTTGCACTTTCCCAAAAATAACATCTCGGAGAAGAGGGCAAACCAGCACGCAGTATATCGGTGTCAGCCTCAGTGGGTGCCTGTGAAATGAGAAGAGACTCCCGTGGTAGAAAAACTGACCTTTTTTATTTTTTTCTCTCTCTTGTGCTCACAGCTGTGTTTAGCACCTCAAGGTAGCAAATTTGTTGAGTCATAGAAAGTAAAAACCAACAAAGGTGCCCTGAATTCTAAGTTTGTTGTATATAGTATTTATGTATCAGGCACACGTGTCTTAAGTCCTAAAATGCAGAAAAGACCCAGTCCCTGTCCCAAGGAGTATCCAGTGAAAATCAGACAAAATGATGTAGAGGTGTAACAACTGGGATTGCCAGACGATAGCCTTGTTGCAAGAAAAGCAGGAAAATCTGTCTGGATTTGGGAGCTGCAGCATTGACATGGCAGAAACACTTATCTCGAGCTGAAGGATCTCAGCTTTTCCAGGACCCTGTAGCAAGGCGCTCAAATCCTCCTCTTTATTCCCCTCTCACCTTTTTTGGGGTATATTGATCCTTCCAATAAGTCCATTTGCTTTCCTTGGTCGGGGGATAAGATATAACGGACTTCTTTGAAGTATGAGTTGAACAAAAATAATTGAGTCAGCACCGCAATTATGTGTGGACCTTTTTAACATTCCAGTAGACACCAGCCCTGGTCGTGGGCAGATAAGTCGTTATTCTAACAAGCGTAATAATCTCATGTTCTGGAGCTGTGGTGAGGGCAGAGGGAAGGATTACAGATTTCAATGGATCATTTTCCTCTAGTTTTCTGGGCTCCTTGCCGCAGCTCAATAACACCACAAACTCTGCTATGCTAACACATCACTTTACTTTCTGCTAGTCGCAGTATTTTAAACCCTGAAAACAAAAAGGACCGAGCAACTGATTTAATGGGGAGAGGCACAAAGGACGACAGCAGTGACTCAAAGTCTTTAGGAGACATTTTCAATTTAAAAGCTCAGTTGTGCCCTCATTCAAAAAAAAAAAAAAAGGCCAAAAAAACCCCCCAAAACAAACAACCGACCAAAAATGTCTATGCAGGCCATTTCAATAAAAAATAAATATCTTGTAAAATCACTATCACATTTAAAGAGCAGACCAAAAAATACCCTGGAAGCGTGGGGTTGTCAGTTTGTTGTTGTGTAGGGAGGGACCAGCGCCTAAGAAGCAGCGTTGCACAAGATGATTTAACTGAAGAGCTTTTCCAAGAGAGTATATTATAGAGTATATTATATTTCCAAGAGAGTATATTATATTTGCAAACTGCAATAAAAGAGAATTGAATTTTAACCTTCCTGCTAGGGAAACATAAAGGGCTTATAATTGACTCTGGACATGGAATACTGAAGAGAGCCATACAGTGCAGTGTGCTCGTCCATGAGAAAAGCAAACTAGTTCATGTATGAATTTATGTTTATTGTAAATTTACTTGTTTGTTTGCCATAAATATATAAAGAGATATGTAGTCGCAGTATAGTTACATCAAAAACAGACTCTAGAAGCTAAAAAGAATTTGGGAGCAGCCTAGATATGCCTTTATTGAATTACTGAGTGTTACAATACAGGACAGGTTTATTGTGGCTGCATTTAAGAGCCCTAGGAATGGCCTGGGATAACTTATGGTCGCTATTGTACAGCACGGTGAAGAGCATGGCCTGCATGTGGGGCAGCTGAGCTGGAGGCCAATGTTTGAGGGAAGATCACCTTGTCACTCCTAATTCAGGTGGGGAATCGAAAAATGGGGTGGTAGAGATTGACCAAAGCCTGCTCAAGTCACCAGGAGTCTTCAGAGAATTCAGAGAGCACAACTTAAAGCCAAGGATGTTCTGTGACGCCTTCCAAAGAGTTAGGCAAAAGATCATCCTTTTTCCTTGGCTATTTAAATAAATTATGCAATTCAAATTTGAGATATTCTCTCGCTTCATCACCTTTCAGATGGCTTTGTGGTCCAGCTGCTCACTGCATCCCATAGAAATCAAGAACTGGAGAAAGGACTTCCTTACTATACATTATTTTATGAGAGTAATCAGAGGAAAATCTGCCTGATTTTGTGTCCTAGATAAAAAATCGTTATAAAATTTAGATATAGTTAGGGCAGTAATACTTTGATGTGTGAGATTAGATTTTCTTATACACTGAGTGAAACTACAGTCAAATTATGTTTATTGACTCCCATTCATAACCAGCTCTGATAATCTGTATGCTCTTATTCTGGAATAATTTAACCTAAATTGAATGACAAACACCTTAATTTTCAACATAAGCATATAACTACAAACTAAACAGGAATGCAATTTTTAGGAATCTGCTTTGAATATACCTTTTTATTTATTTTGGGTGAATTTTCATGAATATGCTTACATAGGCAGACCTTGTAAAAGTGGACGCACAGGAGTTGGGCCTGTCCCCTTGAGGAGAGCATTCCCAAATCTGTCTTAAACTGATTTCATCCTATTCCATTTGAGATACTCCAGCTTGTGGCAATGAGGAGCAAAAGGAACTGAGTATTTAGTCAGCAAAGCATCTCATTTGAATTAGAGACACAATTTCTAATTTCATGGGGTAATTAACTGTGGGGATCAATATCTCAATTAGCTTATATTTTTCTCTTAAATGAGCAGATTACATACTCTTTCTGTACTCTGTTTCAGCTTCTCTTCTTTTGTTACTCTCGGTGCTGTTACTCTTATTAACTTGCTACAAATAAAATGTGTTATTTAATCCACAACTTCTCATCCATAAAGTTTTCCGTGTAAAGCCATAAGTTCAACTTTACTTTTTTCACCCCTTTTTTATGTGATTGTTCTCTCTTAGGCCAAGAAAGAGGAGAAATCCTCATGTCGCATGGGTAAATCCAGGCATGTCCCCAGTAAAACTCCAAGTGGGATCATGAAACTTGAACTTGGTCTTCTAAGTTCAAATTAATTTTACAAAAGTAAAGTATCCAAATTCCAAAAAGTAAGTAATCCAAAAAGTAAGTATCCAAATTACTTTTACAAAAATTGTAGTCTCTATGCCCAAAAATACATGTGGCCCTTCACAGGTGACGACAAGGCAGTCCAAGCCCTACAAATCCTTCAGTTTGGCAAAGACATGTGCTCTGAGAGGATGTGCTATGGAGCTGTGGGAAGCTCTGGTTTTATATTTCAGCATGAGGGAAAGAGAGGAGAGCATTAGTGAGGAAAGCAGATGATGTGAACGGAAAGGTATGCAGACAACCCCGATTGTCCATGAGATCAGAGCATGTCTTTTCTACAAATGCATTTTGCATTTGTATCTTGCCACTGGATTTTTGTGGGAACTGATTGCTATTAACAACTGAAGGCTTATGTGTTCATTTTGGAGATGTTTTTGACTTGAGCAGAGATAATCAGAGGCTGAAGGATAGTTTAAGTGCTGTGCTTTTGATTTTGCCAACATGGGGATAAGAACTTGAGGTGGTCATGGCAAGAGACAGGAGCTGCTGAGAGTCCTGAACAGCAACCAGGAGAGTGATGTCCTGTTTCAGAAGGGAGGGTTTAGCTGCCTCTTGGATATGCTGAAGAAAAAAAGGAAAGCGAGACCCAGAGTCTGTGACCAAACCACAGCCCCGGCTATCACCTACTGTGCCAGGAGAGGGGCTGGGAATTCACAGCTCTGGTACAGGTCAGGGGATGAAGGTAGGACAGGCCACCAGTCTCTTACTGCTCTTCTGCAACAGTTATTTATTGCACAGCAGTAAGAGGTAAAGAAGTTCCTTTCCCATTTGAGCAGAGTTAATTCCACCTATCAAACTTCCTTCGGTCTTGAAACTTCAGAGGTATAAACCAAATAATTTTTTACGTGGCCAGCTCCCTAAAGCCTCGAAGAGAACAAAAATTGAATGAGCTCTTCTGAGAAATATTTTCTTCTATTTCTCCTGTATCTTTGGGAAAATGTACGATCTGATGAGCTCCTTATCTGCACACCTTTATTCTTATTCTCTTCAGCATTGAAGTCAAACGCTCAAAAGGCTGGGTCAAAAGAAGTGAAATAGCAGAGAATGCAATCTGGCTGCAAATGAAGGATTTAGTAAAATGGGTCTTTTATCCAGCCAGCTTCTACAAAGAGAAAGGCAAGTGCAGTGCCTATGCTGTCCCATTAATGTTCTTCTGACTTAATCTAGGGGAGCTGGGATGAGAGAGAAATTCAGGTCAGAGGGTCCATACCTCTTCCCAGGGCGGTCTGACACGGGTAAGGGTGGTCTTGTGCAAGCAATGCTTTAAGGAATCTACTATAAAATGTTAAAAACTAAAACTCCTGAGTTATTTTTGCAGCCCAGTGTTTCTCCAGGAGAAAACTGGATTGATCCCTGTCTGTAGAGAAGCACAAACAGTGGAATGGGGCTGGGAGTGCTAAGCAGAGAGCTAATGAGCCCTGCCGAAAGCAGATGGATCTCGTGGCTTTGCAGAGGCTGATGTGCTCAGTCTCTGAGTGGAACTGAGTCAAAATGACTGTGGTTCCTCCTCCAGGAGGTTGGTGACCGGGGATGTACTTGAAGTAACAGTGATGGGAAAGAATCTTGTGTTTATTTCAGAAGGCCTCTGAGGGCAGACCCAGACTACTAGAATTTGTTTCAACACGTTAATTTTTACCTTATTAGCTAATGTCCGGATACATCAAGCGGTTAATAGTTGGGTGTGAATCTGCTTTTAATGCTTTGTATTAAGCAACAACTAAAAACTTGTGAATTAAGATGTCCAAGAAACAAAGCTAAATCAAGAAACAGTTACAGTAAGTTAGACCTTCTTAAGAGGTGGAAACAATCTCAAACCAAAAATAGGTTATTACAGGAAGGATCATAAGACCTGTGGGTAATAGGGTCATACGTTATGCCAGAATCCCTTCAAATATTTACCACTGTGCATGGTGTGTATGCCTTTGAACTGCATGCAGGTAAAAAATACATCATTTGTGGAATGTGTAAGTCATAGATGAGGAATAACAGCTATGAACGATCTCATTCATCTGTGCATAATTTTCAGATTAGGTTGTTGTTACTCAGTATCACAAGACATTTATGACTGGGAGAACCAAAATGAAAATATGGACTTGGAACAAAAAATGGTTCATCATGCCAAGTGGAAGAGTTTTTTTCTTCTAGAGAGCAAATCATGCCTTCCCACCATGGGCGCTTTGGGGTTTCCGTGCAAGAAGCAGGCGTCCTGCTGTACTGCAGAGAACTGCAGGAAAAATATCTTAAGAACATAAACCTTCCAGTATGTCCCATTACCAAAGGGAATATACATAGGCATCTTGGGTTGAAAAATGGTCTGAGGGCATTCCCAAACAAACCCTAATAGTCAGACTGTTGTTCTCTTTAGTTTAGCATGAAGCAAGGGAGAAAAAATTTATTTGCCAGCACGTAGGTTAAGAAAAGGTTGGAAATGTCTGAGAGAAGTTATGATTCTCTTTTGTACAGACAATCTCATATTGCTTAAGCAAGTGAAAATATGAAATTCGTCATATAAATTGATGTTTATTGGAAAATATCCATCTTCTGTCTCCACTCAAAATTACCTTCAAAAAAGAATTGTGTTCAGTGGGAAAATGTCATGGCTTTGACACACCTGCTGTTTAGCACAAGGGAGAAGAAAGTCACACCTGCACTCAGTTCCCTCCTGAGGTTTTGATTTGTGCGTAGAAGCAAACTGCTGTGTTACCGATAACTGGCCCTCAAGTTCCCAGGTTTCCCTTGCTGATGTAAACAGCATACCTAGGATCCAAATGGAGAAATCATAAACCCCAAACTCACTGGCAGTTTTGCAAACCACTTCAGTGCGGCTGATGCTCCTCTGGAAGCGCAATTAAGTGAGGAACTGGCCTTTAGTTAGTGAGTCAATAAGTGATGGGCTTTGGGTGGGACACATCTCCGTTTTCCTGTCACAGTCCTTTTCCTTCTGCAGAGTAATTTTTGGCCATATGAAAGGCAGTGCTTAAATGCTCCCAATTTTTTTCATTAGACAAAATAATCTTCCAGGCTTATCCTCTATGACTCCAAGGGGTGCTGTAAAACAGCATTCCAAGCCCAATTTAGACAAGAACTATTATCTCTGAGGTTTTCTAGCTGATGTGCTTGGTAAGATGGTATTTAAATTGCACCCGTGGGCTTATTATGTAGCTAGACCGCAAACCTCAGTATGGTCCTGAGATGAAGCTGCATGAATAGGATTTTTATTTTGCTGTTGCGTCCATTATATATTAGTCTGTTCTGTAAGTTGGTGCTTGATTTGGCACAAAAGATTGGCTCTGATAAGAGCTGTAGATGCAGAGGGAAGAGAAAAGATATCCCTGTATCTTGATTTGCCTCCTACACGTAGCTCCTTATAAAACAGTATAACCTTAAAAATGAACAGGCAGTGGAGGGAAAGCCTGCATTCAAATAATGACGAGTTTTCTGTGAGATACTGCTGGTGCATTAGCATTTCATTCATTGCACTGTCATAGCAAAAGATGCCAGAAAAGTTTCAGTGACTAGTCCCAGTAAAATCAGCTCAGCTTGGTGACAAAACAAATCAACCTCAGGCGCATGACGAAAAACAATCCCAGTTGAGACCTCCATTTCTTTATGATGAAACTGTCAAACATTATTAAAAAATCATGAACGCAATTTTTTCTGTAAACAAAGAACACGTCATTATAATATCTGCCATCTGATCTTCGATACCCAGCATATATTAGCAATGAAAATGAAATGCCTTTCCTTGAAAAAGAAAATATAAAATAAAGGTAACAGAATGTAATTTTTTTGCACACGGAGGAGGACCTAGTTACATCACATGCACATTTATCCTGCTGCATTGTTTTCAGTCAGGGTAAATCTCCATTTCTCAGCTGTTTAAGAAAAAAGCTCTACTCCAGTAAAGTCGAGCTCAATTATAACACTTCATTACAGCAAATAAAAAGCTCAGTTCCCTAGAGGAGAATAACATCAGGAATGACGAGTTGTTTGTTGTTTCATGACCAAGTGTCTGTGAATGGTCCATCGCTGAACTAATTTCTTTTAATTACTGGTCATATTGGGATTATCTGTCCTTTACTAAAATAGTTTTTAAATCTCTGCCACAAATTGAGAGACAAGAAAAAAAGCCCCTTTAGACCTTAGCTTTGTTATTCTAATAACAATGGTTTTAGGGCTTGAGTTTTTAATTTTTTTAGTGACCTGCAACTTCTTTCCACCTTTGAAAAAATAAGTGGTTTGCTGTTTATTTAGTGCTGTCAGATATTTTTGTATACAAAAACGTAGAAAAACTCTGAGTCTTATCTCAGTTGAGTGAGCGCCTGTTTGCACCAGGCAAACCATCCCAGTGGGACTGATGGAAATCTTCATGGGAATCCCTTTGTAGACTTTCTCATCCACTGTTCAGATAAGGAGGCAATCAGGGTTTCTTCTATCCTTTTCTGAGAAGCCTTACACATCAATAATAATAACTTTTACTTCTTTCTGCTACTCAGACCACATTGTTGGATTTTTTTCATCATGTGCCAGGGAAAAGAGAACGAATTCCTCTCAATGAGTCCCATTGTCTAGGAGAATCTGAAGATATAGGACAGACTTTTCCTCAAGGACATCCCAAAAATCTGTTTCCACGTCCTACCCCAAAAGTGCCTCAACAGAAGATCTTCAAAGGCTGGAAAAGGACTTTTCCCTGCCATAGTGTCCGTGGGGAAATACAGTCCTGAAGCTCTTCCTTGTGTGCTACAGTTCCCATCGATCTCTTTTGTACCTTCCTCTCTCAGGGCGGCACAGCTTGTCAAATGCACAAGGCTTTACATGGTACCACTGCTGAGGGTTGAAGGATCCAGCTGGTGGACTCTGCGGGGAGCAGGAGGTGAGGAAGCCCTGGCAGCTGGCTGGGTGGAGAGCCACGCTCCGTTCCTCCTGCTGCAGCTCCTGCCAGCTGCCCTGCACCCCTGCGCTCACACGCTTGCACCGTCTCTCCCACTCACCCACTCGCTCCTCAGAGGATTAACATTGACATTCTTCTTGGAAAGAATGTGTTCTTCAGAAGCTCATGACAGCGATGTGTGGCTGTTTATAAATACCAGCCTGTTGAATAGTTTTCCTGCACTGCAAAGGAACATTTCCTAATTCTGCAATGAGATACTACATTTTATATAACAGTTGGGCGTTTTGTCCGTGTGGATTTTGCAATGGTTCCGGCAGCTTCTTTATAGAGTATCACAAAACTCCTGCATTTGCAGTTCCACCTCAATGCTGAATTATGAGAAAACTGTTCAGCCTTGCACCAAGTGTGAAGAGAGCACCTAGTGTTGATAAGAGAAGTTAACTCCGGATGGATCCCGGCTGCTTCAGGAAGGCTTTTTCCTCTGCTCCTGTTGTAGCATGCCACATCGTTAGCAGTGCCCAGGGACACGGGCATATTCAAGGTATCAAAAGACATGAACAATTTTAATGCAGGGTTATGTAGAGCTGATGAGGACAGAGTGAATGACAGCAGTTGTTGCAGCTCTACCTCTTCTTTTGTTCCCACTGATGCTTTCTGTAGCATCATGACAGGGGTGGTGGCCATACAACTTCACTGTTTGTACATGTCAGCTGCTAAACCTGACATACATGCTGATTTAAGCCACATTTTCCTGGAAAACTGGAAGTGGATTTGCAAGTTCTTTTTCTACTTCCAGGTACTTATGCTTCTCTCCTTAGGTTTTAAGTGTATCTAATTTTAATTCTAAGAAGCAGAAGCAGGAAATTAGGCAAAGAAGTAGGATGCAGTATTTTCTGTTTTCAGTGTGTTGTCCTACCCCCAAATACTGTATTTTAAAAAGTCTTGAAAAATATTTTCCATTTTACGCTGGAAGACTTCTCTTGGGTCCGGTTCTAAAAAGAAATCTAAAAAAAAAGCAGGAAACCCCAGGCTATATTGTAAAATAGCCTCAGTATAAAGTGGTTTATAAAAAGAAGTGGTATGAAACTATCATAAGTCTGGGGGGGAGAAAAGGAAGGTAAGGAAACAGAGGTGTTGGAAAACTAGAAAATGTTAAACAAAGGGAAAACTTTAGCAAGTGAATTTACAAAGTGAGAAAGCTCTGGTTGCTGTGCTGAGATTTTTTTTAAAGAAGATGCCTACTTACAGAGCACCTCAGGTGGTGATGCGCCTCCCCCCTCAGCTCTCTACTCCTGTGAACTGCAGAGAGCTGAGAAGACCTACAAAGGAAAGCAAATCCAAGAGTCAGGGACCCTGCAGCACAGAAGGTTTTTTCCCACCAATGATCTAACCTATAAATCTGAGAATTGTTAGAATAACGTTCTAGATAGCTGATCTTAACTACAGTGGTTTGGAGAAGCAGGGGAATTAAGTATACTGCTTTCATGGAGAGTTTATATGCTCCAGCCTGTGCATGTGAAGATTCTTTACAGAGTTAAGTCCAAGAAAGCTGTTTAGTCTGGGAGAAGATGTAAACCAATGGGCAACAAGATAGTGATCAAGACATGATACCTGGGGTAAACAACTTCAAGGGAGTTAAAATAACAACTCAATAATCAGCTGGGAAAATGCTATTTTCCAGGCTCCAGGCAGATACACAGCTGGCTTGCCAAGTCTGAGAGCCCAGAGATCAAAAAGAATATGAATCTCAAAAGAACTTTGCTGGAACAAGAAAGGAAGGAGTGGGTTGTGAGCAGCTGCCTGGGGATGAGAGGGAGAGTCTGAAACAAGGAAGGGAATGCGGCCGAGCCCAAAGATGGAAGTAACAGAGCAGACTGGGAGAACGTGGGCTGAGACTCACCCCTGCACAGTGCTTATTCCAGCAGCAGGCGGAAGTAAATCCTAGTGCACCTGGGCATGTGGCAACTAGAAATCTCTGATTATCATAAGGACTTCCACTGATATCCAGGCTTTTGATGGAGTTTGGTTTTCAGGGGACAAGGAAGAGGGCAAACTCTAAAACTGGATTTTGTAGCTGAAATTCCCTCATAGTTTCAAATTCGGGGTTTTTTGTGCTAATATTTCCTTGAATTAGCCAGACCGTTCTTTCTATGCAGTGGAGAAATTTGTCAGCTTTACTTAGAAGGATCTGTAAAGTGCTAATACCTTTGTTCATGGAGTACTGTTCATCAAGCTACTGCATCTTGGCTGAGCTGCAGTAATTTCTGGCATTTCTGTCCATTATTGGCTGGTGGAAAAAGAAAAGTCTTCAAGGTTTGATAAAACTCTAAGTAAAAGAATAGATTGCATTGAAATTTCTGGAAAGCAAGTCCCTCTAGGTTGAACTCCTCTGGGAAACACACTGTATTTGAAAATGGTTGTAACATATATCATTTTTCCTTCCCTTTTTCCTCTTTTCCCTTTCTTTCCTTTAACGCTGATCCTGAGCCATGCAGGCAAAGACAAGCCATACTCGACCCTTTGGTAAATTAATTGTGATTTTCCACATGCAGCACTTCTCTGCAGTCAACGTCCCATTTGCTAACTCAACTGCCGGCAGCTATATTCAAAAGCAATATGGTTCTCTACTGAAAACAAAAGCTCGTTGAGACAACAGCATGTAAGTACAAACATTGTCTATGCGGGATGAGAGCTTATGTTATGAACAACTCTTTTATCTTTGCAGCCTTGAAAACCTTAAGTAATATTTTGAAGCTGATTCCCTGACTGGGGTTTGTTTGGGACTTTTTGGAATCCCATTGTGCCTGCCTCCCACCCCATCCCACAGATTTGTCTTGGCTATCCGCTATGGCTCGACAGTCGAGCTGCAGGCTCCATGGAGCAAGGGCTGTCATTATCTTCATGTCTCAATGAGTTGGCCACTACATCCTACAAAAATATTTGCTACAAAATAATAACAGCAGCTCATCCAAGTGGGATTCACTTAAGTATTAAATTATTGCTTTTGAATTTGGAATTTCTTGTTCAAATCTTCAGGAAAATGCTAAGTTTTCTGACAGGATATCCCTCTGCAGTGCAAAAGCCATAGCCCACAGCAGAACAGAGATCATTCGATAGCGACTTCCTTGTTGGAGTCTGTGTAGTTGGAACACAAAGCCCTAACTGTGCTTCTAAGCTGTGGCGAATGATCACTATTTTGGACTGAATTTTTGGTAGATATTGGAACAAATATGGCATCTTTATGGGCGTTTAAAATTCTCCCAGTGGACATTGGCAATAATTCAGTTTGCTGAGCAGTTGCTAACAGACCCCTATGGTGTAGCCGAGCCCATTCCCTCTCTCCTCCATGAAAAGAACGTGTGCCAGTTGTGTTGTTGGCACACATCTGCCCCAGCTTGTATAGATGTGGGCTTAGATCCCCAGGTCCACCCATGGTTTAATGTTAACACAAGTACTGAGCAATGCAACAGCTCTTTTTTATTTTTTATTCCCACCTCTGTAGAGAACTAGCTTAATGTTCCCATTGAAGATAAAACTATGCTAGCTCATACAGCAGAGGATTATAAAGTCTAGCAGAAATACTGCACCACAGAGTTTTCAGAGTGACGTATTATCCTTGTTCATCTGCCTCTTCGAAATTAACTTTCACCTAAGCGAGTCTCTGCATCCTGGCTAAGGGCCAACCATGTTCTCAGCCCAAGGCAGGGAAAAGGAAGGCTCAGGACCGCTCCCAAGAAGCTGCCATCCCAAAGGAGGCATTGACAGCCCCGTGAAACCCACGGGAAGGCCAGGTCTTAAATCGTCACAGATTTACAGCTCTGATTTGTTACTCAGAGGTATCCTTGCTGGAAGAAACATGTGGACTTGGAAAAAGTGAGTCTGGAAGGGTGATTAAAGAAAAAAAAAAAAAAGAAGATGACTTTAATGGTTCTGGCTCTGCAGAGTACTCGCAGAGAGCCCACCCTGACACCCTGCCAGGGTTGTTCAGTGAGTGGGTAGCACCAGAGAGTCAGTTGTATTTTAATACTCAAATGCCTCAAACCAGCCATAACCCTCATTGACCTCTCCCTGTGAAGACTTCTGGGCATGGCAAGAAAAAAAGAAAAAAAGTGCTGAATTCAGAGATGTTTGTGGAGGGGCTACAGAGATGGGAACACTGGCTGCTGCAGCACGGGGGGAAGTCAGTTCAGGGGTATGAGAACGGGGAGCAGCACGTCTGGTTTCAGCGAAGTTCATTGTCTTCCATCAATAGTGATTTTCAGGATTCCTGCTGCATTTTTGCTTTGGCTCCATCTATAGCTCTTGACCCTTTCCCATGGATTCTCTTGCTTTTTTTCCTACTCTAATTCAGCATAACAGGACCAAGCACTGTGTTTAGTTTTCAAATGTAATGAATTGTTTGAACTTGCCACTGACAAAACCTTTTTCATTGGGGAAAAAATGTTTACAAAGTAATGCTGAAACAGTTTTAATGATCAAAAGCACTCGGCATCTCTTCCCATTGACACTGATGTCATTTATAGCTGGATAAAGGACAGGAAGATATGCATAGTGGCTAAATACACATTTTTAAAATCTGCCCTGTTGAAAAGTGACATAGAAAATGTGAGACAGAGATTAGGCCCAAATAAGTATCTGAATAGATAAATTAATGGCGATATGCTTAAATAGGTAGGAGGAGTTATCAAGAACTTCATAACAGCTTGCTGGAGGTATTTAAGACTCTCAATACACTTATAAATTTCATTTTCTATTTGTCAACAGGAACAATATGTTGTCTATTACCAGGAGACAATACATGAGTGGGATTGGGAGAGTCTACTTTTACATTTCTTTCCCAGTACCTCACTGAACATAGCACCTTGATATGTCCAAAAAATTGTTCTTAATTTTGATCAATAATTTTTTCTGCTGGTAGACGGAAGGCTGTCCTAGCTCCAATAAAATTGCAAAATACCTTTTTGTGCTATCTAATACTTACTAACACTCACTGAATATCAAGGTAAAAATGTATTTGCTCTGTCTTCCGACATCCATTCTCAAAGAAGGTGCTCCACTGAAACTGCTTTTATCCGCTTACACCATTTTGATAATCTGGATCCCTGGTTTTTTCCCCAAATTTTTCTAATGTGGTCCACAGGATAGAAATGCAGTGTCTCTGGATCTGTCCATGCATTTTCTTTTTCCAGCATGTATTCCAACAGTAATCTTATGTCATTAGTAAGTAAATAAACCCAACAACATATATTATTACCTCTTGCTGTTCTGTGTCTGCCATCCAACATTACTTCATAACCCACTGAGTTTATTAGGGGATTTTTAAAAGGCATTTCTGGAAATGCTGGTCAGATGTAATTCCTCTGGACTGAAAGAAATATTTTTTGACTTTGTGCTGTTCTGTGTCAAAGCCAAATTCATGTGTGGGTAGATATTATTTCTTATTGTTGCCAGATAAGGCAGTCATACAACAATACCGCTATCTTTGCATTCCTCATATTTAGGGATCATTGGTTTAGCAAGCTCTTACTAACAAGCTGTCTCTCAGAAGTATACAGAGATGACACAACCAATGCCAGAATTTAGTTTTGTGGATCCTAAACTCTTTTTCATTACATATATGGATTAGTGATCAGCCAGGAATCTTTGCACTGGGCCTGTATTTATCTTTGCATCTTAAGTCTTTTATTTACCTTGGACCTTTCACCCTTCGGACCAGGGATGTATTTGCCTCAACATCTCACATTTCTCATTTCCATCCAAATGATGGTTTCCTTTGTATGAATTGGTTTTGAGCTCTTCTACAGATCCAAAGTTGAACTTCTTATTTATCTAGATCATAGTAAATAACGCCGCCTTCTCAGCAAAACTGGATTCATCAACTGAATCTACTGAAAAACTATTATTGCTAATAAACTAATCTATGTCTTAATTATAACTTTATATTAATATTTTACTCATCAATGGAGCAGACGCAGAAAAAAAATAATTACATTGTCCTAAGCACTACACCTACATTAACAGAGATGCTGTTCCTTCATTAACCTACAGGCAAGATGGGCAACTGGGTCCATCCCTCTCCTCTGCTTCTGCCTCTGTGCTCTGGATGCTTTGTGAAACTGAGAGTTATGTGTATAAGTCAGACTTTGAAGCCCAAATGCCTTCCTAGCTGCAAGCAGTGTCCTTAATGGAAATGAAGAATGCAAAATGTTAAGTCTCGATGGCTAGAATACCTCAGTGCTGCACAGTCACCAGCCAAATATACTCTGTGTGTTAACAGTGTGGGAACAGAGGGGTGAAAACATTTAAGCAAATAAGCAAGAGATCTTAACAGTTAAGTAACATTATGCTTTTTTAAATGCTTTGTTCACTTTTGGTATTTTTTCCTGTGGCTCACACAGCACAAGTCTTGTACTCTAGATAGAGCTCCTTTCTCGGTGATTTAAATTATCTTCAGTACCTCGGTCTCATTTTACTGTTCATTAATACTCGTTCCTTACAATGAGAAGGTCTTGCATCTGCATACTTCTTTAAACCACTCACACTAATGAGCACTTGCTCATTAGGCAAGAACTGCAGAATTTCATTTAATACTTACATGGAACAGAGAAGATACTTTAGGAAATGCAACGTGAAATTCTCATCGTTGTAATGAAAGCAAGCTTGAATGGCAGGGGTTTTGACACGGTGCATTGGTCCCGTACCTTGCCTTTCGTTGCTTCCTCTTTTGATTTAAAGCTTTGCAAGTAATGGGGCACCGTGATGACAGTAAGAAATTGTTGTCATGTTATTTGTGGGCTAATTCAGTTTTCTCCAGGCTCCTGGAGGTCCAAAGGAACAGATCCTGCAGACCAACTCATTCACATGAGTGAGGGACTTGGAGTCCACCACTTCTGGCTGTCTCCATCCTGCTGCTGTCCATAGGTGAGTGGGAACTTTGGGAGAGCCACAGCCCAACCTGTAGTGCCACAGCTTGGCATTTTGTCCTTACGTTTTATTTTTAATGAAAACATTTCAAGGCATGTGATCCTGCAAGCACTTGCGTTAACCCGTGATAAAACTGGTCTCTGAGTCTTCTTAGTTAGCCCCTTAAAATGACAAACCCAAGAGATTTTCTGGGACCTAATTCTTCTACTTACACGGTTAAACCGTGTGTTCAGAGTAATATCCTTGGTTCCAGAGGCTCAGATGATAGATTGATACACAGTCCAACCTGCACAATGAAAGCAGAATCTGGGCATTCATTTACATTTGTATGACATTTGTATAATTTAAATAACCTTCCATGACCTCTATGTGAATGTTATTTTTCATTTAATTACAGACAAAAATTATTTTGCCCGTAAGCTGGGTGAACTGCGTATAAATCCTTGATGTTAAGGAGCAGGATTTTGAAATGTGAGTTATATACAGAAGGAATATAACATGCAGAGGAAATTACTCTTGCCAGAAAAAAAAGTTGATTCACTGAGTTCTGTTTAGTTTTTAATTTATAACAAACTTGCCTAATCTCAGTTTCTGTAGCTTCTGTTAAAATATTAAATAAAATTCTATTAAATACATCCCCTGTGACATTAAAGGAAATGGAAAGCTTAGGCAAACATTAATTGCATTCCAAAATGTGGCATATAGCTTAACAAACCTAATTTAAAGAACCTTAGAACAATGACATTAATGCTTTAATTAGAGCAAATGAAAGCCGTGCTCCGTACTTTTAGACAAACAATTTTTCTTGCGGGACAAGCTTTTTCTGACAAGGTGCACATTTCCCTGCAGTATGCCACGTGTCGGTCTTGTTACATAGGCACATTCCTGGAGATGACACTGGAAAAGAAAATAAAAGAATAAAAAGCATTATGAGAACCAAGTAGACAGTATAGGCCACTTTAATGCAAGGCTTTCTCCAGAACAGATTGGACTTTCCCAGGAAAATGAAGTCATTTATTTCTCTTTAAGGAGAATGCATTAAAAAGAGCGGATATGTTCCAAAACCAACAATAACAGTTTAAGATGATAAATGTTATTTAAATGATCCCTATCTCCTCTGTTATTCTAATCACAGCACATACGTTTAAAACAGAAAACATCAAAATCTGCAAAAAAACCAATTGACGTGAGATAAATACCCCATCCAAAATCAGAGATAGATTAATAGATCTAATTTACTTTAAAGGTATTCACAAACTGTTATAAAAACCAGATTGGTCATAAGACTTAAAAGTTGTTACCATATGCATCTCACAGACTCTGTGTTATGTTCCTTATGCTGGCAAACTGACTAATGATTTCAAGACTGTTCCCCAGACAAGAACATGACAATTTGTGTGTCGTGCATTAAAGCTCTTTGTGCTCTGCAGCAGAATGAAACATAAATTTTGCAGAAGAATTTAGATGTTCTTTCACAATCTGGACTGGTAAAAAGGAAATTGCGTGGCAGCTTAGTATATATTTAAAACTGAGACTCTTACTGAATGTAGATGACTGATGTAGTATGTATTCTGCACTTGCATTTACTTCTGTTTTACTTCTTTTTTTTTATATAGCCACAATGTCAGTATTTTATTATCTTACAGTTTTTTATATTGAGAACTTCTGCAGACCACTTGGCTGTTGTCTTAGGTATGTCTAGGTTTTTTTGAATTAGAGTTTGGAAGCACTTGGGTCCACGGGGTAAGTCCAGCAGCCAGGTAGGCTTGGTGAAAATTACAGCAATTTAACTGTTTACTCTGAAACCTAATGACACTAATAAAAAAATGTCAGTATTGTCAACAATCCATCATGTCAACAATTGTCAACTTTACCAGTGCTAAGCATGGGTATTTGGAAGGATAACCAAAATACTTTTTTTTAAAAGCTGATCATAAAATAAACCACAATTTCTCAGGGAGCTCTAGCATCTCAAGGACTTTCTTCATTAGCAGTTTAAAACCCTTAACGTTTAGGAGGGGCTGATGTGACAGAAATGCATTCAAGTCCAGAAAGCTGTAATGACTTGCTTCATTTAATAGGACAGAAGTATTTGACCACTTTTTCACTTATCCTATTTTGATTTTTATAATAAAATAGTATTAAAATATATTATAAAAGGCTAAGCCAGATACACAAGGATGGTAGATAAAACAAAATGTTTTTCTCTGGTTGAAATTAATGATTTTGATATGACTGAAATAACATCAGTAAGTAAATAATGCTCCCAGCTTTTTTCCCAAATCTTTTTTGGCAAAAAATGGAGCACGTTCCAAAGGAACTCTTTGATGAAACTGCAGATTCTGGAAAAAAAATGTTCCATTCAAGAAATGTCAGCGACCTTTATCTTGGGGCTCATTCAGGCAATTTAATGAACACGAAAGCTAACATTTTTTTTCCCCTGCTCATAATCAAGAAGGATTAGAGATATATTTTTTTAAAGAGAAATTAATTTTGGAAAACACTAGAACTGTAGAACTGTAGGATGTGTGTGGCATCAGACCAAGTACTTGGTATTAGCTGTTAATTGGAACTCAAATTCTTACTCCCTTTTGTGGGCATGTATGCCTGAAAAGTGATAAAAGCAGGGCAGTTCTATGCAGGACTGAATGCTACAGAAATCCCTTAACACCATTCCGATAAACCGGTGACGCCGTGCTTGCAAGAGGTGCATGTCTAACCTCCAAATCCTGGTAGAAAAGAAACGTAGAGCTCATTTATCTTAGACTGTAACAGCCCCAAGTATTAACAGAAAGCCCAGCTGGCTGGAGAACACGTTCCCATGCTCCTCGGCACACAAAGATGACGCTGATGAGCTATGGAATGGATGTCAGCTGATTTGGGAGTGAAGCTCCAACCCCATGTGTTCCACTGGTGAGGGAAAGCCATGAATTTACTGAGTGTTATTTCTTACGCCTGGCAGTGAAGTCAGGAATAAATGAGCAGTTACCACTGAGGAGTTCTCCTCTGTTTTAATCCTGAGACATGCCCCGCAGCATCACACTTAAGAATTTGAAAACATTGAATCACACCATTTAATTGTGGGTACTTAAACCTTCCTTTGACTGTGGCAGAGTTTTGATTCTGAAGACACAATACAGAAAACCTGAAAATTTAGAGTTAACCTGCACTTAAAGTTATGGGGTAAATATAGTGTGAACTAAAGATAAATCATTGGTATTTTAAGAAATTATTTTTCTTCCCTGTTACCACTATTCTGTTGTAACACAACCCAGTGGAGTGGGCTTTGCCTGCGTGGCTGCGTGTTGCCAAGTGATGGGTGGATGATTAGTAATTCAACATGACCTTGAATTGTATCACCCGCAAACTGATAATCAAACTGCTTATGACTATTTTGCTGTTGCTTAGGCAGGAGAAGATGGAAGGATTTGCCTTCTTCATGAATCTTTTAGCAGCGGGGCTAATCTGATTCCATATGGTATTAAGAGGAAGTTGATTTTTTTTAAAAAAAAACAATTTGAATAATGTCTGAGAACAGCATTTGATAAGAGCCATGATAGCATGAAAATATTGTGTCAATGTTTTCCATGAAAAAAATACTGCAAGAAAAGATGTATTTTGCAGATGTTAATCTTCAGTCTTTCTCGTATTCGGTCACCTGTGCTCCTGGGGTAAGGCAGTGAGAGGTACAACAAACATCTCAAACACAGACTGAAGAATGTATTAGTTGAGAATGAGAAGAAGGTAACGTTTCCATCCCTGGAAAAGTTCGAGGTCCGGTTGGACGGGGCTCTGAGCAACCTGATGTAGTTGAAGATGTCCCCGCTTATTGCAGGGGGGGTGGAGTAGGTGACCTTTAAAGGCCTATTCCAACCCAAACTATTCTATGATTTGATGATTCATCATTAGGAAAATGCAGGGTACTCAATCCTATTTTTAAAAACTACCTTTCATTTCAGGATGGGCTTCTCAAAGGCCTGGTTTCCTCAGGTCTTTTGAAGATGGTAAATTCAGTGAGGCAGCTGAGGGTAAATGGGGGGATACTGAACTTACCCAATCCTCATTTTGGCATTGGACAATGTCAAAACTATGTACACATTTCTCAATACCAGACCTTGACCATTCAAGAGATGAATCTATCCATGTGCCTCTGTAACCTTCAGCAGCTTTTGGGCAGCCTGATCGTGATTCAGAAGTTTTACTGTTCTCTACAGAAATCACCTGTTTCAGGCAAAGGAAGCACTATGCTGATGCTGATTATGATTAAAGGCAAATTAAGCCAAGGATCAGCTGTGTCCAGTACCATTCCAGGAAGCATTGGGGACAGTATTTTCCTGTGATCCCATGTTATTACTCAGGCTTTGGATAACCACATTTCACACAGCTCCCTCCTGCACTTGCTCGGTGCTCTGGTCTGTCTCCATCACGCACAGTCACTGTCCCAGAGGCTGGCAATGTGTTTGTAGTGTGGGGAAAAACCCGTAGCCCTGTCCAGACAGATACAGCTGCACAGCCTTAACATCCTCCCTGCTGGGGTTTGGGAATTAGCATTATCTCTCTGGTCAGCTCTAGCTTCAATGCACCAAGGGCATTTCTCGAAAATCCTCTCCTCTGATTTTGCCTTCCATCACCGTTCAATACTCTAATTGATAGATTGTAACTTTGAGGTGAAGCACAACGTGCTTAGAATGGGAAATCCCTGACAAAACTTGTAAACATCACATTATGAAATGATAGCTCAGGCTCTGAAGAGTCAGTCACCAATCCACCATTCTTCTTCTGGTCTCTCTGTCTTTGTCTGTCCGTCTGCCTCAGACCAATGGACAGGATAAAATACATCATGAAAGAGGCAGTGTGAAAAACCACTGTCCTGCTTACCTCCTACATCCCACCGACAAAGCTTTAAAGGCATTTCCTTTCTCAGTTGGTTGTAAGTGTGCTGCCCTGGAGCTAATTCAGGGAACACTGCTGCTCGGGAGCGGGAGCACGTGGCTCTCCCAGACTGGTCTGACGGCCAAACAGCAAAAGCCCAAAGTATCATCCCAGCCTTCATCACATTCTGTTTTGCAATATGGCAATTGAATTGTGAAACAGCCAATTACTTTTTTCTTCTTTTTCTCTTAAACAAAGATGAGAGGGGAAAGGAAGATGTTTATTTTCCTGATTCCAAACCCCCCAAAATGCATTTGCCTAATATTGTCCTGGAGCCTTATCCTCAACAAAACTCTGTGGAGGCGAAACACTCGGGCACAGGGAATTCAGATGAGATGAACACAGTAAAATGCATTTCAGTCTCTGGATACCCAGGATATTTTGTGATGGATATCCCTACTTTTATCCAGTTCAGAGCACACACCTTAGGCATTGCTATTCCACAGACTTTTTCTTATAAGCATTCATCTCAGTGTGCTCTGCAGTGCTATTTGCACTGTACCATTATCTCCCACCCCAAACGGTGCACGGAATCTGTGTGCCAGCTCCATCACTCCACTGTTTAAAATCCTGATGCTCAGCCTCCTCTTGGAGGGGATCAATACATGATCCAGCCTAGCTGGATAGAAATTAATTGATGTGACATTTTACAATTAATTCAGAACACTGGGCTAATGTTAAGAGGGGCTTTAATTATGCAGGTGAAACCTCCTGCTTCCCGAATTCCCTTAGTCGCAGTTTGCTGGAAGCTGCAAGAGTACAGCAGAGGGAAGTATAACTCGGTATTTGCCTTGTCTTTACCCTCTTTTCTCAAGCATTGCAGAGTTAGTGGACATTGTCAGAAACAAAATGCTTGGCCAGGAGGATCTTGTGATTAGTTCTTACATATTGGCAACTGTTTTTAACACAGGTATACACTTTTATTTTTGTATGTTATCAGGTACAGTAAAAGAATGAGGTAATATTAGAGGTGATCTGATGGGATGGATAAGAAAGAAAAATGGTTTGTGGCTATATATCCAGATATTAAAATATTCAAAATGGTTGTTCCTTCTTTGTAAATGCAAATGCAAGAACCATAAAGCATATGGTAAGGCATGCTCCATCACTTTTAAAACACACTTTTGCTAATGTAGAAATGAATTATGCTGCATTCCATAATTCAGGGATTATATTTTTGACCATAATTAAACATGTACTGTCTGGTCTCTGAGCCACAGGTACACGTGTTTGGTTTATCTATTTCAGAGATAAAATCAAGTAGGAAGCTACCAAATATATTTTATGCAAGCTTTTAAATGAAAGGGTCTGCTGAGAATTTGCATAACATCTTACTTGTGAAATGTAAAACCTGTCATAAATCATAATTCAATTTATAAGACAATTAAATGCATGTGTTTCTCTTCTCTTTTATGGTTCTTGGAAACTGTTATCTTGCATAGCTGGAGAAAGAGGGGGTAAAGAAAGCAGAGAAGGAGAACAGTAGAATAGAGGGCAGATATCAGACAGCAGCTTCTTTCATATATTTGTTCTTTCCAGCTGTCCTGAGCTCAACTGAAATAGCACAGCATGCTTCAGATTCCTCATAATTTCTTATTTTCCTTAGGATACAGATTGCCTTCTATGTCTCATGGGACTCAGACAGTTTTGTTGCAATTAACTGTGAGAGATTTTCTGCCATTTTAGTCTTTTTGTAGCTTATGATCCTCAGTAAATCTCTCTGATGAGATAAAGAAAACTCTGTAAAGAGGATAAAATGTTGTTTATAAAACCAAAATATTCTTTATATATTCTCATTTCAAACAAAGCAAAGGCCTCCACCAGTGTTGGCAGCAGTATTTGTCTAATATACCATGCTCTTAAAGTATACTTTTCAAACTGCATTGCCATAAATGTAAACATGTCCTAGTCCTACTGTTAGTTTTATTGTATGTCAGAACGTATCAATCTTTTTTGGATTACAGGCAGATCAATTCTAGAAATTTCATTGTAAAACTACAAACCATGAACCAAGAAATGAAATATTTTTGTTAAGATGTGTGGGTGTTGCATTACCTGAATCTTTACATTTTATTGTATTCATAGGCTTTGTAATAGAGCAGATAGGGCAAAAGGAATCTGCGAGAGTGGCAGTTTGGTCCCACCCTGAGCAGTGAGTGAAAAAAGGCCCTTTTTCCACAGAAAAGACCAGCTCTGTTTTTTATTAAACTGACTAATGTTTTACTCTGGTGAGTATTATATAGCTAACAAGTTGAAAGGATGTCACGCAGTGGCAGAATTGTAAAAGAAAGCCTTCATCTTGCTGGAGCTGATAGTAATGTGCGTGTTTGTTTCTGCAGAATTTAGCTCAGGCTCTTATTTCTGAAGGTGGAAAGGGCTAAAGATGTTCAGGACTGTCAACTGACTTGGAACTCCATCTAGGGCTTAAAGGAGGATCCAGGAAGTTATAGGCCCATCAGTCTTACTTCAGTCCCTGGGAAAGTTATGGAACGAATCCTCCTGGGGACTGCCACAAGTCAAATTGGGAAAAGCCAGCAGAGATTCACCAAGGGAAAATAGTGCTCAACAACCCTGATTGCCTTCCACAACAAAGTAACCTGCTTCATTGGCGTAGGGTGAATGGTGGACATTGTCTACCTGGATTTCTCCAAGGCTTTTGACACGGTTCCCCACGGCCTCCTCCTAGAGAAACTGATGTGTTACGGTCTAGACAAGTGGTCTGTGCGGTGGGTGGGGAACTGGCTGACAGGCTGCACCCAGAGGGTGGTGGTCAATAGCTCCCTTTCAAACTGGCAACTAACAAGAACCTGAGGAAGTTCAACAAGGACAAGCGTGAGGCCTTGCACCTGGGAAAATATAATCCAAGAGAGCAGCACAGGTGGGGAGCAGCTCTGTGGAAAGGGGCCTGGGGATCCCAGTGGACAACAAGCTCAATAGGAGTGAACAGTGTGCTGCTGCGGCAGAGAAAGCCAGCAGGATGCTGGCTTGCATCAACAAGGGCATCACCAGCAGAGAGAAAGAAGTAATCATGCCACTATTCCACTCTACTCAGCACTTTTCAGGCCACACCTGGAATACTGTGTTCAGTTTTGGTCCCCGCTATGCAAAAAAGGTGTGGACAGGCTGGAGAGGGTCCAGAGAAGTGCCACCAAGATGATCAAGGGACTGGGAAGCCTGCCATGTGGGAGAACGGGGCTTGTTCAGCCTTGAGAAAAGAAGGCTTAGGGGAGACTTATCACCAGGTTCCAGTATTTAAAGGGTGGCTACAAAGAAGGTGGAGACTCCCTTTTTACAAGGAGTCAATTGGAGAAGACAAGGGGTAATGGGTATAAGTTACTCCAGGGGACATTCTCATTGGATGTGAGAGGAAAATTTTTCACAATGAGAACAATCAGACACTGGAATAATTTCCCCAGGGAAGTGCTGGATTCCTCAACACTGGACACTTTTAAGATTCAGCCGGACAGGGTGCTGGGCCATCTTGTCTAGACTGTGCTTTTGCCAAGAAAGGTTGGACCAGATGATCCTTGAGGATCTATGTCTCCAATCCAACAGGTTTCACTCACCTCATGCTTCAAATCATAATATCCTGATTATAATATACTGGAAACACAGCCCTTCAAATAAATAAGGTTTTATTTTATTTTCAAAGTGAGACACATGGCATTTGGGGGAAAAGGCTTTACTCCTGTGGGTTCTGATCTCTGTGTCAGTTTGCTGATTCAGGCGCCAGTGCCATTTCTGGGATCTATCTTTCTGTTCTGGTCTTGGGGTTTTGGTAAGCAGACCAGTATCGTTTATAGCTTTTGCTTTTTCACCCAGTTGCTTCACAGAATGGTTCCAGGGATATAATTAGGTATGCACTGTGGAAACTCTATTCCCATATGCTATGTGGTCAGTTGTGCCTGAGGGAACCACTAACAGCCTCTATCAGCTTAATGGTGTCTATTGTTGGCAGCACCTCTGCCAGTGAGTGACCTTAAGATGAGGAAATAAAATAAAATCTACTTAGTAAACATAGTAAAGAAAACAAGTTATGGGTTAATGTGTTTGTACTATCTCCTGCACTCTTAGGCTTGATAATCAAGATTGATTGTTTAAATTTCAGTTGTTAATATGTGGTTAAATTTATGCGCACTTTGAATAAGCCTGAAATGTTAGAGCTGAAGTTAAGAGAGGCAAGATGCCTCCGTGTTTGGTTCCTAGTGCAGAGTTTTACTAGCATAGGAATACTGCTCTGATCCCGGTTGCATTTCTTAGGTAAGAAAGTTCACCTTTAGGAGGGTTTCTCTAATATTGAATGTCATTTTCCCTAAAGGAACAGCACTGCAGAATTTAACAGCAATAACTGTAGAGAACATCACAGAAATTACATTTCTATACCTCCAGGACTGAATAGAGATTAATATAACTTCAACACTCTTATCAAGGTATTTTATTGCATTTTATAGGAAGAATACAATTTTCTTTTAAATTATACGGGATAGTTTAAAGAACAAGGTTGTAATTTCTTTAACAAATGCTTTTAAGACCTTACTATGATAGTTCATGTTTTAAATTTCATCATTTTCTCTATAGCTTATTTAGGCAAGTGTGGTCGTCCATACATGACGAAACAAATTTAAAAAGGGCACGTAATGTTCCAGTTCTGAGTTCTTGGGTGGATGGGGATGCTTAATATACATATATCATACTTGTTCCAAACTATCCAAGACTTTTGGATTAATTGGGTGCAATATAATAACTCAATTGCAACGGACACAAGAATGTAGCTGGGAGGTCTTATTAAAATATGAGACTTTACTCAAATGTCCCTCGTTTTGACTATACTGGATTCAAACGCCTGAAACTTCACTTAGCTTCTTTATGTCCCCAGAAAATAAAAATCTGTTGGGGAACTGTAGATTCAAGGTTTCAGACTTTGATTTTCAATTCTGTTGCAGTGGAATTGCCATAAATTGGTAAGAAAAGCCAAAGATCTTTTTTATCCATTTTTGGCACTGAATGTACATTCTCATTCGCTTCAGTTTATCACTTTTTTTCTTTTCTGATTTTGGTTTCTGCACTTTCCTCCTTTGCATGGAGTAGACCGTTTTGGAAAGACTTCATTTTTTTCAATGGAAATAATAAAAAGCCCCCAACTTTTCCCTATTTAAAAGAAATAAAAGCCTTTTAGAAATTATTAGTGCCTGGCACAGGGTGAAAACACATAGAAAGGTGCACGTTCAGGTTTTCCAATTTGCAAGGCAGTACTGAACTTTCGAAGGAAAGGGGTTAATGAGAAGCAGTTACGGTATGCTGCAGTGCTCAGCTGATCTATTTCTACCTCTAGTGCCAAAACGCAGAATACACATGTATGCTGAGTGCTAGTAGCAGTGATAATAGCCCTCTAATTGGAAACAACCATTGCAAAGACACCTAACAGACATTCTCTGGTACATAACAACACGATTGAGATAAAAATCACTTTTCTTAATTCGTTTACTTTCCTGTTGCTACACATCATGTCAACACTTGTTTGTAATTATTTTAATATGGTAAGCGAAGCACCCCCTGTTGTGCCACATGAACAGTAACAACTTTGCATGTCGCTATCTTGCACGTGCATTATAGTTTGCGCTTAGTATTGATAATAGCGCTGTTTAACCTCTCTGCGAGTGTTAGGGTAGAGTCCAGCGTCGTCCCTGCTTCTGTTGTGAGGAACCCCTAACTCCATAGGAATCAGGCTTTCAAGGAACACAGCTTGGCATGAACTTGGAGAAGCATGAATCCAGCAACTAGACTGATTACAAGCTTTTCCATGTATGTGTTCTTTGTATTACAGCGAAAGTAAAACACAGAGCATGCATTTCCACCATTAGTAGAGCATAATTTTAAGAGCACTGGTGGTTTCTCTCTTCAGTTTCCAGTGTTACAGATCTCACCACAGAGACGGAAAGGCTCAGCATGAGATAGCAAGAAAGCAGTTTATTACAGATAAACAGAGAATAGTTCCATTCATTTATGGATTGTTTCAGGGATTTTGAAAGGCTTTGCTAATACCGCCTATTGAGATAGAGAAGATGGGGAGGAGAAAAATCAATCTCATTTCTCAATCTATTTAAGTGAACAAAGAATTGCGTGTGGAACTGAACAGAGCGAGTCAACAAAGCTCACACCAAACAAAAAAGAGAAGGAGCTTTATTTGCATAATTATGTCTGAATCACAGTAAATTTGACAGAACGTGTTCCATTCTAAGCCCTAAGGTCTTATTTAGGTGGAGCACAATATCAAATATCCTGGCTGTAATGTGCTCTTCCTGGGCTAATCTAAAGTCTCATGGGATATTGCACAAGGGGACAGCAGACACGGTTGAACGGTTTCATTGGTTTATATTCAGTCGTTGTTTGCCTTATTCCATACATCTGTTGAAAGCTATGACAGCCCACCGTCAGATCCCTCTGGGTTTGTTTTTTTTCCAGGGTGGCTTCTTTATCTCTAAAATAGAAATGAAATAAGAAACATTAACGCTTTTATGATAAGACATAGATAAAGCTGAACCCATGAATACTCGTAAATGTCTTCAGAGGACACCTCAGAAGCGCCTAATGCTATAAATTATGGTTTTATAAGGTATTTTACTAACATTATGGTATTAGGGGTTTGGCCCTTTAGCCTTTATGCATATATGTAACTGTGTATATGACACAACGGAGGCTCATGGAAAAGCTTTCACGAGCAGTATTACCTCTGCAATTTGAACCTGAGAGTTACAGAAGCCTGAAGGAATTGAGCTGTGCCCTGGTTCCTGCAGCAGGGTAAGCTACTCCCAATGTTGCTTTCCTCATTAAAGGTAAGAATCTAGAAATACTGTGACCAAAGTTCTCTAAAATCACAAAAGCGTATTTTTATCTGACTTAAAATAAGCTGTACTTACAAAATTGCTGATATTAACACAATCTGCTAGTATTAGCAGGGTAAATGCCTTAAGATAAGAATTAAGAATGCCTGCTGAGCATCCAAAACTCTGCAGCATCAGGAGGAACCAAAGCAGTAAGATGCTTAGAAAAACAGCTCAACATCTGATAGGCAAAAGCACAATAAATAAAAGATAAAGTAAACTTTCTAAATAAGCAGGAGCATTTAATGCTACTCTGATTAAACTCGTCTTTGGGAAACAAGTAACACAGCCTCCATGCTTTCTCCATCTTTCTGCCAACTTACATCCTAATGGCTAAGCTGTTTCAGGTTACTTATTCAGCAAAGCAAGGGACTGATTTGCAACTTCTCATTTTGAGCGCTCCCATTGCCTTCTGCAGGGCTGCTCAGGGCAAGCGGGCACAGCCGTGGCGCAGTGTTTAAAGATTAACAGGCCTTTGCAGCATTCCAGGGGTGCGAAAAAGCCATCAAAAGTATTTTTTTTTTCTTCAGGATTACATACATATTACACGTGACTGCTGCAGTTATCACATTGGTTGCTTTTCACAAATCTTGCAGTTTTTAATTCTATGGTACTGTGGTTTTTTTTTTCCCTGAAAGACCCGAGTTACGAGATTACGAGGAAAATCTCAGATTTCATTGAAAGTGTGTTTTTAGTCCTTGTGCTTGTAACAGAAAGCCTTAAACTGTGAGCTGAGTGAGTTACAAAGGATCGGTTGTTCAGTCACGCTGCTTAGCTCAAACACAAGCACAGTGTGAGATGAACTACTGTTTATAGAGGGACATGATACAATTCCTACACTCCACCCGGAGGAGTGCAGAATGACCTGTCGCTGAATTCCTGGATACTTTAGGAACTCCAAGAAAGAGTTATTTTCCTTTGTAATTCCAGGAAATTAGTATTATTAACAAAGGACCAAGATGCTTCTGTATAGCACTACCCATTTGAAGCACCAAGTCCTCCATCTTACAATCATACGCGTAGCATAACATAAAGAGGACACCATGGTGGCCTCTTTTCACCCCAAAAAAGCTCTAGGGCTCACTCCACACTTGATTGAGCTGAACACCAGCGTGTGTGTTGATCCTGGGGGCCCACAGAAATGGGAACCCCAAGCAGAGAAAGGGTTGGAGGTTACAGACTTGTGGGGTTACAGCCCACTTCCATCTTCCAGAGAATGTCCGTCGTCACCTGGGGATGACACGGATAGCAGTGATGTTGTCCAATGGTTCCCCTCCTGCACCCTCTCAGCAGGGCCCTCAGTTTTGGGGGTGGCGGGCAGCACCCCAACCTCCCCTCAGATTTTGGTGGTGGTGGCAGGCAGCACCCCAGCTGCCCCCCTCAGTTTCGAGTGCGGTGGGCAGCACCTCAGCTGTTCCTCGTCAGTCCCGGGGCCGGCGGGCAGCACCCAACGGCCACCCCTCGTCCCTCTGGCCCGTGTTTGCGCCTCCACAGCAGCCCCCTCCCTCAGGGGCACTGGCGCCCTGTGAGGAGCCGCACGCAGCGCGGCCGCGGGTTCGAGCCCCGAGGGGGGCGGCTGGGTTGGCACCGGGGCGAAGCGCACGGCCCGCCCGGTTCTTGCGGGGCGAGGCGCGGGGGGGTCCCGCCGTGCCGCCGCGGGCCCAGCGCACATGTGCGGCCGCCCGGCACATGCTCACTGCGGGCGGCGCATGAGCAGAGCCGGCGCGGGGGCCATCGGACATCTTGGGGCCNTGCGGGCCGGAGGGGGCGGCGGGGCGAGCCGGGCCGCCCCCGGGCCAGGAGCCGGCCGCCCCGGGGGGGCGAGCGGAGGCGGCGAGCAGGGAGCACTCGGCGGGTTTCTCGGGCTGGAGGAGCCCGGCCGGCTCCTCTCCCGCCGGGTTCCTGCCCTGGGGCGTAGGCGCCGCAGAAACCCAAGTTTTGCATAAGCATTCGCGGTCATCCGGCAGGAGGGGGAGAGGGGACGCGTTCCCCAGGCGGGAGGGGTGGCCGTGGGGCAGCGGGGGTCGGCTGCCTTGGGAATTGCTAGGAATATTCCCTTCTTCCAGCCCGGTTTATCGTTGGGAAGCAAAACCGGCTTGCGAAGCCTCGCTTGGAACTGAAACAGGGTGTTGAAACTGACCCAGGGCACCTGGGTGCCGGCAGGGGCTTTGCCATGTGTTTGTGTTTCTTGCCAAAGGTAAAATAAATATTTTCTGTTACTGCCACGTTTATTAAGAGAAGAAACTTACTAGGTTTTACTCTTTTAATTTTTCACGGGGGAAGACATTCCCTGACGTTGTGTTACGTGTCTGTGAGGTGCGACATGGATTTTGTTGAGTGCGTGATGGAGTAAAACGGGTTTGGATGAAACGCTGTAGTGCGTATTTTGGAGATTTACTTGGATCAACTTAGTGTTGGATCAACAAGTGTCCCACGCTAAAAAGAAGTGGGACAACGCATCTTGGACTGGGCTCGACACTAATGAAGAGTATTCTTATCAAAGTTGGCTTCCAGTTTTACTTGTTTTAATACGTGATCACTTTTTGTCAATTTCGGTAGATTTCGGTTCTGACAATTAAGGTCTTGCTTGAGTAAATGCCAACTAGTGTTTGAAAGCTGTTCTTTAGATTAAATCCTGCTGCAGTTGGTCATGTGGTTGTCATACTGAAAGTAAATATTATGATATAAACAATTAATTTGGTTCAGTAAGTGTCAATAAAGTAAGCAGGAACAGATCTTTGCCAATCAGATTAAGTTTTAATGTCAGAATTCTACATATTAAATGAAAATCAATATTTAATGGAAGGTTATTAAAATGAATATTATTTAGCTTCCAGGATACCATGTTGTGCATGATAACGGGGAGTTTCACTGCGCGCACACTGAGCTGGAATTGGTGAGCTGTTTTGCAGACAAAGCAGGATGAGAACAGCCTTTTTTGTCTTAGGTTTGGTTTGCCGTTCTCCAATCTGTTCCTCCAAGCTAAGCACAGGAGGACCAGCCCTTACCACTTAGAGGTGAAACCACTGAATTATAGTCAAGCCTGGTAGCCCCAACCATTTCTGCTTTCTGTTTTCACCTGCCCGCAGGTGAGGCCACAGAAAGGTGTGGTTGCAGGAGGTGTGGTGGGCACACACCGCAGAGCAGCCTCAGAGCAGGGCTTCACAGTTGTTCTCCTCCAACCACTTTGTGAATTTAGAAAGCGTTAGGGGATTATTGAAGAATCATAAGAAAAAAATATGGGTCAAACGAGAGCCAAGCGTGTTGGCTGTACGCATCTCTGTGCAGCAGTCTGACATGGTTAAAGGTGACTTGCGGTGTGATCCTCCAGCTCTCAAGCACAGATTGATGGTCGCCCGGAAGGATGAGGAAACGTGTTGGTTTCCTGAAGGGAACCAATACTTACTTCTGCAAGGCTGAGGTTACAGAGCATCGTTTCACTCCTCATCTAGGCAGTTAGAGCAGATCTGAGCTGAAAGACAACTTCGCTGGCTGTTAATGAGCCTCCCACGTTTTCTGTGCGTGAGCGTTGCTGTCAGACAAATGTAGCTATGTGTGGACGAAGTCAAAATAAGGAGTTTTTGAGCTGTGAAGAGGTGAGGAAAGGAGACCTTCAATCTGTAGTGTGATGCGGGGTTTGCTTTGCCATGGTCAGCAGAAGATTGAGCTGCATGAAATACCTTGATTTATACTGTGGGGTGGTTTTTTTCAGTCATAATCTGTTGCCTTTGGTTTTTTTTTTTTTTTTTGGATTAACCGTGAAGCAGTGCAGAGAAACAGTCAAAAGCTATACCACGAGGATTTTAATACTGCTCTTTTCTCTCAGAGCCGGATCCTCAGCTGGAGCAACGTGAAAGTAGCCCTATTAGTATTGGTGAAGCTGTGCTGCCTTACGCCGGTTGACTTTCTGATCCATGATATTAGGGGAGCACAATAGAGAGATTAACTTGTTAAGCATCTTTAATGATGATTAGAAATTACAATATGATTAAACTTTTATTAAGCAATTGTCTGGGGTTCTAATAACAGTTGGTAATTCAGGCAGGACATTAACTTGCCGCTACCACAATACAAATACATGTGATTTTAGTCATATTCTAGATAGTGGAATGGGGATTAGTGGAGGCAGAAAAGCTGGGTGTTCTGTAATTCTGGATGTGAAATTCTTTCAATGTGGGATCTCCTGGTACAGAACCATGAACTGCTCTCCATCATCATCTTTCTTCTTACATTAGGTGCAGATTTATACATTTTCCCAGGGATTTTTTTTAATTAAGAGTTTGGGTTATGTAAGTTCATGGGAGCCCGAGTGGTTGTGGGAACTGCAGTGTTAGGGACCGAATTGTGGTGGGGGTGAGGCCACCTCTGTGGGCTTCCTGGGCAATGTTAGATCTAAACTCATAGTTCTTTCTGTTGAAGGTGTTCATCCGTAGATGCAATCTGTCATAGCACTGACAAAACTGTGAGATAAGTCTTCTTTCTTCCTCTTCCTGTATGCTTAGGCTTGGGAATGGGGTCTGATTAGATGTACTTTGTTCGTTTGTCGTAATCTGGATGACTAACTGAAGTGTGAAACACAATGCAGGTGTGTGGGAAGCTCATCTGCATTGGCACAAAGCATCACAGTTAATTTATTTCCTCCTGAAATAAGATTGGCATATTAAATGGGATTTAAGAACAAAAAAATTGTGGAGGTGTAACAAGCATTTCATAAATTACTGCTTGCAGCAAAGTAATTTAGTGCCATGTCTGTTTTAAATGTATATATTTTTGGAATGCAAACTTGTCCATAGCTGTTGGTACTTTGGGGTCAAATTTTGCTTAACTTGAGTGAAGTACATGATGTGGTGATTCTTGTATTAGCCAAATTGGCATGAAAACATAAAACTGTTAATGAATTCAGCATTTTCTTTTCCTGGGACGTTACTTGGTCTTGGGTGATGTGTTCCAATCTGGCTCCATCTCATGGGTGGTCCCAGAGCAGCAACTTTCTGCTGTGATCAGTTGATGTGAAATGAACTCATTGCATCCTTTCAGTTCTTCCTGGTGAGGTATCGCTTGATGGAAGGGCCACCCTGGGTAGTACCCACAGATGCATTGTCAAATGCCACAAACTCGTAAGTCAAAGTCAGAAGAAAGCATGAGATTTCATATCTAGAGTTACACGAGAGGGCAGATCCTGTAGGATGCATTTTTCGATGTGTTTTAAGATGTTGTGAATCCTTGGGATTGTATTCTTATATTTAATTGGAAAAAAAATAGTAACTGGTGTTCACATAATCACTAAAGCTACTTTAATGATTTATTTTTAAGCAGAGAGATGAAAGTCTGGAGGTATGGAGAACAGCACGTCCCCAGAAGGGCATCTACTAGAGATATGTTGAGACGAAGGGAGGTGGTGGGCTGTGAAAGGAGTTGCTGAGGCTTAAGACATTACTATTACAACAACAGTAGCTGATGGGGGGTACATTTAGCCTATGGCTAGTAGAAGATACCAAAAAATTGGTGTTGAACCGTGAGGAAAGATGGTTAAATGAACTCTCTTTACTTTCAGTTTGTAGTGAGTTAACAGCAAATTTTATTTCGTATCCATGAAAACTTGTAACTCCACCCTGCATCTGGGCTCTTGTTTTAGGCAAGTGCTTTGGGTTCTGGGAGCTGGTTTTGGTTGTACGTGTTGTTTGTTTGACTCGTGAGTTAAGTGGAGATAAATAATTCTCGTGTTCCAGCTGGACATTCTGAGAACGAAATCATCTGTTAGCCAGTCTTACGTTTGCACTCAAGTTCTAAGATATTAAGTGCTGTGGATGAATTTTCTTGATGCTGTCCATTCCATATTCCCCAAAGGAACTGTCTTTCTGAAGTAGACAATCAGGCCATTCTCTTCTTTAGCTTTCATACAGCTTTGAAATTGATGATTTAAAAAAAAAAATCTGTTTCATTGCTTTAGATTTCAAAATTGTCTATTCAACTCAGAGCCCAAAAGTTGTTGTGTTTTATTGCTGCAGTAGTAACAGCTTTAGCCTTCATTATGATATAGAACATCCAGTAAACTCCAAAATCAATTTAACAGCATCCTGAGGAGTAAATGGAGTGTTCTAGTGATGTAGGTTGTAATGGGCTCTGATGTTTCTGGGATGCAAAAAAGTAGTCTTCTTTCTAAGATAATGTTAAAGCAAAGATCTCAAAAAATGCAACACTCATTAGCTAATGGGAGGTTTTTCTTCTTGTATTTTCATCTTACTGCAAAATTGGTCCCTATTTTGTTCAAACTGTGGCATGAGATGATAGTGCCTCTTGAATTGTGCTGTAATAATGCTTTGTCCTTCAGGACTGTGTACCAAACAGTAACGTGCATTGAAGAAATGTAATTTTTTGATACTCCTAACGTATAGGGCATACAAAAGATTTTATTTCAGGATATCTCTTCTATCACAGAATATTTGTTTAAAATTTGCATATGTAGCTTGTGGTTAGTTCCAAATATTTTTTCAAATAGAATCATGTTTTCCCATGCCTCTTAATAAAAATGCAAAACAGGGGAGATATTGGTGATTTCTGTAATACCAGATGGTATTGCTGATTTTTCTTTCCAGTAAGAAAAATTGCTATAGAGATTAAGTAGCAAAGGAAAAAAACCAGCCTTTTCAAAACAGTCAAGGCAAAATAACACTGTTGATGTAGTGATTATTGTTATTAAGAGGACAGAAATGGGGCTGTCATTATGAAGATGTATTCAAAGATTATGCTTAAATGGCTTGTGAAGATCAGATATGTGTGTCGTTTAGGGTAATTTTTTGGGGCTTACTGCTTCATAACTGACAAGTTAGAATGGAAAATGTGTTAATTTAGTGCTACCTGCAGAAAATACAGTGTTATTAAAATTTGCAATAGAAAAGGAGAAGAGGGGTCTTGAGTTTAAGACAGGGGAATTTAGATCTCAGGTCTTGTTGTAGATCTCTGGCAGATTTTCCAGTCTGTCTGTAGCGAAGTGTCTTTGGGTGGCCGGCAGTATTTAGAGATCTATGAATTGGCCCTGGATGAGCTGTTGTGTCTGGCCAGCACTGTGGAGTGCAGAGCCGCTGCCTTGGGTGCAGAAGTGGGCAGGTACCAACCCAAGCTATGTGCTTTTCTTGGCTGCAAGGCTGTGCTCAATAAAGGTTATGCGGGAAAGAAATCTGCAAAGGCAGAGGTGCTCCTTCACCCATTCTGTGAGATAATTTGTGCAAAGAAATTAGATTTGCTGGACGATAACAGGCAAAAATTTTGACATTTCAGAAATCTTGGGTGGGCGCTTGCTGCATAAACAGTTGGTACCGTTTACTTCTTGCTATCAGTATTTCCTTTGTTCAGATGCAGAGCATTTCCTGTGACCCCATCTGTATCCATCATTCTGTCGAATGAGGAAAAGAAAAATTTTATAAGGCTGCATTTGTACATTTTAGTTAGCTTCTGATTATAATCCAAATAAGATAGATGCACACTGTAAGCAAAGAAGAAACTTTCCCAAATTAATCATTCATTGTCTTCCATTGTTTAAAATGAAAATTCAAATGAAAATTAATTGATTGAATAAATCCACGTGGACCAGATACCTGCTTTTTGGCTATTCCAAAAGGAACGACTTCATCACAAAATGTTACAGGATTTCAGCAAAATCTGGCCTTTAAAGTGCATAAATCATATGGTTTGCAACTTCAGTACCAAACATAGAACGCCATTTTTTTTTTACAAGAGCTGATTCAAACTTTAATTTGGGTAGTCAAAATTTCAAATGGGTCTTGGTTTTATTGTTTACATCAATTAATGGCCATAGTCATGCAATGAGTAATGAATTAGAAGCTGTTTTCAAGATAGATGTAATTTCCTTTTTTTGTACCCAAAGCACGCTAGTCTTCCTTGGGCAAAGCCATCTGCACAGGGAGAGAGAGAAATCCTTTGTTTTGGATACTCTACATATTGATGAATGTTTCTGAAGCTTTTATTTCCATTTTGCCTGTCTTGAGTGTTTCTGTCCTAGGGTTTCAATCCTGCTTTCCACTTAGGTACCTCTACCTTTTTTACAGCTCCTGTAACTACTGTATTTTAACTACTGTGGTGCTTGGCTGAGCTGTGTACTGACTTCTCAGTGACTGTTGTTTAAATGTAAATGAATCCTGGCATTGTGCTGGTGCTATTCCCAAGTCTTTCAACGGTTTATAAATTCACATTCCATTCTGTAGGTAGCATCTGAAGTCCCCCTTAGAGAAAAGTGGTACTTTTTCTGTTATACGTAGCAACTGCGCTGCATTCCCTGTAACCCAGCAGGTACTGTAAGGTATAATCAGTTGGCTCAAATTAGGAGCCTCTATTAGGTTACATCTGGCCTAGATGTATTTATGTTGCTGTTTTGTTCAAGGACAGCTCATAACATTCATTTCAAATGTTTAGATTTGGGGCTGCTGCAGTTTTTCCTCATCTAAATGTCAAATGCATGTGACAAATAGAATAATATAAAATAATTATAATTTTTTCTCTAATCAAGCAAAAGGGGTGTTGAATTGTTTAATTACTGGCTTTGCCAGCATGCAGATGGGAATGCTTTTCAGGTAAGTTGCTCATACAAAATGCCTGAAATGGATAGTAATTAACAACTGGCTCTTCATTGGTATGTTAATTACACTGCCATTTGTCCTGGTGCCTGTCCTTGTTTAAGTGTTCAGTTACACTGAGCTGAAGCTTCACTTCCTGGCAAACACAGAATGTATCAGAACAGTCTGACTCTCAGATATATGCAAATATTTTATGGGAAGAGACATGCCAGTAAATCACTGAGCTGCAAAGAACAAAAACACTGCATATTTGTATTCCTCAGAGGTAAAAGCAAAACCTGTTTCTGTGGAATACGCAGGCCTGATTTTAAAAAATGGTCTCCAGTACTTTCCCAGTAATAATCCAGAACACAGTTTCATGCAAGTAGATGATTTAGGGCCTTGTTACTGCTGGTTCTCTCTGTTAGTAAAGGTAGGCAGACATCTGGGTGCTGTTAAATGCCCTTGCAATGCATGTATTTTTAAAACTGTGTTGCCTCTAATGTCTGGATGGAAAATCAAACTGAACTGGAGATGCTTTTAAAACTCAGGATAAAACTGATTATTTTGAATGCAAAGAGAATTAAAGTAAATTCTTCTGAATAGATCATGTCAGTAGTCTTAGATCTTATTTAGCTTACAGTTTAATTCTTTTGAGAATGCAGATTGTCTTCTGTTATTTGGGTAGTACTTTGCAGAGCGCATCCCCAATCTCTGGATACTACTGCAATAAGTAAAAACAAACTGTGTCTGGTATGCCTCTCTAAGTTATTCAGTAATGTGCTGAAGAGGGCCAGGGTGGTAAAGTTAAGTGGCTGACCAGCAGGTCAGTATGAGGCTAGTATTTTAATTTGCTAAGCTTCCGTCACATGGAAAGCAGTTAATCTGACCAACGCAGTGATCCTCAACACATGGCAGAAGTCAGCCCCTGAAATTAGGTGCCAGTTGTAACAGTAGCTGTGAGAAGTGGATTATAGTCATAAAATTAGCTATAAAATGGCACTAGATACTGCGTGTCACTGCCCTCTGAGTCATTTTTGATCTGTTTATTGACAAAAAATTTTATTGCTGTTGGTATTGCAGAGCCAATACGGCCAGGGGCGAGCTGAATTTGCATTGTTTCATGTCCAGCAGGCAAAGCTGCTAGCTCAATTTTGCGTCCAACTTTAAAGACTTAAAGGAATGTTAGCTAGAAAAGTTTGGTTTGAAATGCTCAAGTCTTGTGTTCCCAGCCACTGAGAGGCAGCTCATTTAACAGCAGTCTGTGGAGGCTGGCCCTGGGAGAGACTTTGGGAAAATAGAGGTCAGTCTGATGACTGCGAGTCATGTTCACATCGTAGTATATGGGGACACCAATGGTTTCTTCAGATTTAATTATTTTTTTTAAAGAGATCACCTGGCCTCCTTCATGTAGCTCTGTCACCCTGAAAACGCTCTCACTTTCTGTAGTGAGTAGGGGTTAGACCGGTAGAAAGCAAGGCTGGATAATGAAAACTTCCCTTTATTTTTCTAAGATTTTCAGCGGCCTTAGGAATACGATGGCAAATTATTGGAGCTATGTAAGGGTTTCAGTGTTTCTGGGATAAATAGTCCTCTGCTAATTTGCTTTGTTGATGTTTTCGTGTAAAACAGACAGTTCTTCTCGTTTAAGAAAAAAAGAAAAAACCAAGATGTTTAATTTGCTGCGCAGTCAGGTTTGTGGCAACAGCAATAGCATCTTAGCTGTGTCGTATTTTTGCTTACCAGTGAAGGTTTGAAGTATGCATTTTTTGTTGTTGAAATTAAAGTAAATGAACCGTCGCTAAGAAAAACACAGGAGCATTTTCAAACTCTCTCATGAGGACTGGAAAATAAGAACACTTTCTGAATGCATGGATGCGTTTAAAAGTTGAACTACAGACCTAATAATTATTAGTCAGCTCCTTTCTTGCAGACATCTTATTGGACCAAAGTTTCTGTGAAAATAACTTTGAGNTGACCTCCCTCGACCTGCTGGCCACACTCTTCTTGATTCAGACCTTCCCTGACTGTGAAGCGTGGTTCAGATGGAAGGGTTCAGATGGAAGGTGCCTCCTGCGGTGGCCAGGACCTCCAGCCGGCCGGGCTCCTGTGGGCACCATCCATGGTGCTGAAAGGCCACCAGGGCCTGTCCTCCACCGCGGCGGCACCACAGCGCGGCTGTAGATCCAGGGCTGCCGGCGGTGGGTATGAGCTACATCTCTGCATGAGAACCATTAGCAGCCGAGGTGCTGAGGGCACATTCCCTTCTCCTCGCTCTCTCGTCATGGTAGTGATCTCCAGTAAAAAAGTCAGTGGACTGCTGGAATTAAGAATGTCTAAAGTGAGCGTAACAATCTTCCCCAAATGCCATGTATTGAGGCCTGCAGAACCCAAATTTCGCAGTTCCTACTCAAGTCCATAAAAAATATGGAATGTCTCTGTAGATTCTCTGCTAGGCACTCTCTGCATCCAGGAGTTAAGGTTGTTCTAAGTGAAACTGTTTCTCTGTGTTACATATGTGAGGCTGGACTGGATTCTCACGAAGAACAAAACAAGCTAGGTCAGACTTGTGCTACATGGAACCCCTATCCAAAAATAGCCCATCATGGATATGTTAGAATAAAGTATAAAATTTTTATTATGGGTACTTAGAAAATAAGGTAGCAATAGAGACTTTTTTGTTATTGATGGCCATTGTGAAGTACTTCGGTTTATATGAGTCTTAGGGGTTCCTTGTAGAGGAATTCAAGTTTGAGACTTGGTTGTTGAATGATCACTGCTGTTGGTTTCATTTCTTCTAAATTAAATTGGTTTTGGACTTGCTGTACTCTATGATGTCTTCCTGATACAACAAATGAACCTATGTCTTTCTGAGATGAAGTATTCTTCGGTTACGTATGTCTTGATACTCTTTCACTCTTCAACCAAGCTAACATCATATGTTTCCAAATTGTTTCCTGGCTCAGGATTTAATCTTATTTTTTTTTTCAGTGATGTCCTCCTCCTGCTTCTTAAGCCTATTGGTTCTGAACTATAAGTGGGACTGAGGCTTATGATGGTTTTTAATGTTTTAGTGAAAGCTGCCAGTCTTAATATCTGTTGCTGTCCAGTTTTCCCCTTTGTTACTTGTGTTTCTCTCTGCAAGTTCCATGCATATTTTAAAAAAGGAGGCCATGTAAATATGTAAGTAACGTTTGAGGTCAGGCAGCTGTAGGATGGCACAGTACAACAAAATCTTAGTGCTGGGTTACAATAGCTGAATTAAAAGGGGTGGGTTTACTTGTTGGCATTTTAGTTGAGTAGAATCATTTGGAGATGTGTGAGTGGGTGGAAAGAACATTAACATGAAGTTCATGCTGAATTATGTTTTGCTTGAGGAAAACTATTCATTAGTCTCATAGCTGGCACATGCCTTTTTATTCCTTTTCTAAAGTAGTATCTGACTACTTTGATGAAAAGGTTGATATGACATTAAGGAAGTGGTTCTGCCTCATCTACTGATGATGTGCAAAAGCCTTTCTGCCCTTGGCAGAACTGAGTAAGACATAGGCAGCATGCCAGTCCTCACTGCTCTAGGAAGGGCATACATGTGGTAAATGTTTCAGGGTACGCAGAGTCATGACTCCGTCTCTTAGTGTTACGTGTGGAGGTTAATGATGTTGTATCAGACTTCAGCTCCAGAGCTCAGTGTTTCTCCACCTAAACGCTTTTGTTGGTATTTGTTTTTCAAGATGGTCTGAAGGACAAAATGTTCTTTTATCATTGCTAAATTTAAGATGGCTGTGGTAATTATGATTAAGAATTTCAGAGACCAATAAATTCTCACAGTGCAGGAAAACTTTTGGCTGTTAGAAGCTGCCTGCATTTTTCACTTTTATCGCTGGCTGGCTATCTCCTTTCTGAGAACTGACCAGGGAAGGAAGACATTCTTGGTAGTACAGGCACTGGACAGGGTTCAAATTTACTACAGACTTCCTACTTACCCTCTGACAAGTAATATCCCCATGCCACAGTTAAGTCATCAGATTTTTTTTTCCCATTTCTTCTACCTTCAGTTCATATGTTTTGTTCATAAGACTATGTGTTCTGGGATGCTTTTTTCGTATGTATCTGTTATAAAATGACATATTTGGAAGAGAGTGTGGAGTGCCTATCCTGGAGCAATCAGAGGTGGTTTGGTTTTTTTTCATTGTGATGTACTAACTGCTGTTTTAATAACAGGCTGTTATTGCAACCATATTTATTTTGGATTAGCAAAGATTTTTTTCTCCCTTTGGGAAGAAGAGGAGACAAAAAAGCAGAATATACAGCTACTTTCTCCTTGGAAACAGCAGATATTTATTCCAGGCACATGAATAGCCACTAATATGTATTTTCTTTATACAGTAAGTATGACGTTGGATAATGTGCTTTTTAAGTGTCTTGGCAAAATATGCACAAGCACATAGATGGACAGTTATTTCAGTGCTGAGCTGCCATCGATCCATCTAGCTTTAAAGTCTTTACAACTTATTTCTTGCTATCTTGACTTATGGTTGCTTTTGTCACTTAGTTGCAAAGAGGAAACGGATTAGTTTCCAAACGGATTCTCAGCCAGTTACAGTTTGAATTAAGATTGAGAGAAAATTATTCATTGCTTCATGCACAAAAGAAATTATCAAACTGTGTAAAAAATACAGTTAACATGGAGTGAAAATTGTGAGATAGTTTTCAAGTGTTTGTTGTGTATTTGAGAGTAGAATTTAAAATACAGGAAAATGCATTATATGAGGGTATTTGGTTAGTATGTTAACTGCTCTTTAAATCAATTCAATGACCTGTCACTGGAAGTAAATACATTTTCAGGAATCAAATAATGATTTTTTTCTAATGTTGAAATAATGATAAAGTATTTGTGGTGATTTCTTGGTAAGTGCATTTGGCTGCCACTAGTTGTTTGCTTTGTTGTGTGGAGTCCCTGTAGTATCTGGAACCTGATCACCAAGTTTGGCATTCAGATTAATTTTGTATGTCCTTTGTACTTGTCTGTGCTGCTCTTCAGTCAGCAAATATCAAAGCAAAAACCTTAGTTTGGTCAATATTTACAGACAAATACTCAGCTTGTTTTTTGACAAACATCCAGTTTGTTTATAGTGAGGGTTTTTTTCAGTATCGTTCTTCACTTCTGTATTTGGTGTATCCACAGAATTGTATGTTTTTGTGAACAAGTGGCTTGTAATGGATGTCAAACCATATTTAATATGAATATGGGGACATGGAAAAATAATGTTTTGTTGTTACGTGTTTTCATTTGTTTAGTAGTTCAATGGTAGAAAATCCGGTGAATTCTTGTATTTTGTGATTCTGAAAAAGCAGTGAGAGCATGGCCAGTACAGCTGATCACTTCTTGAAAGCCTAGTAGAGCTTACCTGGAAACATCATTTTCTCTCTTATTTTAAGATTGGTAATTTTAAAAAGCAAAGTATGAGATTCAGTATTATAAAAGCGGTTCAGGAAATACCTCTGCAAAGAATTGAAGCAGAAAAAGTGTGTTCCAAAATTCATGACAAGTTCTTGAGTGTGTAGTAAACCTAAAGTAACACTAAGGAATCTTCTAGTACAGAGCATAGCAGTATTTTGTGTTTCTTATATGCCTATGAAGGTTTCCCTCATGCCATAATGTTGGAGTGTTCTATTTGGAACATGTGTGGGAATGAAAAATTCTAGGCAGTAATGCAAAAAATGCAAATACAGCTACCTTTGAACTTCCAAAAGCCTGTGGGCTTTTGTTATTTATTTGTTATTTACAGACATGGAAGTTATAATATATGAAATTACTTAAAAGGCAGAATGTTCTAAAAAGTGTAATTAATGATCCTGGGGCAGTGAAAGGTAGAAGAATCACTAAGACCTTTATTTGTAACTTTTTTTTTTTTTGCTTGCAGAAAAATTCGGGTTTTGGGAAACTGATCTTCCAAGATGAGGATAGCTGCTATTATGGGTTAGTATGTCAGAGCAGTTAAAACTTCAGAAGACATTCTGAAGGTTGTCCTCTGTGGGAAGTTAAGCTGAACACATCCGTATCTCTGATAGGTGCTGGATGAATATTGTGGGAAGACTGGTGTACCCTTTTCATGTGGCTTTTCAAGGTCCAGTTGGATTTGAATCTGGAATTTTCTTGTCCACAGCCCTTTTCCATGGTCTGAAGGTTGAACTATAGAGCTTCATAAACTGTGCCTGGAGTTTGGAAAAGTAATGGTTTGGAGTAATAGATTACACAAGCAGTCTGTTCGCTTGTGCATCTCATTTGAGTCATGTGATGTTTCTGATCCTTGATGCTGCTATGGGAAAGTGAGATTAGCTGTTTTCTCCCAATTTAAGAGAAAAAAAAAATTAAAAGAAATGTTAATCAGAAATTCTCCTTTGACTTACTGGAAGTTCCGTAAGGGATAAAATGAACTGAATATTTAATATGCAAGGCTCAGGCTTGGTTTTCGAAATGGGAGTTAAATGTAGTTTTCTCCTCCCGCAATTTTTAGACAGAGAACGTGGCATTAGAAATTGTGAGGAAAGGGAGAAGTACGAAACCACACCCTACTTTTAGAACATGTTTTGTGATGCATAGTGATATTCTTAGGGTGTTTCACATAAATATTCTTATTCTTGGCAATAAATTAGGATGTGAAAACACCTGAAAGGCCAATTATCGTAACATCAAATAAGCATCATTTGCTTGTTGATCAAGCAGAACTGAAGTCATTAGTGCTATCAATAAAATACTGTTTAATGAAAACAATAGCATTCTGATTACCCAGCAGTGCCCAAGGACACTGTAAATATACTGATAATTAAGTATTTGGTAATGCAGGTTGCTGTTCTGAATGAAATTTAGAATTAACATACCCTTCTGAGACACACTTAAAAAAAATCTTTGTAATAAATAATAAAGGCATTTGAAGGACATGAGTAAGTAATTTTCAATGATTTAAATTAGAGTGGTCTAAATTTTATGTCTTTGTAGTTGAACTATGTTGTTCCTGAACTTTCCGCAGCTGGTAGGGAGTGAATGTCTCCGTGTGTGTGGGTGCATCACAAAGGCCTCAGGCCTTCAACCCCAGCTTGGTCAGTGGCTTGCAGGGCAGTTCATGGGCCACCATCACAGCAGTAGCGGTGGGTTTAGTCCGATGTAGTTTGACAGTCACCACTTGGTCAGAAATACGTCCTGCAGATCTTTCATGGTCTCCCTTACCAGCCCTTCCATGACTTGGCTCAGTAAGATGACTACCGGTGATGATTCCTCCTGGTGATTGACCCTACTGCAGTAGGCAGGTCAGGTGGAAGATACCACTACTGTCTCAGTCTGGCTCCTTGGATTTTCAAATTAAGATAAATTTTATGAATCCTTGCACTTGTGAGCTTAGACAATGCTTACTGTGCTTGTCCACCTCAGTGAAAATGGATTATAAGAATATTTATGTGAAACAATGATAAGAGAGGACCAGGAATGAATTCATTCACTCAATCATCTCTGCTCATTGTTTAAGAAATATCTTGTAAAAATACTTCCAACTTGAACCAAAAGTTGTAGTCATAAATACTGCCTTGCATGCTCATGAAATAGACGTCTATTGTAGTTAACAGAAAATATGGACAAGAATCAAGTGGTGTTGGCTCTAAAGTCAAATAAAATTACTTTCATGTTCATGTGGATTTCCTTTAGACAGGAAAAGTGAAATAGTTGAGAGAGGGCTTTGGATTCCTAGGAAATCTAGGCTACCCCCTATCTGCATTTGGTTAAGATCAGTTTTGGTCAATGTTGTAGGCATATTTATTACCCATTACTTTTATTTCATTGTATATTTGCAGCTATTCCATATGCTTTATGCAGTTGATAGGAGTTTAGAGCACTGTCATCTTGTTATGATGTAAACTCTGGAGAGCCACAGTATTGATCTCGGTGGGGTTTTTCTTGTGTATACCATTGTAAGTATCTTAATAGCAGTTTCAAAATTATTTCTGCAAATTAACAGTTGAATTTGTACATGAACAAAATAGATTTATGATCAAGCACTGCTATTTGCTTGAAATCTAAACCAACTTCTGTCACTGGAAAACATTTGCTGGATAGTAAAATGCCAGACTTCTTGATAGAAGATAACAGAAATATTATTTTAAAATAAATAATTTCAAGATGAATTAATAAGAATAAAGTTTCAAATGATAACAGTAACTGCTCAATAGTTTAGCTGTACTTATTGTTATTATTAATTTATCATAAAACAATTGCATAGGAGTTTATAAAAGGGCATTAGCTTGTAAACATCTTTCGATATCTTGTCAAACAGGGAAATGAAACAAGATGGAGAGTGTGGGGAAGTATAAATAGCAATGTTTATATAAAACTAGTGATCGGTGATGTAGAGCAAGGGCATACTGTGGAAAATGCTTGATTTGATTATTAATGAAATAAATCAGTAGTGGTAGTTGGTTGATTTCTTACCTTTGTAGAAGCAGGACACTTGAGAAATGTTGTATCCCCTGCTCATGATGTAAAAACTATCTATGTAAGGTTTTTCCAGCCCAGCATGCCTTTTCCAGCACTGGCCCAAAGCGGGTGCTTGAAGGAGTATAAAATCAGAGCAAGCATGTATGGTGCTTCCCCTGGGTACCTTCCCACGCTCCAGCCCTGTGTGACTCAGAGGCTTCTTGAGCCAGGCACGACATTTGTATTTTCTAGCACTCAGTGGATTTCTTTTCCACAATTTTGGGCAGGCTCTACTAAAATCCATATCAACTGTCATCCACAGCTTCCCATTGCAGGGAGTTTGAGGCACCCAGAGATAGTTTTGACTGGTCAGGAAGGCTTGGCAAAAGTAGCAAGGGTGCAGGAGGATAAAAAAGGTGCAAGTTGTGGCACAGTTTGACGGTAGCTGAAACAGTTTCACATTGCCCTTGAGGAGCGGACAGGCTTCGGGTGGCTCCCAAAAGAGGACAAGCAACAGAATGGGAGGAGGAATGCAGGTTTAGTTGTTCTGATTTGTATGTGTAGTCATGAGGATGGCCAGCAAGGGACCTGACGTTGAGCAAGGCAGGAAATGAGGAATGGTTGAATGAGAGGGGTTTTCTTTCTGTGTAGACAGAAGACCAATCTCAGCAAGTTGTAGCAATGCGGCGGTAGATGCGACAGAACTTGGACATAACTGGAATCACAGTAAAGCTGATAGTATGGTGTTGTGGGTTGTTCAACTGGAACAAATGGAAGGTTACCCAGTTGGCTCTTTGCTTTTCTCCTGAGCAACAAGTCTTACCAAGCCCTTTTAACACACAGTTAGTGGTAAATTTTGTGGGGTGGGGCCATGTGCAGGTGTTTTGCCTAATTCAGTATTATTGTGCCGGGCTTTAATGTAGCTTTAGCTTGTCTTGCAGCTTCCACTTTACCTCCTGGTGTTCTACTGGCTGAAATACAGCAAGTGTTCTGTTTTAAAAAAGGGAAAAAAGTGTCCTGTACATGAATTTCTAATTGAATGCCAACAAAAACAAGCTAAATGGAATAGACTTGTTAAATGAAGAGTTAATGGAGTGAGTGTGATTTGTCTCTGAGAAACTTGAAGGAAAGTCATTACACGTTATTATTTTTTCATCGTGTTTGTTTACCCGGGCTGGGTGTGTGCTGCTACAGTTTTTGTGAGTTCATTAATGGGTTAGCTTTGGCCACTTCTGCATAACAGAAGAGCCATATACGGTATTTGCTGGTTCTGATGCAAAGTAAAAATTATGGAAAATAACTTTGAATGTTACCTTCTGTTTCTTCCACACAACTTATAATTATGCAGTTATTTTTGGCAAATGCAAAATGTCAGAGGAGGAGGGAGGATCACCATTCATTTCAAATGGAAATGATGCATAGTTTAGGGACCCTATTTTTTTTTTGTAATTTATTTAGAACTTTTGGCACATGTCACTAATAATATCAATAAAACCAGGGCAAATTAAGACAGAAAATGGTTAAGTGAAGAATTATGTTATATCAGTGAATGTTCATGTACATAACAGCCTAAGACCAGGTGGGGTCACATTCAGACAGCATAAATGATCCTGCTGCTGTTGACTGGTTTCACTGTGACCCTTTGTGTAAATTAAGGACCCACCTCTCTTCTTTTAATAAAAGTACCATCAGTCCTGAAAGGACCTTTCGATGCCAGATTTTCATCCTCTCTGCAAACTGGCTTTTTACAGTGTCTGCCTTCCTTCCCTGACCAATTTGCGTGTGCATTTTCCCCACTTGTGACTATTTATACCCAAGAGATGTGTCACGTGCTGGAGGCTCAGGTTTTGTTTTCAGTGCAAGGCTGGTCCAGGTCCTTGGATTTGCTTCTAGCCTGCTTTTTGGTGGACTTCCAGACTTCCGATGTGAGAAGTGCTTCTCTTCTAATGCGTCTGTCCATTACAATTGTGGTGAAGACCTAGGTGCTTTTCTGCTTGAGTTAAATCCCCCACTTCTGCAGTGAGAAAGACTTTTTGAAGTTTTAGAGCCGGATAGGTGCGTAGATTCAGGTGACAGTCTTCATTCTACAGTAAAGATAGAAGCCTTGTTTTAATTCTGAGGGAGTTTATTATTTTCCAAGACTAGAGGCACTCTTTTAGAACAGGAGCCATTAAGGCCTCTTTTTTAATGTTTCCTCCTTGTTTTGAATGCCAGCAGCCTCTTTTTCTTGAGGGGAATGGTCATAGTTTGACAGGACTGGTCAGCAGTCACATGTATTGGCTTATTAGAGGGAGCACAAAAAATAATTCATCTAAGCCAGAGGCTGAATAGGTCGAGAAGAGATAACAAGGAATTATGAATGAGAAGTGGAAAAACAGCCAAGGAAAAATGCATGTGCATGCATGAGAAGGTGAATTGGTGCCATGCTGTTTGTCAGGAAGATAGGAGCAATGAAGAAGCATCCACCCTTTCCCTTCTTCCCAGCCTAACCTTAGATAGTGATGTGCATCTTCTGTCTGTGCTTGAAGTTGACTTTTTAGTCTGTAACAGTCTCTGCAGTAGGTGCAGAGGTGTGACTCCAGGTCTTCTTCTGGATCATGCTAAAGTGCCTTCTGAGTTTATTCAGTTGGATATGGGTTGTTGGCCATTCAGGCTGAATAGGCATGGGCAGTGAGCATAAATGTGATTCACATCCTTTTCTTATACCCCTGGAAATAAAAATAAATATTGTCGAAGTAGCATTCAGAATCACTTAGCAGTACTGTATGAAATATTTTTTGGTGTTATGAATCATAAGATTGACATTTCCCCAACTGGGTTTTTGTGTGCCACATTTTCTGCATGCTTAGTTTTGGATGCCTTGGAGGACCCTGATTTTCTGTGTCGGTTGCTCATCCTGCAGGGATCTGTCTTGCATTGTCCCTCCAGCTGAGCACTTAAAGCAAGAAATCCCCTAAAGTAGACCAAAACTCTCTTTTTCAAGCTCTACTTCATATTCGGTGTCTGCATACCATCTTCTTCTGTACATCCCGGTGGTGGTGTTGAACTACAGGGCACACACAGAAGTATGGTTGTGCTGAAATTCCCAGACTCCACAGATGGATTGTGTGGAGACAACAGTGAAGTTTGAAGGCACCATAATGGTTTTCACCTCTTTGGCTTCAAAACCTGCTCTCCCAGTCTGCTGATGGTAGATAGCTCTTAGTTTTGTTACACTGCACGAACTTTGGCATCTCCTTCAGAGTCGCAGGAGAAATGGCAGTGGGCAAGATTACTGATTTGGCCTCTAGACCACCAGTAAGGCCACTCTCTTAAATGGTTTGTCACTGTCTCTGCTGAGCAGCCAGTCCCTCCACAAACGATCAGCTTAATCGCATCATCTCCCCCCCCCCTCTTCATGTATACTTAACATTCACCTGTGATGCAGGCGGATGATAAAGCTCTGATTTTAATTTTAAAAAAGGGAGCGTTTCTCTGGTAACTACTCACAGTATGCCCTCATTTTTCTGCAAGATTATAGGG